>VWZN01013117.1:32750-73967 GCA_013396955.1 Regulus satrapa | reverse complement strand
GTGCTTTTGCTTTGCCTCTTGCAGGTTTTTTTCCCCCCCCCCACCCTTGGCTTTTCATCCCGTGAAGAAAGGGCAGAGATTTATTATTTTAATTAAGCAACGCACAGATTTCTTTTGGATTGTCTTAGGTGTTGATGGAGGGCACGGAGTGGGGAGGCTTGGGGAGCTCTGTCCCAACTTGCTGCTCAGCATTCCTAGGAAAGAAGGATTTTTCATCCCCGAATTCAGGCTGTTTGTCCCAGCTCCATTCCCTAAGCCACTCCTTTTGCCATGGGAATTTCAGAGCTGGTTTAGACTTTCTCCACCCCTGACAAGGGACCTGCATCTCGCTCCCCCCACGGCTCCATCCTTCCCTGGGAGCATTTTTGGGGTGCACCTGCTGTCCCTGGCTCTTTGCAGGAATTTTGGACAGATCCTGGTCTAAGTTGGACAGAACACCTTCAGATTGTTCTCTTTGCAGCCTGAAGTTTTTTTATAAATATCAGGTGTTTTTCAGGGTGTTTCATAGGGAATGTTGTTTAAATCAAGGGGGCCTTGCAATTCTCTTTTACTGAAAGCCACCCTACAAAACCCCCTTATTTTTTGTAAGGGCACTGGTGAACCACAGAAGAAATCCTGCAATGCAGATGGTGCCCAAAAGCACCAAGAACAACACAAGATTTGGCGTTTTCTCTGAGACTTGTTAACTAAAACACATATTGGATCCTGCTGGGCTTCTTGCAGAAAAATCTGATTTCCTGCGTGGATTTGGCAGGAGGTTTGTAGGGTATCACAATCTGGGGCTTCTTGCACCCCTGCTGCCACCTCCTCCTCTCTCAGCACTTCTCCCAAAATTGTTGTTTCTGTGGAAAGCCCGGCAGTCTCTCTCACTTGAAATATTTTATTCCGTGGTGTTGTAAGGAGAGTGAGGCTGTCAGGGCTGCCCGGTGGGGTTCGGAGTTTCCTTTTTTTTTATTTTTTTCTGTTTTTTCTTTCCTTCTGTGGGATCTGCCTTTTCCCTAGCAGGTGGTGGAGGAGGAAGGCTGGGCTGCTACCAGTCCCCAGTGAGAATGTGATGGAGATTCCATTAAAACCTTGGTTAATTGCTGGCTGTCTGCACTGATCAGTCTGGCTTTGAGGAATTCCGTAGGTGCCTCTCCCAGGAGCTGCTTTATTGCAGGAAATATAAATTCAGCTCAGGACAAGGACTTGGACAAGAAGAAAAGTGCTGCCTGGAAAGAAAAAAAAAAGAAAAAGAAAAAAAAAAGACCAAAACTGGAATGAGGAAAAAGGAATTGATTTCTTTCCTTGAACTATGATGGAGTCTATGTGGGATGCAACTCCCAGCCTGGAGTGTGACATCACTTTGCTGATATTTTATCCTGCCTTTAGCCAGATTAGCTGTAAAAGAAGAGATGAAAACGCGGTGCTTTTCCAGAAGCAAAAAAGTGCTTTTCCATTTTTTTTTTTGGCAGAGTCTCGGTGTGAGAGGTGGTGTGGTGGGGTCAGGACAGAGGCAGCACAGGGGGCTGCTGGAAACGTCTCTCTCCCTTGCTGCTGTTTATTATGCTTGGCATGCAGCACAAACTCTCTGAAAAGTGCTGGAATTACCCTCGGCAGTGAAATCCTTCTGCCTGCTGTGGTCTGTGGCGCTTGCCTTTGTTTTAAGAAGTTTTTCCACTCAAATTTTCAGTGCGCTGCTCCCTTGGATGTGGCACTGCCGTTGCGTTGCTCTGTCATCTTCTGTCTCCTTTTCTTCCTCTTATTTTTATCTGTCCTTGTCTGTCTTGTCCTTCACTCCAGCAGAAACAAAACGCCCTTTGTGGCTGGAAACCCGGCGTGCCAAATACTTTGAATAACTGTAGCACTGCACGAGTGAATGTAAAACATAAAAGCGCCAGTAAATTCCTTTTAATGCCACCCTATAACAACAAGAATTCCCATTTTAATAACTGGGGCAGTGGAAGGGTTGACCTCGTTGTTTGATGCAACCATTAACTTGCTTGGCTGGGTTCAAAGATTGTGTGTTTAACTCCGCAGCCATTTGGTGTTAATGATGCTGCATTCATTAACATGGCAATGAGAGCGCCGGGCTCCTCTGCCCGGGACAGATGATTCCCTTACCTGAATAATCTGCTTTAGTCCGGGCTGGAAGGGAGCTGCTTTATGGCCTGGAGTGGATCAGGCACTGCACTTTGCACTCTCCCCCTGCCCCACGCACAGCTGGCTATTTCATACAGAAACAAAAACATTAAAACATATCTATTTCATCTGTAAATACGTGTATATCTCACATATAAATATAAACAATGCATTTCATGTTCTATTTCATAGATATCATTCCGTGTTCTATTTCATATATACCATTTAATGTGCTAATTTAATAGATATAATTTCATGTTCTATTTCCTATGTATAATTTCATGTGCTATGTCATATAATTCCATGTTCTGTTTCATATATATCATTCCGTGTTCCATTTCATAGATATCATTCCATGTTCTATTTCATATATATAATTTGCTGTTCTGTTCTCAGTACAAGGTGCCACAGAAGGTTCTGTGCAGGTTTTGTGTCATCATTTCATTTAAATTTCCTGCCTTTGCCTCCTTTGTGCGAATTCCCTTCCCTCATTCCTGCTCCCCGCTTTGCTGCTGGTTGGGGTTGTTAGGTGGAATTATTTTGAGCCTAACAGATTTCCCCGCACTGTCTTTTCTCCTTGGAGATGAGAGAGCAAAGATCCCAAATGAGGGAGTATTAAAAAGATTGGCTGGATCATCTCAAAAGGGGCTGGACTTCAGCAACCGCTTTGAATTTGGGGCTCTCGTAGATGATAACGGGGAGCTGAGGAGTGCAAGTGAAGCAGCACAGACCTCTCAGGAAACTCTCAGGACATAACTGCACCTCCTGCTCCCCGTTCCTCATTTCTCTGCAGGTCACTCCAGCTGCAGCACGGCTCTGGTGGACGCCTGAAACGGGAGCAGGCGCCAGGGGTTTGGGTCAGTGGTTTATGTGGGTGGGAAATGTCCAGCCCAGCTTCTTCCTGGATCCAGCTCCCTTCTTCAGCTGGGAATTAGGGAGCGATCAAATCTGTCTGGTGGAATAAAAGGGCTGGGATCTGACGGTGCAGAGCAGGCACCGAAAGTCTCCAGACGTGAGGCGTTCACTTCTAAAAAAGGATTTGGGGGTTGAGATTCTGCATGGAACCTAAAGGGGAAAAGATTCTTTAGAGAAATCCTGCCTTGGATCTTCCATTTCTGCCCCAATACTGTGGACGTGGTGGTCACCCCTGGGTTTTATCCGTTCTTTCTGTTGGATTGGAGTGCCCCTGATCCCAGGCAGCAGCTGCCAGGCACAGCCCCTGCCCTCAGTGGGTGAGGCATTCCCCAGCCCCTCCTTTGCCCCTCGCTGGCCCTGACCCTGGGGGAATCCGAGCTGGCAGCTGTCCCTGGGCTCCGGATCAGTCTGGAGCACCTGATGGGTGGGAAGGCAGCTCCTGGCCCTGAGCATCTGTCCCCATGGCAGGGCCTTCCTTCCTGGGGGGCTTTCGGCGAGGGGCACCTGCAGGAAGCTTGGGGACCCTGATGCTGAGTGAGAAGTGGGAAGTAACTCTAAAAGGGCTGGGGGAGGGATTTCCCTTCCCATCTGTACATTCCCTTTGAGGGCCTGGACAGCTGGGAGCTGGCAGTCTGGGAATCTGGGGTGAAAATCGTGGAATTGATGAATGGCTTGGGCTGGAAGGGAGCCTGAAGCCCACCCAGTGCTGTGGTAGGGACACCTTCCCCTATGCCTGGCTGCTCCAAGCCATGTCCAGCCTGCCCTTGGACACTCCCAGAGATCAAAAATGGTTTTTTTTTTTGAATGCTCACCCTGTGGGTACAGGAAAGAAAAGGCTTCAAACCCAAAACCAGCCCTTGGTAATGATGAGTTAGCGACCAAATCGCATTTGTTTGGAAGAACTGGGGTAATTTTGCTGTCAGGAAATTAGAAGGCGTTTTGGTGGGTTGTGGGGTGGTAGAAAGCCATGCTGAGACTGTCCCAGTGGGATCTGGGAGTGCAGCAAGGGCCTCTCCCACGTTTCTGGTCCCAGCAAGGAGGCAATAGATAGGCAGATCCAGCAAGGAAGGTGGTGCTCAGTTCCTGCTGGGGTTGGGGTTCTCCCCTTGTTCTCCTGCTACTGCAAACGTTGATCTGTTTCCAGTGTCCCCCAGGAATCTGCTGTGGCCTTTTTGGGGTCAGCATGCCCAAAGTGAGGCCATTATCCGGAGAGGATTTGCTGGCAGTGCCAGCTCTGCCTCAGCTTTGGAAACCCCTGGGCTGGGTTTTCATTTTGGACTGGCCCAGACAGAACAGAAGCAATTTGGGATGAGCGGGCAGGATTTTCTTTCCCTTCCAGTGACTCTGGGATAAGGAATGTTGATTGTTTCACCTCTCTGGTCTGCATTGTGCTCGTGCTTCTTGCTGCCTGTCCGACCTGCTTTTTATTTTTTCTTTTTATTTTTTTCCCCTGGGCAGGGGCCACGTTCATGGGATTTCATTGTGGGCTCCAGGAATACAAAAATAAACCCCTCCACGCTGGGAGAGAGCTTCCCAGCCCCACTGTGGTCTTCATTCCAGCAGAGCAAGCAGTCGTTAGTGGCAGGAGAAATCTCTCCCTCCCGGAGATGCAGAAATAGCAAGGGGCAGAGCTGTGTGGGGGAGGTGGAGCAGGCTCTGGGCATTTTTATCTGTTCCTGATAAAAATGTAGGGGCAGAGAGTAGTGGGGGCTGCTGCCTCCTTGCACTCCTCCCTTTCTGCAACTCCCCAAAATCACAGAATATCCAGAACTGGATCAGCCAAGTCCAGACACCCTAAAATCCCCCCCTCAGCAGAGTTTTTGTGCAGCTTCTCCCAGCTCAGGCTCTGCTCTGCTTCTCCAAGTGAAACCCCGAGCCCATCGCGGGGCAGCTCTGCTCCGCTGGGACTGTTCTCACCTCTAGAGGAGCTCAGAAGTCATTTAAGGCAGAAGGGGGATACCATGAAGTGGGTTCTTTTGGCAGAAGTTGAAGCTGTGCTTTGCCTTGATTTCCCGTGAAAGTCACAGACTGGAGGATTGAAAAAAAAGGTGTCATTTTTTTCCTGGTTTTCTGACACAAACTGCACGCTGTAAAGGGGGATTTTTTGAGTGGAAGCAGCTCATGGATGGGAGGTGGTTGAGCTGAAAGTTTGTAGGCCCTGATGGAAGCGGGCATCTCAAACCTGTTACTTGCAGTGGCAGAAAATGAACATTGCTTTTCCATTTGTTGAGCTAGCTTTGGTGTCAGTTCTGTCTTCTTCATAAGGCATCCTGGAAAATGGGAACACCAAGTCCTGTTTGCCCTTCCGTGGCCATTCACCTTGTGTTGTCTGACTGAGTCCACGTTCTTTCTGAATTAGGGCGGAAAATACTCCTGTCCTTGAGGGCAGTGATCATTCCTGGCTCTGAGTGTCACGAGTTTGTGCTTGGATTTTTGGAGAACTTAATTTGAGGGGAAGAGGACGAGGTTGGAGTCCTGTGTTGTGAGTGCCTGACTTGTAGGCACAAGGGAATTTGGTTTAATTTCGCTGAAATAAAGGCAATTTCTCGACTGTTCTGATCTATCAGAATCCAGATTATCCACAGTGAGTATTGGGGCTAAACTTAGCCATTCCTGGCAGGTTCTGCCTTTATTCCTTTCTGGGTCCTTCGAAGGAGAGGATAAGCAGAGTGGTGCTTTCTGACCTTAAAATATATGGTTTAGGAGGGAAAAAGCCCCAGCCATGTGTAATTCAGGAAACTGGCAGGAATCCCAGTTTTCATGGACAGTTACAAAGGATTATTTCATGTGCTTGGTGGGCAGGGGATGGAGGAAGGAGGTCTGCAGACATGTTTTCCTTTTTATTTTTCTGTAAGGGGTGTTCAGTTCTCCACTTTGATTGCCGCTAAAGAATGTCAGGGACATTGCTCATCCTGCCAAGATTTTCTGCTGCAGCCTGGATCTGCTCTTTTGTCGGTTCTGGCCTTATTTGCCCCAGTTCCCACCAGTATTTTTATATATTATAAACCAAAAAAATTGCATTTACCTTTTACTGGTCATCGAGTCAGATAGACTCAATAGGTTTTGATTTGTGTGGGGCTTTTTTCCTGGTTTGTGTCCTGTAGGGTTTTTATAGCCAAGTTTTCTCAGGGAAAAGTTGACATCCTGAACTCTCTTTTTTGGGAGATGGTGAGAAAAGGACCTTGCAAATAACCAAAGCACTGTAGATACTGAGGAACACAATTCCTTGTTTATAATTTAATGGGAATTGTTGGCAAGAAGGTGTTCCAGTTTCATCCCATCCAGAACCTTCTACCGTGGCTGGTTTCGTGCTGCCTGTCCACACGTTGATGGGCAATGTTGCGTGGCTCCAAATTAAGTTTTGTGCTGATCAAAATTAGGTTTTGCGTTGCTCAAATTCCTTTTTTTGGCCTGAAGGGCAGAGTTTGCTGTGTGTGAATTTTTCCTCCTGTTCTCCCGTTCTCTGCCCAGCCCTGGGTGAGGTTGGGAAATGCAGGGCCGGGATTTGGGCTGGAGAAGCAAATCCTGGCTCTGGGTGGTGGAGACGAAAGCAGGATATTCTATCTGGGACGTGCAGTTGTGCATCTCGCCGCTCCCTGGGGATGGTTTAAAGTAAAGAGCAATTAGTGGTGCCGATTCCAGGAGGGTTTTGGTGGTGCAGGAGTCGCGGCCACGCTGGGGTTTGTCCTTTCTGCATCGATCCCTGCCGTGTGTCTGGCGTCGGGTTTGTCATTCTGGGGACATCTGCATTCTGCTGCTACGCTCAGAGGACATTTCTCTCACTGCTGCTGCCTTTTCTGGCCCTTTTCTGTATTCCAGAGCAGCGCTGCTGTTCTTGTGCTGTCAGTTCACACCCTGGAGAGGAGCAGGGAGTGTGGGAGGGGAGGAATTCAGCAGGAATCCTCAGGTGCTTTAAAGGTCTTTGCCCTCACAGATCACTGAGCATCTCCTTCCCTTCCTGTTCCCTTCCAGTGAGTAGTTCCTATGCTATAATTCCAATTAAAACATTGTAAGTACCAGGAGAACGTGGTGAACCCAATCACACGAGAGCCCTGTTGTTAACATGGGTCAAGCACATCAGTGTTCAAAGTCACCTCGTGATTTTGGGACTTGTAACCCTCAGCAAAAGTCATCCCAGAATATCACCAAGCCCATCTCCTGGCCCTGCAGGAATCCCACCCTATGCTTGGGAGTGGTGTTGTTGCCAGAATTGAGGAAGTTCAGGTGTAGAATGAAGGAGATTCACGTAGGGCAGGCAGCTGCAGAACTCATAAATCCTCAGGCCTGCTGGAGCACCCGCAGCCATTAGCAAATAGGGGTCAGGTGCAGTCTGTCCCTGGCTATTCATTATCCCAGGGATTAACCTTGCCTGCTGCTGTTTCCAGTGCTGCTCTGCCCGTGGCTGGAGCCCAGGTACTGTCCCTGGCTCGTCCCTGCCCCGCTGCAAAATGCTCTTTACGTTTTTCCCGTTCGTGTCTTTACAGAGAGCAGCCCCTCGCTGAGGGCTGGGCTGCGCTTCCAGCAGTGACAACGCCCGGTGACACAGCCTGCAAAGGGAGTACATCTCAATAAAAGAGAGAAATAGAAAGGGGCTGGCAGCTGAGCTGTCAGTGCTCAGCATAGGCCGTTTGTACATTTAAATAAGGGGCTGGGGTTACTCGTGGAACCCAAAGGAGCAAAACTGCTTCAGAGAAATCCCGCCTCGGACCTTTAATTTGTGCCACAGTGTTCTGAAAATCACGGTTAGCACTCGGTTTTTGTAGCTCTTCCTGTTGAATTGTGGTGGTCTGGTTTCAAGCTTTTTCTGTCCGAAGTTAGACTGAGTTGTTGTGATATTTCCCTCCTGTCAGGATAAATTCTGTAGGAGCCAGAACGAATGGGAGTGCAGCGGAGTGCAAAGCTGGGAGAAGAGCACAGTGCTGGACTGGTGTGTGTGGCTTGCCCAGGCTGGTGGTGCTTCCCTGGATTACAGATCTGTGCTTACATTTTGGTCAGTCCCTTTGGTGGAGTCGCAGTGGTTTTAGCACAGATTAAAATTTAGCCTTTATGGATTTGATACAAGGAGGCCTCTTGGTCGTGGCAGTGATGAGCTGTGGCTTAGGCTGTGCTCTCTGAATTTCCAGCCTGCACCCGTTATTTTCCTCCTGGAGGGTTCCTTTTGATGGGGTGTTTTCTGTGCAGAATAAATTAAACATGCTGAGCACGTGGGGCCTGAGGCCACTGCTCTGACTTCAGTCAAACCCAGAGAGACCAATGCACTGAGGAGATGGAAATCAGAATATGGCACTAAAGGAATAATTGAACCAACTCTGAGCCGCGTTTGTGCCCTGGGTGTTTGGATCTGTGTGGAGGAGGATGAATCTCTTTGTGTGCCTTCTTGATTTTATTGGGTTTTTTTCAGAGATCTTTTCCAAGAGCAGTGTCACGTCAAACGCCCAGCAGCAGGAGTCTGGATCCCTTTTCTCCACTGTTCCCTCTGTCCTGTATTTTACTGCAGAAAGAGAGGTGTCAAAATCCCGTTGTGTTTGGAGTTCACTGGGGGTTTCCTTTTGGAGTAAATTCTTGCAAGTCTTGGGGTGAATTCCTGCAGGTAGGAGTAAGTTATTTCAAGGAGTGTCTTGCTTGTAGAGGTCAAGAGAGGTTCAGAGCTGAACTCCTGACAGCTCTCTTAACTTTTGGGGCACAAGTGCTCAGCTGAAACGTTCTTTGTCTGCCTCGCATAACTTATGAGTTGCAGTGATTAAATTTCTTGTGTTTGCTGGGCTGAATTCTCCCTGGGTTTCCAGGAGACTTCCCAGAGGACAGTGGATGAAGCCTTTTCTTGGCTCCTGGCAATCTGGGGAGTGTTTATCCTGTCAGTCACAGCTGATGCTTAAGGCCTTTGCGTACCCCAGCTGGGTTCAGATTCTTTTTGCTTCTCCCTTGGCATTTTTGAGCTTCTGGAGGTGTAAATGATGTCTAAATTTGGGGCTGTGTAAACTCTTCCTTGGAGTGGCTCAAGGAGGAGGGGCTCTGATTTATTACTGCCTTTACCTTGGCTTTATTCTGCCAGCCAGAGAGTTGAAATCGTGGTGAGCAGCAGAGAGCAGTAAACAAGCTCATTTCTCCCTTGCCTGAAGGGATTTTTGGTTCCTCTGCTTGCTGAGCAAATAGGGCAGTGTATTAGCATGTTATTCTTCCCAGCCTCTTGCCTTCTGTTTTCGTTATCAGAATATTTCACTTTTTATTCAGTGCCTGCTGTTAAGGATTCTAATAGTCCTGATGATATTCTGGAGCTTCTCTAAGTGTGGTGCTTGCAAAAGGTCTTGCACTTAACACACACTTGAAAAGTTACCCACAAATTCCAGTGGTATTTCCAGGGGCACTGATGATTTTAGCAAGTCCCCAAATTCCCAGAAACATCTTCAATAAAAATGATAAATATTGGCATCTTCTCTTGTTCTTTCGCCTCCTTGTGCCTTCTGCTCTCCCCATGTGGTTTATTCAGTGGAGCAGCCTTCCCGTGTTCTTAATGCCAATGAATTTATTAATGAAATTTCTTCTTCACCTCGCATAGCAAGGAGAAATGGGACTGTTTATTGTCAGGGTAAGGCAGCCTTGATAATTCCTGTTTCTTACAGGAGTCAGGCTAAGCCTGTGATTCTCAGCTCAGTCGAAACCATCCAGCGATACTCAGCTCCCACAGAATCCCCAGGTCCCAACAGGTGTGAAAGATTAATTGACACATTAAATAAACTATTGATTTCTGACACTTTACACTTGGCAGAAGACGGCTCCAGATATGAATTTAAACTACTAAAATCTACAGTAGTCTCTCCAAAGCACTTTTGTGAGCCACAATTCACTAAAGGCTGTAACTGTCTGAAGTGCAGGTGGAATATTTGATGTTTTCCCCCTGCCGGAGGGCATGGTTGGATGGGATATTGGAAATAAATCCTTCCCTGGGAGGGTGGGGCTGCCCAAAGAAGCTGTGGATGTGTCCAGGGCCAGCTTGGACAGGGATGGTGGAAGGTGGAGCTGCGTGAGCTTTACAAGTCCCTTCCCATTTAGGTGCGGAACACCTCAAAACCACAGCGTGGGTGCCTTGGAGATGGGTTCTCCATCTTCAGCCAGGTGCTGTTGCCAATCGAGCAGGGAGACCAAAATCTCTGTGCATTTACAGCACAGCATTCTGTGCCTCAGCAGCAGCTCAGGGTGTCAGGGCTTTGCTTCTGCGTGGTTTGACCCTGCAGGGAACAGAGAGAAGAGAGAAAAACTACATTCCATGCTTGCTCTCCTCTTCCTTTTAACTGCAATAGGAGAGAGGGGTTTGGTTTCCTCCTGGGAATTCCAGTGTGGAGCTGTGATAGGCAAAGGGAGGAATTATTCTGGGATAAGGAGGAATGTGCTGGACCTGGAACGTGCCTTCCTGGGGTGAATCTGCAGTGAGTGTTCCACTGGAACGCTGGGTTGTAACTTGCTTGGTTTTTAATTAAAGTTGTCCATACTGTGATTTAATGGCTCCATAAAGCATCCTGGCTTACCCTGCCTCAGGTAAATGAAAATATTTGCTGTGGTAAATAGGACTATTAGTTTTATGATCCATAGCAATAAAAAGCTTTTATCAAGAATGTCATCAAAAGAGGCATAAAATTGTGTTAATGTTAAAATACTGAGATGTCTGGGAAGTTTTACTGCCATTCATAAATTTCTGTAGGAAAAGGTGTTAATAGTATCATTTTTTGGGTGAGCCTTGTGGTCATTTAAAAATTAAGAGCGCCTGTGAGCAGATCTTGTACGTGGAGAGGACGGGGTCACCACGTGGACATAATTGGAATTATTCCCTTTTCCCTGCATCAGCTTGGACGTGTCACTTTGTTGAGAGGCAGAATGATTTGGGCTGAAAGGAGGCAGAGGAGAAGCCTGTCTGAGTTCCCTGCCCGTGTTTTCCTGCCGCCACAGCTGCCTGGGCCCCTGGTTTCAGCTGCCTGGCCAAGCACACCGTGCCAGGGGAAGGAACAGCCCCAGGGAGCTGCAGGAGGGCAGAGCTGGGTGGGATTTTGGCTGGGAGAGCCCCCCGTGCCCCATTGGCTGTGTTGGGTGACAGGGCAGAGAGGTTCCTCGCTGCCGGGGCTGTGCTGTTTGCTGGAATTATTGGAATTACGTTTGCTTCGGAAGCGAGCGAATTCGCCTTCTCTCGGCCCGGCTCCTGCTGGAAATGGGGATTTTCATCCCCTGGAGCGGGCAGAACAGACAGGAGTGGGGCTGGAGCCGGAGCTGGGTCCTTCCCCAGAGCCAGAGTGGGTTTGGCCTGGGGGCTGCAGGGCAGGGGATGCTCCCTGAGTGCCCTCTGGCACATCCCGGGCGTGGGGAGCAGGGCTGGCAGCATGCTCACACCCAGGGCCGCCAGCTGGGCTCCGCTGCCTTCATCTGGGGATGCTGCTCCCTGCCCGCCCCTCCACGGTCCCGTATTCCCCACGGGAATCAGCAATCCCCTCCTCCAGTTCCTGGCAGATTTAGGGAGCGGTTGCCTTGGCGACGGGGGAGGAATTGGATCTGCAGCCCAGCTGGGATCAATCCCAGCTGCTGCCTCCTCCTCCTGAGCAGTCAGCGTATTTTTAATAAAGTGACCGCGTACAGGAGCCTTGTCTTTGTCTTGTTAAGCCTTTGTTGTGTATTAAATCCCGAGGGCTTTCACCATAATCTGCTTCGCTCGCGAGCTTTCCAAATCCCGCCCTTACTCCACGAGCTGGGGCCATCAGATCCAGGAGATATTCCTTCCCTGATGGCTTTCATTTCTGGAAATGAGTTTAAATTGGTGAATCGTTGCTAGAGATGAAGGAAATTAAAGGTACAGCCTGTGAGAACGGAGCCAAGGGTTCAATCCCAGCTGAATTCATCCACGCTGCGCTTTATTTGCCCAAATGTTTTCGATGGTTTTTTTTGATTTTGGGTTTTCTCTGGGCTTTGTTGCAGTAGTGCATCGTTCCCTGGGTTACCCCGCGGCAGGAGCACAGGGATTCCTGCTCCTGGAGACGCCTTCCGAGGCAAAGCCCACCCAAATTCCCTGCTGGGGTCCCAGTGAGAGGGCACCTGCAGGAGAGCCCCTGGAACGGAGCGGAGCCATTCCAGGGGAGCCCAGGAGCTGCCGTGGGGACACATCCCTGGGCATCCGAGTCTGGGGTGACCCCAGGGCTGGAGTGAGCTGACGCCAAAGGGATTTCAGTCCTTGTTCACTTCCAAGGCTCAAGTTGGCCCCTTTTGGGGTCGGTGGTGACGTGGTGGAGGAGCAGTGATTTTGTAGGATGTGAGGGGATGGAACCCCAGGATAAATCCGTAACTGAGTGTTCCACGACACTCCTCCTGTTCCTGTTTGTGGTGTGTCACCTTTAGAATCTGGGCAGCCACAGTCCCCAGCACTTACCCCACTTTTCTGTGACTTTTTTTACTGCCCAGGTACAGCCTCCTGCCTTAACCTCAGTCCTAGCCCAGCAGGGACACAACCTCCCTGCCTATTACCAAAATCACGGCTTAATTTGAGCTCATTTCTTTTGTTGAGATGCAAAACTAATTATATTGAACTACAGATGAACAGGAAGTTGCATTAGCAAATTTGTTGTGTTTTTTAAAATTTTTTTTTTAATCAATGGGGAATTATTCAGCATTTTTTGGGGGCTGGGGAACTTTATAACCAGATAAAAGATATGGGGGAGGGCAGAGCTATAAAAAGTGTTATTGTGTGATTATGAAGAGGCCTTTTAATGCAGTTATTATGTGATGCTAAAAAGGCCTTTATTGCTTGAAGTTGGAAGCAGAATACAAATGGGCTCACAGTGTCTATTAAATGAAGAGTGGAAAAATAGTCCCCATTTCCCTGAGCTGCAAAAATAACGATTAAACAGCGATTAAAATCAGCAGTGCTGGCTTTGTTAGCGTGATCCCAACGCTGAGGAGTGGGGAGCGATTGTTGCTGAGATCCCAGGCCCAGCCCCTTGTTCTGGGGACCTGTGTCCAGGTGAGAGTGGCAGCAAGTCCCTCTCCCCGGTGTGAAATAAGGACAGAAGAGCTGCAGGTGACTCATTCACAGCCATGCTTCCTTCCCCTGCCGCTGAATTCCAGAAGTTACCTGCAGTTTCTGTGGCTGGAGCTCTGGACAGACACAGCTGGGCTCTTTTGTCCTTAATTTAATCTCTGGGATCTGTTGGACAAAGCTTTGAAAGTGGTCGCAAACCAGGGCTAGGGCAGCCCCACAGCCTGTGCAAAATCCTCCAAAGAGCCACCAGGAGCAGCCACGGGAGACTGGGAATGAAAGCCAGGTAGAATTTTGCTCCTTGGTGTCTCTGGCAGAACAGAAATGTTGGGATTTCTCAGTTTTGTGCTTCCAGTAACTCCCCTGGGTGTGTTTGTGCCCAGGTGAGCACGGGGAGCTCCCAATCCCAATGGAAAAGGGAGGGAATTGGCTCTTGGGGTCAGCCTTGGACACCCGAGCACCCTGTCCTGGGCTGAGCACTGGGATTATCCCAGCTCCAATTATTGCCTCCAGCCTTCTTCTGGAGAGCAGCGCTGTGGCAGGGTGGTTGTTGGCTAAAGGAACGTGCTCAGGAAATCCTGCTCCTCCTGTCCTTTCCCAGTGAGGGCAGGCAGTGCTCCTTCAGCTGTGGGAGCTCCAGACTTAGTGCCTGACCCCCCAGTCCTTATGTTTCCCCAGCTCTTTAAGGAATGTTGCCATTGGCACACGCAGCCGGGTTTTCATTTCTGAAGCAGTGCTTGTTTCTTAGAGCCCCAGGTGTGCTTGGCAGCTGAAATAATGCCTCTGTGGTCTGGAGGTGAAATTAGCTGCTCTGGGAGAGAGATTTTCAGATTTTCATGCACTACGTGAAAACACAGAGGGTGTTTTCCAAAGAAAACCTATTTTGGTGTCCTCAAATTCAACTTGACCCGGGCTTGTTAGGCCACAGATCTGCTGTGGAATTAAGCTATAGCTGGAGGAGGGCCAGAATCCAATTACATTTTCTGCCTAATGGGTCATAATTTATGCAATGAAGAAGGAGGCAGGGATGTTGCTGGGGGAAAAGGGCACTCTGTGGATGTGCACTGGGAGGAGCTGCTGGTAAATGGGAACGGGGAGGGCAGGGGTGCTGTCCTTCCTCTGGTGTTTAAAACCTTGCTCTGGTGTTTAAAACCTTCCTCTGGTGTCTAAAACCTTCCCTTCCTGTTTAAAACCTTCCCCTCCTGTTTAAAACCTTACTCTCGTGTTTATAACCTTCCTCTGGTGTTTAAAACTTTACTCTCATGTTTAAAACCATCCTCTGGTGTTTAAAACCTTCCCCTCCTGTTTAAAACCAGCAGTTCGGATCAGAAAACAGGTGTCATCCTGGATTGTAAATTGGACAAGGGATCCACGGGCACTGTAAAGCTGACAGAGCTCTTTTGCTGGAGCCCACAGCCCTCGTCTAACTGTGCTCATTCCCTCCCCAGCCTCTCTCCAAGTGGACATCGTCCCAAGCCAGGGGGAGATCAGCGTTGGAGAGTCCAAGTTCTTCTTGTGTCAAGGTGCGTGGTGGCTGGAGTTGAGCTGGCTGGAGGCGCAGTCCCCGCTGTGGTGGCTCTGGGGGTCGGTGGGAGCGCTCAGCAGCGGGGCTGGGCTGGCTCACCGGGCTCTCTCCTCCCCACAGTGGCCGGGGAGGCCAAGTTCAAGGACATCTCGTGGTTCTCCCCGAACGGGGAGAGGCTGACCCCGAACCAGCAGCGCATCTCGGTGGTGCGCAACGATGACTTCTCCTCCACCCTCACCATCTACAATGCCAACATCGACGACGCTGGCATCTACAAGTGCGTGGTCAGCAGCCCCGAGGAGGGCGACTCCGAGGCCACCGTCAACGTCAAGATTTTCCGTAAGGCAGCGGCGCCCAGCTCTCCTCCTTGCACGATGGTGGGGCAGGGTTGGGCAGGAAAGGGGTTGGAGGGGAAGGAGGAGGGTGGATGGAGCCTTTTTTGTTGGTGTGGAGGGGAAAATTGGGAATCAGGATGAATGGGATGGTCAGGGCTCCAGCACCCCCAGGGCTGAAATCCTTCTGAAAGGCAGCAGAGCAAGGGGTGGAATGAGAAGATCCTGGCGCTTCTGGCTGGAGTAAGAGACAGGAGCTGTGGTGGGTGACACACAGCTCTGGTGTGGAGTAAAGAGGGTTTGGAATGAGCCCTGCGAGCAGCTTCTCCCTCCCTGTGGGGAGGCTGAGCACTCCCGAGTTCACATCTTGCAGTGGGGCTCATTCCGAGTGGTCGTGCAGCCCCCGTGGGCACAGGGCTGGAAATGGGTGTGCTGTGGGCAGTGCATTCACTCAGACCTTTATCCTCCCCCGGGAGCAAGGAGATTCCTGGGGATTTGGGGGTTTCTCTGCTTCCCTCAGGCTGGAGGCAGGAGCTCCAGGTGTGCTGAGAAAGCTGCGGTGACCTTCTGCTTTTTTCCTTGTTTCCAGAAAAGCTGATGTTCAAGAACGCTCCCACCCCTCAGGAATTCAAGGAAGGGGACGATGCTGTGATCGTGTGTGACGTGGTCAGCTCGCTGCCCCCCACCATCATCTGGAAGCACAAAGGCAGGGATGTCATCCTAAAAAAGGATGGTAAGGGCTTGTTCTCGTCCATTCTGGGGTGAAATGCCCATCTCCCTGGCACACAAAGTGCTGGTGGTCACAGGGCACAGTTTGTGCCTGGGATGTGAATTTAGTTGTCCCAGGTGCTGTGGTTTGCCCGTGGCAGGGCAGTCACATTCTCACAGAAATGACCATCAGCTTTGACACCAGAATCAGCCCAGGAATGCTGGGGGAAAAAAACATAGATCCAAGAAGCCATCAGACAGAAAAGCTGGATGTGGTGACACCCTCCAAGCCTTTAAGGGGAAAAGGGCTGAAAGCTCCTTGCAAGAACTTTTCCCTTTCTTCCCAAGTGCTCCAGACAGCCGTGGCCAGAGGGGCTGGGGGTCCCTGACTCCAGCTGAGCAGGTTTCCCCCAGCTGGCACCCAGGTGAGGCTGGAGCTCTGGGGCAGAGGGACGAGTCCCAACCTGCTCGTTGCCCAACGTGATGCAGTGTAAACTCTCTGTGGGAGCCCTGTTCATCTCCCCGAGCCCAGCACAGCACCAGAGCACTTGGCTGCTCTCCACAGATGTTTCTTCCTTGGCAGAAGCAGCGGCTCCATTTCACGGCAGGGAGGGAGATTTTATTCCACCCAGCCCAGAAGGGGTGAGGAGAGGAGAGGCTGGGCTGGGCTGAGCTCCCCTTCCTTTTGTCCTTCGCAGTGCGGTTCATCGTCCTGTCCAACAACTACCTGCAGATCCGGGGCATCAAGAAGACAGATGAGGGCACCTACAGGTGTGAGGGGAGGATCCTGGCCCGTGGGGAGATCAACTTCAAAGACATCCAGGTCATCGTGAACGGTGAGGGGCTGGGGGCTCAGAGCAGCCCACACTGCTGCTGGAGGTGCTGCCTCAGGCTCACCCCATCCCCTTCCTCTGCTGTGTCCAATAAAAACCTCCCTGGCATGCAGTGAGCGTTTGCCAGGTGTTCACAGGATAAAAACACAACGAGAAACTTGAAGCTAAGAGTGCGGGACTGAGCTTGGTGGCACCCTTGAATGGTTTTGGCCACCAAACTTGAGTTTTCTTGTGTCTCCTCACCCCCTTCCCTTTCTCCCCTGTGCTGGTGACTTTGGACATGCCTCAAACTGAGGGATTTAACCCTGCAGGTGATGGGTGGCAGGGTTTGGGTGACATTGGGTGTGCACAAGGAGTCCTTTCCAGCTCACCCGTGCCTTTCCTCCCTTGCAGTGCCTCCCTCGGTGCGTGCCAGGCAGAGCACCATGAATGCCACTGCCAACCTCAGCCAGTCTGTCACCCTGGCCTGTGACGCCGACGGCTTTCCCGAGCCCACCGTGACGTGGACCAAGTAAGATGCTGTGTGCAGTGTCCTGCTGGGCTCTGGATGGCTCCCCCCGGCCTGGACAGCCGGGCTGCAGGGAGGGCAGTGTTCCAGCTGGGATTTGAGTTGGTGTTTCTCACAAGGATGGGGCTGAAGTCACCCCTCCTCCCGTGAGTGGGGCAGGGAGCACAGAGCCTGCCCAGGGAGGAGAGTCTGAGTGTAAAAGTCCTGTTGGTTGAGATATAAACAGTTGAATAAAGCAAAGCAAACCGAGGAGCTCCTTCAGCGCTCCCCATGGTTCAGCCAGGTCAGCTGCGTGTCCCCCCCAGCTTCCTGCATTTCCCTGCCAGGCAGTGGTTCACACTCCAGGGACGCTGTTGGAATTCTATAGCCTTTGGTGAAGGTGAGGAGCACAAATTGACGTGGTAAAGCTGATGGCAGCTTGGAGTGGTGCCTTGGGATGCAAGGAGCCACCTTTGGTGGGGTTACAGCTGTGCCAGGAGCTGAGAGCTCCAGCTGCCGAGAGCCCTGAGGCAAGGAAGGTTGGGAATGGGTCTCAGGCTGAGCTCTGGAGCCCATGGGGAGAGGAGAAGGTGCTGGTCCCTGTGAGCATGAGGAGCTGCACTGTGAGAACTGCTTGAACGAGCCTGAAGCAGCCTCGGAGCTCTTCTGCCAGCACAGCCCCGTGTGCTTTGTTGCCCCCAGGGATGGAGAGCCCGTGGAGGAGGTGGAGGATGAGGACAAATACAGCTTCAACTACGATGGCTCCGAGCTGGTCATCCAGAAGGTGGACAAGAGCGACGAGGCCGAGTACATCTGCATCGCCGAGAACAAGGCTGGCGAGGCCGACGCCACCATCCACCTCAAAGTCTTTGGTAACCAGCCCCTGAGCACCTCTGGCAGCCCAGCTGGGCCCTGGTCACAGCCCTGGCAGCTGGGAGGGCCTGCTCAGCCCCGTTGATGCCTGCTGGGGCTGATCCTGAGCTGCTGCTGTGCCATCCTCTGTGTGTGTGTGTGGGGGGGAAGAAGCTCATCCCAGCTCCTCTCTGTTCAAACACGGGCAGGGCTGGTGGGATCAGCCCCACAGGCTGCTGGAAGTATCCTCCAGCCCTTCCAGGAGCCTTTGGTCCACCAAAGCTGCTGTTAAAAGGGCTTTGGCACTGGGGTAGGGCTTGCTGCAGCCTGGGCAGGGAGGTGAGCTCCACCCCAGCCCTCTGTGAGCGACCCAGGCTTGCAGGAGCTTTCCTGCCTCCCAGGAATCTGGCAGTGCTATGGAATGTGGAATTCTGCCTGCCTTGTGTGCAGCCCCCTGACAGAGCTGCTTAGCAAAGGGCTGATTTGGGGAGGGAGGTGGAAGAGTGAGCTGGTAATCCTGGGGCTGAGCATTTGTACACTCTTAAGTGGGTCCTCTCTCAGGAGCTGTGAGAATGAGCAGAAGAGGTTTTTCAGGTCTTTTACTTCTGGAGGTGCCCTTGTAGAAGTCTCTCTGTCCCTTCCCCAGCTGGCAGTAAATGGTCCCACGGGTGCTGCTTGTCCCAAACACTGCTGGCAGCAGACACGCTTCACCCCGAGCCCCCCTGAGCAAAGGTTTCTTTTTTTTCTCCTCCCCAGCCAAGCCCAAAATCACCTACGTGGAGAACAAGACAGCCATGGAGCTGGAGGATCAGATCACGCTGACCTGCGAGGCGTCAGGGGACCCCATCCCCTCCATCACCTGGAGAACCTCCACGCGGAACATCAGCAACGAGGAGAAGGTACAGCCCTTGCCAAAGCCCCCTGGGGTTGTGGGGTCAGCACAGCTCGTCCCTGCCTGTCTCTGGCCTGGAATTGCATGCGGATGCACGTGGAGGTCCTGCTGCTCCCCCTGCACGGGGCACAGCCACACCTGGAGCAGTGCCCTGCTGGGAAGAGCCACCTCGGCTTGGGACAGCTGGGGAGACCTTCTGCAACTCCTGCTGTACTCACTGGGGGGTGAGGTCGATTGGAGAGACCCTAAACCCTCTCCAGAGGAGTTCCTACCGTTGCAGGAAGCTCCTGGGAGGTGGGAAAAGGGCCCCCTGAGGTGTGCAGGTGGCAGGTGAGGGGCGCTCCCTCTCCAGGACGCAGTGGATCCAAAATGAGCCTGTTCATTCCTCCTCCGTGCTGTCCCCTGACACTGCACAAAAAAGCCTGGCTGCCTTTTGTGCTCACCTGTTCTGTTGGTCCCATCAATGCCATTTTGTTCTTAAAAGGCAAAAATAAGTAGCAGTTTTTTCTTCCTGAAAAAAGAGTGCTGGTGTTGTTATTGGCGACAGCGCCTTTAATTAGGCGAGGTTAGGATGTGCTGCTGTACTGGAAATGTTTCATAAGTGATCAGGAGACAGAATGAGGAGCCAGAGAACGCCTAGACAGAAGTAGGAGTGAGAAGTTGTTGCTAATTAATAATCTCCTAATAACAGGACGCTTCAGGGCTCAGCTGCCTTGGCCACGCCAGAGGTTCTGGCTCAGTCTGGAGGCAGCAGGTGACACTCTGAAAGTCTTGGAGCAACAGAGGTGTCCACTGTCACTTGTCCCCACAGCTGCTGTCCTGCACTGCAGCTCCTAAATGAGCTTTTTTAATTGCCCCCATGACGTCAGCCCCTCCCCACGGTGTCCATGTGTAACTTTATTAATCAGGGTGCCAAAGTTTTCCAGCTTCAGTTCTTTCTTAGCATCTTTTGGATCCCAGGGCTGCTGTGAATCCCTGCAATGTTCAGCGAGGGAGGTTTCCAGTGCCTGCAGAAGCTGCAGCCTGACTGGGGGAGCTGTTTGGGCAGAATTGGAGGGTATTTATTCACGGTTTGTCTTTGTTAGGGGAGCCCTGGGAGGTGCCAAGGGCTACAGTGCTGCTGGCTCTGGGGTTTGGATGGCAGCCATGGACAGAGCTTGGGCAGGGAGGAGAGTGTAAAACCAAAACCAGGTGGTGGAAGAGCCCCCTCCTGCAGCCCAGTTAAACCATCAAATGGCAAAACTGCTAACTAATTTTTGCTGATTTTTGAGACTGCCTGATGCTCTCAGGTTGGTGATCAGTAGCAAGGGAAATGTTCATACTCTGACACTTTCAGATGGGGGAAAAGCCAAGGTTTGAGGTACTGCCATGTGTTCATGTGCTGGTTCAAACCTTCAGGGCAAACTTTATTTTATCACATCCCATGCACTTTCTAGGTTGGATTATTGTGTGTGTGTGTGCATTTTGTTTTGGTTTGTCTCGTTCTTTCCCATTCTTTCTCTTGTGCTCTAAGTTGGGGTGAACGTTTCAGATGTCCAGAAAATCCTGAGGTCAGAATAGCTCTATAAATATTCTACTACAGATTCTGTTAGAATATTTAATGCTCTTAAATATTCTGTTACATATATTCTGTTTATTCTCCACTTTCTTTCTCTGGGACAGCACAGGGAAGTGGATGGTCTTTGATGCAGGACAGACAATGCTATTTTAAGAATTATCAAGCCTACTTTTGAATATTTCTATTATCCAGGTACTTGGATGCTTCTCTCTTGCTTCATGTTGTTTGCTCTTGTAATCATCCCTCAGTGTAGATTTTTAGAGGTGTAGAGATGCCTTAACTACCACAACATGTTGGAAAACCTACCCAAACCAGTAAAGAAGAAGGGATTTTTAGTTCAGCTGTGTTTCCTGGCAGATTTTGGGATGTCCCAGTCTCTTGAGTGCTCAGCCACCCTTCCATGGAGCAGCCGTGGGGACTTTGCTCCACCCAGCAGTGGAGCTCAGCCATGGGCATGGGAGGGAAACACTCTGCAGGTCCTTGATCCTTCATCCAGAGCTGGATCTCGCTGGGAGCTGCTCTCCCAGCCACTCACCATTCCCTGCAGGGCAGGAAACAAAGGGACAGCATCTTCCCACCAGAGGGGTGAAAGAACAGAGGGAGGGATCAGCTCTGCTTTCCCCCTCCTGCATCCCCAGCATGGTTTTAGCTGTGTGCTGTCCCTGAGCCTTCCCCCGGGGCTGCCCCTCAAGGTTCCCTGTTCCCCAAGCAGGAAATGCAGATTTCTGCATAGATCTGCTAGGCTGAAGTACAGGAGTCTGCCACCCCTCTGACAGGTGAATTCCACCACTGCTCTGTGCTGGCCTACAGACAGCCCAGTCCATCCTTCCTCTCGTTTTCTGGGCTGCTGCTGCTGCCCAGCAGCCTCTCTCAGCTCTGTGTTGTTGGCAGCCAAAGCAAATGGGTGAGTTTTTAATAATTTACGAGTCTGGAGGTGCACGAGGCCTTGGGTTCCGCCCTCCCTCCCTGAGTGGAGCTGGTCTGTGTCTCTGGTGAGGAAGAGTTTGGAGTTCTCTGGGATGGGCAGTGGGGCTCTGCCTCGTTCCCCACCCTCCTGAGGGCCACTGCAGGAAGCAGCAAACTCAGAGCCTTTGGGAATGGGCTTTTTTCCTTCCTCATCTTCCTTTAGGTTGACACCAGGGGATGAAAAGTGTCTCCCTGTGCTGACACTACTGAGAGCAGTGAGCAGGAGTGGCAGGGCCTCCCAAGGCAGCTCCCTGGACGTAACTGGGACGAAACAAAGGGAATATTCTGGATTATTGTTCAGCTTCCAAGCGCCCTGTGCACAGCAGGATATGCCCACCTAGAAAGGAGCAGCTCTTGGGATTGTCCCAGCCCCTGCAGGGGTTGGTGAGCTCCACCTCAGGCTTCCAGTCACAAACAAATCATTTGCTTTCATCAGAGGCATTGTCAGCCGAGGCTGTGTGTCCCATCTGTTGGTATTTCAGTCTCTCAGTGTTCACTGGAAGCCCCGTGGCCGCAGTGCTCTGTTTTTGGTTCTCATTCCCTGAGCCTCCATCTCCATCCCTGTCACTCGTGTGTGCTGTGACATCCCCACGATGTCACCGTGCCCCACAGCCAGTGATGCCATCCTGGCTCTCATCTCAGCAGGTGATTTTTGACTCCCGAACTGAAGGGGATCAGCTGAAATAATAGACCTGAAATACAAATTACAGGGGGGACGACATAGACCGCAGCAGCTGGGCTCCTTGTGAGGCGCAGGGAACGTGGCCCATGCTGCTGGTGGCTTTCCCTGAGTGGGAAATAGCTGCTTTAATGTAAGGTCTGGGCACGTTTCCCTGCTGTGGGGCTGTCCCAGCCCAGCAGGGGCCGGGTGCTGCCGTCCCTGGGCACAGGGAGCTGAGCTGGGGGCTCCTCTGCAGCTCTGCTCCTCCTCCTGGCACAGCCTGCATGGAACCAGGGCTGCAAACGCATGATGAGCACATTAATGGGTGTTAATTAATGGGCGTGGGGTGGCAGACAGACCAGGGGCACAATGCCAGGTCTGTCCTCTGCAATTCAGTGGCCAGAGTCACTTCCTGAGCACCAGGTGTGTAGGAGAGGTGAGATGTGACAGAGGAATCTGATCTGTAATAAATCAGTCCTGAGGTGCCATCAGCCTTTGTTTAGTCATTTGAAGAGCAATTCAGAGGCTGTGAAATGGTGAATGCCAACCTAAATTGGTGGGAAAGGGAAGCTGTGATCCCCCCCACACACAGGAGAGGTTCAGCTTGGAGCCTGCATGTGCACACAGCTCAATGTGCTGCAAACACTGGTGCCTGAAAGCAACCTTTGATAAACTTTTATTGCTTTTTTTCTGTTGTTGTTGTTGTGTTCTATATCTGTTCTCTCCAGGCTTCGTGGACCCGGCCCGAGAAACAAGAGGTATAAGATTACCAGACCTTTAGCAAACTTCTTAGGTTGTTGGTTTTTTTTTGGTTTCTCTTCTAAGCATCACAGATTAACAAATCTCTAGTGCAGTAACCAACTAAACGAGCATTAATCTGACCCAGTCAAATACCAATACATGAAAGAAGCAGCTTCTAGAGGTAGAAATTGCTTGGCATGTAGTGATGCTTTTTTGGGATGAGCAAAGTAGCTGTGTTGGGAGTGAGGAACTCTGCTTGTCACTTAAAAAATTAAAGAAAAGGCGATTAAAATTAAAAGCAAATGTAAAATGCTGCTTTCACCATTTTTTTCCCCCCCTATGCTGCCAGTATGAATCATCCTCTCTTTCAGAGAGGGAAGAATTAACACCAACCTGTATTTTGGGAAAGTCATTTTTCCCCAAGAAAGCCTCCTCTGCTCCAGCCAACTCACCTATTTGCTCATGGCAGCCTTTCAGTTTGACCTTCTCTTTAAAGGACAACTGCATCACGTTCCATTTCCAAGTCAATGCAGAGAAACCTTTCACGAGGGGCATTTCTCCAGAAAATGCTCCAAATTGCTCAATTATTTTTATTTGTCTTTGGTCTGCAAGGGTCAGCGAGGGGGAGGTGGGGTAATGCAGTGACTGGGGTTGGTGCAAATGGGGTTTGATTTTATTTCACATTCAGTGCTGTGCTTTAATAATAATAATAATAATAGTAATAATAATAATAATAATGATAATGCAGCTGATTAGTAGCACTCTTGCTTCAGAATGGACCAGAAGGAAAGTTCCCAAGCAAATAACAGGGGTCAGGTGGAGAACAAAATGAGCTGTCAGAACTGGGTGACTTGGATTTTATATTTTTAGGTTTAACTTTGTGGAGGCTCTGATTTTTTTTTTTTTTAATTATTTTTAAGCCATCTTAAATCCCAGAGACTGAAGAAAGTGAAGCTGTAACTTGAGCACCACCCAGCTGTGGGGGGCTGAGGAGATCCCTGCCCCGTTCTTCCTTCAGAATAATCTGTTGGGTTGTGGCAGGTGGAGGCATCAGATATTCAGAGCAGTTTGCATTGCAGAATTTGGAATTTGAGTAGTTGCATCTCTCCGGGACTCCCATGAATTCCTGTCACAGCTGTCCCCTCCCTGCCCCCAGCGTTTTCTCTGTGCTCTCTCTCTCCAGCTTTTGATTAATATGAGCACTAATACTATTAAGTTTGCTGTCTCTAAATTTCTTACCGTCTCTGTGTCTTAAAATACCCCAGTGGGGTGCAGGATATCTCTCTAAAATTGCTTTTAAATTGCTTGAAAGTCGCCTGGGGGGCTTTCAGCAGCGGATTTCAGCAGCAGGGTGAAGGTCAGGGAATGTCTGGCATTAAGTATTTCACTTTTACTGGAGGAATTTGGGGTGAGGAGGTGAAGTCAGTCCTGGCAGCATCTCTGGGTACCCCTCAGTCACACCCCAAACTGGCAACTGGGAATGGCTGAGGAATATTTGGGGCTGCAGTTGAAAATACAGATATCAAACACTGCACTGCAAGCCCAGAGCAAGGGACCCCCCATCTTCTTTCAGGGGAATTCCTGCCTGGGGTCGGGATTTTCAGGGGGTTTTGAGGATGTGGGAGGTGAGTGAGGAGGAGACAGGACCGTGCAGGATTGTTTGCGGCTGCTGGTTTGGGAAAGGCCTGGAAGCTCCAGAAAGGGAAGGGAAGGGGGTAAATGCATTTTATTTGTCTCTGCTCTCCCCCTTCGGCCCGGAGCTGTTGAGCTCTTGCTCAGCCGTGGTAACTGGGTACGTGCCCCAAGGCATGGCCAGAATTTGGGGGGAAATACCTGCAGCAGCTCAGGGTAAATTGCAATAATTGGCAATCTAGAGAAGATCCTGCTCTGTTCTGAGGGGTGATTCGCTGCCCGTGTCCCCGAGCTGCTCTCCCTTGCACTAAGAAGCATTTTGTTAGCCCAGGGGGATTTGACTAAAAGGGTTACAGATGTCAACATCTGGCTCCCAAATTCCTGTCCTGTCTCCAGCAGCCAGAGCCCCTGATGGGCTGCAGTAGGGAGGGACAAAACTTGTGCTGTGCTTTCTTGGGTAGGCATCTTTCTCTTCCTTAGAATGTTTTTCCTGATCTCTCTTTTTCTTCCCTTATGCCTTTTTGCACTAAAAAACAGAGCTTCACCTTCAGAATCAGTTGCGTTGCTCCTGAAATCATCACTGCCCATGATTTCCTGGCACTCCTTTGTGTTGGATCTTGAGGAAGTGGGAGGAAAGTCAGGAGATGTTTGGGTGTAAAATTGCCTTTTCCTGGAATCACCTGTGGTGATCCTACACTGGTGTTTTGTCCCTTAGGCCCTTCTGGTGAGGTCACAAGAGACAATTGTGGAGAATATTCCCCCAGGTCTGGAGTGCTGGCACCCACGGGTCCTGCTGGGTGTCAGCTGGGGGTTGGAGGGAAAGGCAAGTCAGCCGAAAGGAGAGCAGTGCAGTCAGCCAGGGGAGTGAGAGAAAAGCAGATTTTTGGGGGTGTGGTAGCACAGTGGTTTCATGTAGGGCTCTAGGAAAGGATGCCCACAGTGTCCACGGAATAACTGCTCCAGCAGGAGAGGGATGGAGTTCGTAGCTCATGGCACTGGCCAGGGATTGCAGCAGGGAAAGAGAGAGGAGAAAAATACACATTGTACTTGTTTATGTGTCAGCAGAAGATACCATTTCTGTGCATTTGAACTTGGCCTGGTGCCCATGAACTGATACTGGAACTAACTGAGGTGACAGAAGACATTAATTTGTAGAAACTTTGTCAGTCTCGGGGCCTGAGATCTTAGCTCAGCACAGAGAGAGGCTTCAGGCCCAGACGTCTGACACCTGAGATACCAGAGGTGTTTTTTGTGCACTTGAGGAGAATATTTCCTCAGGGTTTTCCTCAGGGTTTTACTCATTTATCAGCACTTGTCCTGTACCTTCCAAGAAAGCAGATGCTCCTGGAGAGCAGCAGCAGGCACAGCCATGAGGGTGCCAGATTTGCTCCCTGGTGTTTGTGCTGCAAAATCAGAAAGGAGAGGAGGGAGGCGGTGCTCTAGAGCTTCCAGGCTGAGGCAGAGGCACCAGGAGGGAGAGGGGATTTGTGTTTTCATGGATTAGGGGAGCTTTGGTGGCAAACTGGGTGGGTGCCGTCCCTTGGCAGTCCCCTTGGGTTTTACATTCCTTGTTGCTCTCTGTCAGTGGCATCCCCACACTCTCTTGCATGTGGGAATTGGTTCTGGAATTTTCTCCAGGCAGGGCTGTCTCTAGAGGTTTCCTTGCCCTTTTCACTGCACTTCCCCTCTCTCCGTGTGCCACGTTCGGGTGGAAGTTCTGAGCTTCCCTTTTCCCTGATTCAGCTCTGAGCTCTGGATCTGTTCTTCCCTACCCATTTCAGGGACACTGAGATAACACCAGTATTGCTGAGAGGACAGGAAGGGCTGGATTCTCTGCCTGGAAGCTCTTGGGGAGCTCTCCTTGTTTCCTTACCCATTTCTGAGGACACCAAGATAACACCAGTATTGCTGAGAGGACAGGAAGGGCTGGATTCCCTGCCTGGAAGCTCTTGGGGAGCTCTCCTTGTTCATTTTTGGTTTTGTTTTTTTTTTCCTCTTTGCATGCTGGCAAAACTTTTTTTAACCAGAGCCGGATCTGTGCAGTTCCCCTTCTGGGGAGAAGCTTGACTTTGTTCTCAGCCAGGCAGTCGCTGATTCTCTGGTCCTTCTCTTGCCCCGAGTGCTGGGAGCCGGCGCCGGGCGAGGCGGTGCCCCCGAGGCGGGGAGGTTTGGGGGAGCAGGGGCCGTGCGGTGCCCGGGGGCAGGCCCTGACCGTGCTGTGCTCTGTGCAGACCCTGGACGGGCGGATCGTGGTGCGCAGCCACGCGCGCGTCTCCTCGCTCACCCTCAAGGACATCCAGTACACGGACGCGGGCGAGTACGTGTGCACGGCCAGCAACACCATCGGCCAGGACTCGCAGGCCATGTACCTGGAGGTGCAGTGTAAGTGGCTGGGGAGGTTCTTTGTGCCCTGCTGGCTCCCCTGGAGCGCAGTGGTGCTGATTAGGGGGGAGGGTGTGGAAGCGGCTCCGGTCTCCCTCCGAGATATTCTGGGTGTTGGCTCTGCCTGGCTCTGTTTGTTGGGAATCAGAGTTCTCCCCTAGAACAACGTTCCTGGTGTCATTTCCCAGAGCCCTGCTGCTGTCTGCTCCTCCCACGCTGCCCAGGAGCAGCTGTGGGGCTGAGCAGGTTTTCTCTTTATGCCCTTCAGCACTCTCCCCTCCCCCCCGGGCTGAGAGGACAGTTCCCATTCCCAATATTAGATTCCCTTTCCCGCATTGAGGTGGACTCCAGCCAAGGCATCCTTGCACTGAGGCTACTTTGGGAGCCTGGCTGGCTCCAATTGCCTTCCCAAACGTGTCTTTTCAGATGCCCCCAAGCTCCAGGGCCCTGTGGCCGTGTACACCTGGGAAGGAAACCAGGTGAACATCACCTGTGAGGTGTTTGCCTACCCCAGTGCTGTCATCTCCTGGTTCCGGGATGGGCAGCTCCTCCCCAGCTCCAACTACAGCAACATCAAGATCTACAACACCCCCTCAGCGAGTTACCTGGAGGTGAGGAAAAGCCAGCGGGGCTCAGTGCCATCGAAGAGTTGGTGCTGCAGGAATTTATTCTTCTCCTCTTGGTAGAATTAAGTTGGGGTGGTGTTTCTAGCATATAAATTCTGAGAAGATCAGGTTGTAGAAGGTAAAGAAAAGCGGGAAGTGGAAGAGAAATCAGCCTCTGCTCTCCTCTGCTTTTTGCCCTCTGCAGTTCTGTCCCCCAGGGACAGCCCTGGGAGCACAAGCTCCCGCATTTTTTTGCATCTTCTCCCCAGCTAAATTCAGGGTGCCCTGGCAGAGTAAAAAAAGGTTTTGTGATCCCAGCCTGAGCCTTCCTTCCCTCCCGCAGGTGACCCCAGACTCGGAGAACGACTTTGGGAACTACAACTGCACCGCTGTGAACCGCATCGGGCAGGAGTCCTCCGAGTTCATCCTGGTGCAGGCAGGTGAGCAGGGAGGGCAGGAGTCCTCCGAGTTCATCCTGGTGCAGGCAGGTGAGCAGGGAGGGCAGCAGGGTGCCAGCAGGTCACAGAGTGGCCCTGCTTCGTTGCTGGGCTAGCAGGAGAGAAACCTGCCTTCCAGAGAGGCTGTTCCTGGGTTTCCTGCTGAGCAGCTCCGCGCCCCTGTTCCTCAAGGGGCTTGTTCTTCTCCGTGCTCCCAGAGCACTTTGTCAGAGCTGTGATCTTCGATGGGTGCACCCCGAATCAGCCAGGCCCCCCCTGACAGCAGCTCTCGTTCTCAGAGCCATGCCAGGCCCTGGCACAGGGGCAGGTTTGGGAGCATCGCAGCGACGCTGGACACAGAGTGGCACCCAGGATGCTTTTGCCACACTGCCCCACTCCTTTTCTTTGGGAGAAGGCACGGGGAGTCTCCAGCCTCTTAGAGAGGAGACAAAATGAGGATCTGTGCACTCACTAACACCTTTAAAAGCTGCCTAAACGCTCTCCGAGCCTCCTCGGAGGGACTGCAGGAGGCAGGGGCTGCTGGGTGGATGCTCCCAGCTGCTGGGTCTCACTGCCTGCTGTCCCTTGTCCCCAGACACGCCCTCCTCGCCCTCCATCGGCAGGGTGGAGCCCTATTCCAGCAGTGCCCAGGTGGAGTTCGACGAGCCCGAGGCCACGGGCGGGGTGCCCATCCTCAGGTACAAGGCGGAGTGGAGGGCCCTGGGCGAGGGCGACTGGCACGCCAGGCTCTATGATGCCAAGGAAGGTAGGAACAGAAACACCCCGGTTCCTTCCCCAGCAGCACTGAAAAAGAATTGACTTTCCTGTAGGGCAAAGCCAGGAAGGGGTGTGGAGGGTTTGGGCTGGAGGCCCCAGACAAGGTTTTCAACATTTGCTGTGAGTGGCACCTGGAATTTTCAACTGGAGATGAGGGTTGGGCTTTGCTGAGAGCTCTGTCTGAGCAAGGTGAAGAACTCTGTGCTTGGAATAATAGTTTTCATTTGCTGCTTCCCAGAGGAGGCTTTTGAACCCTCATCTGTCATCCCTTGGTCCCCCTTGGAGAATAAACTCTGCTATTCCAGCAGCAAAGCCGTCCTGTTGAAGTGATCTATAGCAGTGCTGGCTGCGTAAAATCCATCTCGGAGTCTAATAAAGCAAAAGAATTTTGATTTGGAGAGGGCTGTGAAAAGCAGAGTTCAGCTCCAGAGCTGAATCTTCCACCACCGATCCCGTGTGGAGCTGAAATCCCTATTTTAGTTCCCCACTGGAGTGGTCTGATCCCAGCTGGAGTCGGGTTTATTTGTCCCTTTTCCCCCTGTGTGGGGAAAACAAAGTTTGCTTATTTCTTTCTTTGACTCCTGAGCTTTTCTTTGCTTGTTTTTCTCCCCAGCCAACGTGGAGGGGATGGTGACCATCACGGGGCTGAAGCCTGAGACCACCTATGCAGTGAGGCTGTCAGCAGTCAACGGCAAGGGCGTGGGGGAGCTCAGCCTGCCCGCCGAGTTCAAGACACAGCCAGTTCGTAAGTACAGCCCAGCCTCCCTCTGCTCCTCTCCTGGAGTCTCTGCCACGCATGGATCTCACCTCTTCTCTCTCACAGACCTCGCCGCACCCTCTGTTTTCTCTGTGCTTTTTGGGTTGCAGTGGATTTTGTTGGTAATCGAAAATCTTCTTGGAAGGGAGGAGGCAGAGGAGTTGTTTGATTTGCACTGGTTGGTGTTTGCAGTTCAGCCTTGGTGTTGCCAAAGAGAAGGGGCTGTGTAAAGGAGAATTTTAATGAGAAAAAGCAGCCGAGAAGGGTTTTGGTCACGGAGAAGGTGATGTCACTGTCACGGGGCTGGTTTGTTTTCCAAATTAAGGTGTTCAGCACAGGACTGGCCTTGGGTTGTGGAAGGTGAAGGGAGGGAGGGGTTGATCTTTCCTGCTTTGAGATGCCCTTGCAGCTCTGGAGGGAGTTCCATGGATTCCTCAGGCTCTCCTCTACCTGAACCAGTTCCTGGCCCAGCACTGTCCCCTTGTTCCAGGGAAGAATTCAATCCCAGGGAGGGCAGGAGGAGCCCGCTGCAGTGGAGTGGAGGGAGCTGTGGGCAGAGCAGGCAGGCAGGGGTGACCCTCCCGTGGCTCTCTCCCTCTCCCCCTGCACCCAGCCCTGCCCTGGGGCTTCCAGCCCAGCCCGAGCATGTCTGCAGCACCCTGAGCCGTGCCCAGGCCTTTGCACCTTGTGCCCATCCCTGCTGAGCAGGCCACACCTGGGATGGTGATTTTCCAGCTCCGCGTTCTCTGTCTCCTCACATCTTTTACATTTATTTTTTTTTGTGTGTGTGTGTCTATCTCCGCCTTTTTATTTCGATTTTGGTCTGTGTCCCATCCATGGATAAACTGCAGGCATCCCTCACCCACGTAAGTGCTCTCTGCATTTCTTTCACTCTCTCTTTGTGTTTTTAGAGCGTTCCTCTAACACCCAGCACTCTCAGCTTTTAATGTAGTGCCTTTTTCCTCTCAGGGCCTTTAGGATTGGAGTAACTGCTAGTGGCCATTTGCTAACAACACTGACTCTGGAGTAGCCACTCTGGGTTTTTTTTTAGAACAGAATTAGGGTTAACTCTTTGTCTGTGCTCTGCAGCATGCAGTTGAAATATTTAACTGGGTGATTATCTAATAATAATCATAATAATAATAATAAAAATAATAATAGCTTGTTGACTCAGAATGGAGTAGTGGAAGGCTTCATATTTATGAATCCATTCAAAATTGTTCCATTTTAATGATACTGAGATAATTCAGGGAAATCAATTCAGCTCAATGGCAGATCTGGTTTAGACCAGAGCCAACCAAAAACTTCAAAACTTTGAATATCTCCAAAATTTTGAAAGCACTAAATTGAAGAAAAAAAAAAAGAATTTTTTTTTTCCTCTTCTTACTAATGATTTTTACCACTGGACAGTCTTCCAGCACTTGTGTAGATTGTGTGATTACACGAATAAACCTCATACTAAATTTTTTTAAAATGGCATGTTCCCCACTTCCCCCTGCCAAAGGAGTGAGGAATGCGATGGATTTGTGTAATTGTGAGTGAAATATTGAGATGGCTCCATAGGTTTATGTCTTTCCAATCAAAACTGATCAATGGAGCTAAAAACCCCTCTTTTATCCCAGTGAGCATTATTCCATTTGTCAGTGCATCCTTCTGGTGAGCTGCTGCTATTCCCAAGATTACAAGGACAAGCTCGGAGAAGCTGCTGTCACATTCTTTGAGATTGCTGAAGTGAAAACCAGGAGAGGATTTTTAGAATATTTTTATTTTGAACCCAAATTTTGAATTTCACCTGGGAAAAGCTTGGATGTGGTGGAGCAGGAAGGGGAAGGATGGATGGACAGCTGGACAGGCAGGACTGCAAATGGCAGCGGTTAGGAGCCACCTGGGAGGCATTTCCAGGAGCCTTGTGCAGGTTGGTTGGAGCTGATTCCAGGAGCAGGAGCGAGGTGAGGATGATGCTGGTCAGGGTTGGAGCTCAGGATGAGGACTGGGGCGCTCCTGAGCTGGAGATTGGGAGCAGCAGCCCGGGGAGAGCAGGAAAGGTGAAACCAGTGGGGAAGAGAGGAGCAGGAGCATGGAAAGCTCTGCTGCTTTAGAGAGTGGCCCTCCCCTGGCCATCACCTGGGGACTTTGCAGAACATTTCAGCACTTCTGCACCGGGGTCTTTTGCCTTTTAAAATTTTATTTCCACGTGGCAGCGGGCTGTCAGTCCCTCCGTGCTCCCCAGCTGCAGGATAAGTTCCAGTTCTTCCTCCTTCAGCTCATTTTTCATTTACAAATCCCCCCTGCTCTCCCGAGCTTTGCAGCCGGGTCCTGGGCACTGCATCCCCCATTTCTCTCCGAGCCCATCTCAGCTCCTGCCTGAGGAAATGCCACCACAAAAATTCCCGTTTTTTCCATTCCAGCAGGAATTTCCATTCCATTCCAATCACCTCTTTGTGGGCAGAGTGACAAGCAGGAAAAATTTTTGTCCCCTCACGTGTGATTTGAAGGTCGCAGAGATGTTTCAGGAATTTTACAGCTCAGATTAACCAAAGACAGTTGTTTTCCTTGCCCTGTTACTTAAAGTTTCTGTCTGAATGTAAAAACCTGACACAATTTTTAATGCCTGCTGGGATAAGTCTGAAGTAATTTTGATTTATTTAATTTCCCTCAATAAGAAAAAGAAGTTTCTGTCTATCTTAGAGGGCCTCTCTATGAGGTAATTAGTGATAATTATGGATTATAGTGGCACAGATGAGAATTCTGGAGCTTGGGAGAGAACATCTGAGTTGACCTGGGTTTGTATTTTCATTTTAACCATTTGCTGCTTTTCTTCATTCCCTTTTCCTTCCAAATCTGAAGCCAAACAAAAACCTGGGGAACAGCTGCAGTGCATTTCTAACACCCCTGGATGTTCTCCTCCTTCCCTGGAGGTTCCCACCCCCCCAAATCTCTCTCCCTGGAGCTGCTCTGCAGCTTCCCAAGGTCTGATTGATCTTTCTCGTGTCCTGTTGGACAGCAGTGAGAATTCTTCTGGTTTCAAAGGTTTTGTGAGGACTAACAGATCCCTCCCAGCTTGTGTCCCCTCTGCTGGGTCCTTCCCAGGACTTCTGGAAGCAGAGACATTCCTTGTCCTCCTGCCCTGGCAGCGCTGGTGGCAGTGCTGGCACAGTCTGTGCTCCGGAGTGCAGGCTTCTCTCCAAACTCATTTATTTCCCGAGGTGCTCACATGTTCAGGGTTCTTAGCCCTGTTTTCCTCCTCTCTCTGTGTTCCTGGGTGTCGTGCAGGGAGGTGGGAACAGGCAGGGGCTCCGTTCTCCTCAGGAACTGCCCCAGATATTCTGTTAACGGGCAGGTTGGGGCACAAAGGAGGCAAAAATTGGGATTTGGAGCTTCAGAACTCCTCAGGATGAAGAAAGCCTCAGGGCAGGCTGCCTTCCCAGTGCCCTGGGGCTGCCAGGAACCCCTGGAACCCCTGGAACCTCTCCCCTCTCCGTTCTGCCAAGCACCAGCTGAAAAACAGGAATGGAAGGTTTAGGAAGAGCACAGAGAGAGAAACAAAGAGGAATAACCCCCTCAAATTGCCTTTTCCAAAAGGAATCTTTTCCTCTCACATTCCCCATTTTAGTGTTAAAGCTGCCTTTGCAAAAGGGGAATGGATTAAACAATTTTCCTGCTGCCCTGCCTTGCTTTGTTTGCTTTGAGTATAGAGTTGATATTAAAATTGGGAATATTGGATGCTGGAAGAAGATGCAAATGAGGAGGTAAAATATCCTGCAGGAGAGATCCCAGGGCCCTGCTTGCCTTCAAAGAGGCATCCAGAAAATTCCATATCTGAGGTGGGAGCTGGGTTCAGACTCCTTTGTTGGTTGGGTGGTCAAGGGAGTAGAAGAACACTCCGTGAAGATCTAGATTTGCCTGGTGCATGTGTGTGTTTTGAGAAACTAATGATCTCCACAAAGCTAAGTGCTCCTCTTGTGATTTGCAGTAATAAAAAGTGTGTTTGTGGGAATGTGAGCTAACAGGTATTTACCTGAGGTGGTTTAGGAATGGTTTTCTGAATGGAAAACACTAAAAGCATGGAGTGTGGGATGATTTTGGGGGTCAGGACAGAAGGGGAGGAGAGTATGGCCAGTCGAATGAATTTATAATTAATCATAATTAATACTGCATTTATGGCTGGCACATCTTAAATGTCCTTTTCCTGTCAGTGGCCACAACCAGCGTGTTCCTTGTGCAGTAATTTTTATTTCTGACGTGCCAAACCCCAATCCCTGATGCCCTCAGGTGCTGAAGAGACCCTTTAATTCCCGTCAGCCTCGGAGGCTGGGCTGGAGAGGGCGAAGGGCAGGGTGTGCTAATCATCCTGTATCCCTTAGCGGGCAGAGGCTGCCTTCTGCTGTTCGTGTGTGGGCTGCAGACAGCTTCCCTGGGAGGGAAAACGTCGGGTTCATGTTTTACAGAACAGTTTGTTCTTTAAAAAAAAAAAAACCAAAAAAACCCCCTTTACCCAGAAAAGATCCCGAGAGCTAATTAATGATAAACATTTCCCACAGCTTTGTTGGCGTGGGGGCTGTGTGTGGAGGAGGAGGAGGAGGGTGCAAAGCTTCCCTTTTCACCTGCGCTGGAGTTCGGGCTCTGAGCAGGAGCAGATGTGTGTGTGTACACTCCATTTATGCAAATACTGCCCACATTGGTATGCCGGGCTGTGCTGCAGCCCGCCAAAATGACAATTTCAGCAGCAGAGGAAGGGCGCTGGCACGGGGCAGATGCTCCTCTAGCTCTGCATCAATTAATTCCTGCTGCTGCTGGGAGTGATCTGTGCTCTGGCCTGGCCTCCCCTCGGGGCTCAGCGGATGGAACCAGCAGCAATTAGGGAGTGAGAGCTGCTCTGGGGCACCACGGAGCCGGGGTGGAAAACTAATGAGGCTGCAGCCTTCTCTGCACTGGGGTTTGGGCTGGTGGGATCAGTCTGCGGGCACGGAGGAGCTTTAGGAACGTCTCTCCCTGGATTTAACCCTCTTTGCTCCAGGAAATAGTTCTGTACCAGTTTTGACCAGTTTTTCTTGCAGCTCTCTCCACTCTGGGACCTGTTTTGCCTTGCAATGGTTGAGCTCACTTGAAAAAGGGGATTTTTTTCAGGTTGGATGGAGCTCGGACCAACCTGGTCTAATGGAAAGTGCCCCTGCCTAGGACTGGATAATCTTTATGGTTCCTTCCAACCCAAACCATTTTGTTCTATTTATGCTGCTAACCCTGCCCTTGATCTTTACCTAGAGCTCCTCTCGTGAGGACAGGCATCCTCTCTTGCCTGGTTTGAAATCTCAGGTTATATTGAGCTTACTGGAGTTTGGGAGGTGTTTCTTCCTGGCCAGAAGACACAGATTTTTCCTTCCAGGCAATCTCACAGTAACTCCTAAACCTCCCTCCTTCACCGTGCCCGGAGTTCTGTGAGCCTGTGTTTAAAGAGAATGGATTGAGAGCTTGGCTGTAACAAATGGATTTTACATTTTGTGCCATCACTTTTTTTTCCCCCCCTGTAATGGTCTGTCCTTAATCTTGTCAGAGACAAGCACCCAAAAGATTAAGGGTTTAATTCTCTGTACATCAAATTAACAGGGAGCCACCAGAGCACTGTGGAGTAGCCTCATTAGGATGAGGCAGAGGCACGAGCGTGAGAAATGCGAGTGGTGAAGTGATTTGGGAAGGGAATTTGGACTTGGTGCTCTGCTCGGGGCTGGCAGCTGATCCTTCCTCCTTCCCTGCACTCCTCTCCCACCAGCTGCCGCCTCCCCTGGGCCCATTGGGGATGGATTCCCTGTCCTGGGCCTGCCGGGGGCTCCCACGACCCCATTGCAACTCCTGGACGGACCAGTGGCCACCTCAGCAGGTGGCTGCCTCTCTTCTGCACGCGTTGTTTGTGCTGCACAGGGAGGACACTCCCATCCCGTGGTCTGCCCGAGGTCTGCCCTCCTTTTGGGCTGGTTTGGACCCTTTCGCCTCCGCTGCCTCGCAATAACAATATTCCCTTTCTCTTCCCAGCAGTTTGTGGATTCCTCCAGCAGTCCTGGCACACGCTACAGTGATTTTTGTCCCTTTTGTTCTTTGTATGACTAAGCAGTGACGCAGCTGTGCCTAACACGAGGCCGTAACTCAGTGCTTGCTGTGGTTTAATATTCTTATTTTCCAGGCGGTTTTACTGTCCCCCCTTCCCCCCCGCAGTGTTTCTGATATATGCTAGCTAATTTAATTTTGCTCCTATTTTTATTTACTCTGTAATTCTGTTGTTGATTTTTTTTCCCTTGCCCATTGTTTACATCAGTTTTTTAATTTTTTTGTATTTTCCATGTGACCTCCTCCACTTTCCTTTCAACCAAACTCATGTGCGTGCGTATCATGTGAATTTGTCATGTGGCTTGCATGGTGCTGATGATGTCGTCCTCGCTGGTGAACAGAAGGTAAAATACTTTGTTCTGATTGGTTGCCTAGATTTTTGGGGTGAGGATTCCCCTCCGGGATCTCCAAATTCACAAACAAAACAAAAACCAACAAAATCCCACCGAGCCTTTTTGGAGGAGTTGCTCGTCACGGTCTGCATGGGAAGAACTCGACTGCAGTCCTCTGTGACTGGAAAAAACTTGGAGGGAAAACAGGAAAAAAACCCAAAAAAACAAAAAAAGAAAAAAAAAAATCACCTGGTTCAGTCATTTGCTTCTTCATTCTCAGAGTCCAGCAAAAGAACTGTCCTAGGAAGGTGCTAAAAACCCTCTGGAATGGACACCAAGGGCCAGAATCCTTTTGGCTCTCAGGGTACCAACGACAGGCATGAATTTGATGGGAAATCAGGGCTCGAGTTCTTGAGGGCACCCTCTCTCCTGTTGCTTCAGCAGCATTTTGACCCCATAAAATACACATTTATACAGAGATACGTGCACACATCCACACTGTACATGTTTAGTAGCCCTCCAAAATAATCCTGGATTGTCTGAAATCTGATTATTTGGAGTATGTCACAATTTGATTTAAGAAATAACTTTCTTTTTATTGCGAGTAAAACTTTAGCGTAGCTAGAGTGAGAGCTGTGTTATCCAATAGTCCCCTCTCTATAAAATGCTTCTGTAAAATCCCCTCTCTCTATGAAATTCTACACATAAATCCTGTGGAACAGGAGTTCATGGTGGGAGCCAGACCTCAGGGGGTTCTCAGCAGAGGTGCTGCTGCACTTCTCCTGCCAGAGCCTCCAAGGCTTTAACCTGAGCTCAGCTCCCAGGAGCTGCTGATGCCCAGCAAATCAAGAAGCAAATGATTGACCCTGGCACTTGGTGGAGATGGAACCGGCCTCCAGCAAAGTGTGGGGTGGTGAGGAACAATCCCTGTGATTTTCCCGACTTCACCCCGGGCACGGTCTCGGCGGGGGGGGAGGGAGGGGAGCTCCTGCTTTTCTGCTGCCCCAGCCACACCAGGAACTCTGTGAGAACCAGGGAGGAATTGGCTTTTTGCAAACCAGGAGTTCCGGAATCTCCTTTTTTGTCCGGGACAGAGGAGAAGATTTTAGGCTGGGGTTTGCCAGGAAAACAAAACTAACACCAGTAACCTCCCCACATGAGTGCATGCACACACGAGCCCTGTCCCCGCTCTGCTCCCTCTCTGCTGCTCTTCCAGCAGGATGGGAGACGTGCCTGTCTCGTTTCTGCACGTTCTGCTTTTGTTCCTTACGGCTGCTGTGCGCTCCCCTCGTGTGCCCCCCGAGCCCCCAGCCCGTTCTGTCTCTGTGGGTTCTTTGCCCCTCGTGGAGGCTCTGCCTGGTGTCTGTTCCCAGTCCTGTGTACGTGGTGCTCAAAGGTTGCAGAAATCAGCCCTCTCCTCGCTCCTCTGCTGCAGGATTTTCCAGTTTTGCTCTCTGAGCGCAGGGTGAGGATGCAGGACCTTTCCTTGCAAGGATTGAAGCTCCGTTTTTAAAGTGCTGATTTTTCATTTTCTCTCTTCTCCCCGCCTCGAGTTGCACCCACTCCTGGTGCTTGTGGCACCCTCTGAAAAGCACAGTAAAAACCTGAATTTCTGAAATCCAACAGAGTGGTGTTGGGGCAAGGAAGCACTGAATAGAATCCAGAGGGTTGAGAGGATCCCAGGAAACATTTCCTGCTTCCCCTGCCTTGCTGTGCCGATGGCTTGGCAGGCAGTGGGTGACAAATAAATGGGAAATGTAGTAGCTCAGAGCACTGCCACCAGCAGCTTTGGGGAGCCATTGAGGCTTTGGGAGCCTGGAGAAAAGTCCTGATGTCCTTGGTGAGACTGGAGCTGGCTTGGTTTGGAGCCCATGGCTGAGCAGGGATGGGATTCCCAGCGCAGCAGAGGCTGGAGCTGCTGCTGGGGGAAGGCAGAGCTCCTCTCCTATGGGGAGCCCCTCTCTGGGGCCTTTTCTCCTGTGCTGGGGCAGGGTGGAGAGAGCGCTTCCCTCGGCTGAGTTGGGAATTTCTGGTGCTGGAACGGCAGAGCTGGGCTCTGTGGAGCAGCCTGGGGGGTCCTGGAAGGGCTGCCCTGGTGTCCTGGCAGGCAGGGCTCTGAGGAGGGGGCACAGGCTGATTTCTGCGAGCAGGAGCTGCCCTGGCATGGAGCACCCTGGGGTGCTGTTCTGCTCTGCACCCCAATGCATGGCTGAGCATGAGTCCCTTCTCTGAGCTCCTGCTGACCACCTTCTCTCTCCAGCTACTCACATCTTCACTCATTTTAGGGTTGCTGATTCTGCTGGACTAAACTTTTCCCACTAAACTTCTTCCTCCTCTGTTTGACACACTAACCCAGTTTTCATTTTACAGCCCTGTGTCTGGATTGCATCCACCTGCTTGAGATAAATGAAATAAATACGTATTTCTGGAGGGAAAACCATGCTTTACCAGGGCTTGCACTGCTCCACCTCTTGGTTTTCAGCATCTAGGAATGTTCTTTTCTTTGAAGAGAAATGCTTCTCAAAGCAGGAATGAATTTAAACTATTGGGGGAGGAAGGAGTGAATCAGGAGCTAGAAATGAGATAATTCAAAGCGAAGAAAAGGAAGAAAAGTTTCAGCAGAGCTGGTAATTAATCATGGGAACGGCTGCGTGTAATGCACAGCAGCATCTCTGACATTTAAAATCAAGAATAAGCATCTTTTCAAAGGATGTTCCTGTTAGTCTTGGTGCTCGATCACTGGGAAAAAAAAATAAAATTCCGTGTTAGATAAAAGGTCAGATTCTGCGAGTGCAGAATTCTGTGAGTGCTCTCTCAGCACCAGAAGATCTCTGTCCTCATTTCTGATTATGTCTGAGGCCAAGGGCAGGAGCAGGGAGGTGCTGCTCTGGCTCTGCCCCTCTGCCCCAGGCCAGAGCTCAGCCTTGCTGCTCGTGGGGGCTCAGGGCTGGCCCAGAGCGAGCCTGGGGTGCCCCTGGCAGCTGCTGTGGGGCACAGGGGGACAGGACAGGCTCCTGGGAATTAGGGCAGACTGAGCAGGGCAAGGATTGCAGAATGGCTCCTGCCAGCCAAAAGCAGGGACTCTGTGGTGGTGTTTGCCTTTTGGGAAAATAAAATACCATTGCTTGTTAAACTGATGTGTTCGACGTGCCCAGGTGAGAGGGGGACGTTCTCCTGTTTCTTTGTGCCTTAAACCACACCTGTGTCACCTTTTCATGTTCAGTGTACACTGAGAAAGCTGTCCCAGGGTGGAATCCACAGCTGGAACGTCCAGGGGCTGTGGGAAGATCAAGGCAGGGGAAAGGATGTGCAAAAGCAAAACGTAGCCTGGAAAAGAGGAGTGTTGCCTCTTTCCAGAGGAGCTGCTGTGCTGTTGAACACAAATGTGGGTGTCCCACTCTCCTGCAGCGTTCCCTTCTTGGAGCAGTGCAGCAAAGTGGAATTCATCTGAAATCACGGTTTCAGCCCAGGTCTTGCAGTTTTCCCATTGGTCTTTCACCAAAGAAATTGTGCTCCTATTCCTTTGAAAGGGAGGAGGGAGGGGAAAGGGCTTCAGATTCCTTCTGAAGATGAACTTTTGAAGGATGTTGGGAGAGGAACCTTCCTGTGGCTACTCAGGAATGCCTGTGCTGTCCGTGAGGAGCTGGACATAAATGCAGGGGTGTAAAGCTGCAATCAGAGCTTCTGCATTTGTTGGGTTTTTTTAGCAGAGGTGCAGGGTGGGATTGGGATCCTCCCGTGGCACGGAGGAACTGAGGAACTGGGTAGGAAAATGGGTTTGGGAGCTGTGGGTTGCAGGGATGGGGTTGTAAATCAGTGTGCCTTGCAGGAGGAAGGGGCATTTCCATTTTCTGCTGCTGGCTGGGGTGCAGTCTGGGAAATGATAGCCTTTTTCTCCTAAAAAAGGATTCTTCAGAAGAGTGGAGGGGTTTCTCTGAATTTCTCTCCATTATCCATTGGCGTTCCACCAGTGCAGGCCAAGTGAGGGGATGTGCTCTGGGCTTCTGTCCAGGTGTTTTCTGGTTCATTTAAGTGTTCCAGCTACTCTAAAACCCCTAAACAAATTCAAAGTGCAGACCTGGGTCTGTCTGAGAGGCACAGGGTCCTTTTCAGTGCTGCTCTTCGCATCCCATGCCACAGGAGCAGCCACAGAGCCCTTCTTGATGTTTGCCAGGTGTTTCACAGCGTTTCTTACACCAAAAGCAGCGAGGAATTGCTCCTTGCTTTGGGGTTTTCTGGGGGAGGGGGGATCTCTTTGACTCCATTCAATGCCAAAATGGAAGCTTGGTGTCTCAAATGCAAGAAATACTTGGGTGTGGCAAATATTTCCCTCATACACACGCTGTGCTCTGTGTCTGGGTCAGCTCATACCCTGAGCTGAGGATAATAAAGCATTCCTCTGATGCTTCGTGCGCACTTTTTCCTCGGTGATGCCCCTTTTTTCCCCCCCTCCCCAAATAATAACCCTGAATGCCCCGTTGTTGCAGGGGAACCCAGTGCCCCCAAGCTGGAAGGCCACATAGGAGAGGATGGCAACTCCATCAAGGTGAACGTCATCAAGCAGGACGACGGTGGCTCCCCGATCAGGCACTACCTGATCAAGTACAAAGCTGTAAGTGTGTTTTTCCCTGGGCTGCTCGGGCTTCCCCAGGCTCAGGGAGGGGCTGCAGTGAAGAGGGAAACCCCTCAGATGGTTTCAGTTTTGAGATGGGAAGGAGCACTTTTGCAGGAGCAGAAGAGCTGTGCAGAACCTGCAGCTTTTGGCCTCTGGAAATAGCTGAGTGACGGGGCAGAATGAGAGGGGGAAGTGAGGGGATTGCTCCTCGGAAAACAGGATTCTGAGCAGGAGAGAGGCTGCTTTGGCATCTCACCCTCTCCGCCCAAGAGCATGGGGTGATTTCACTGAATCCACCCAGAGTAGCTGGGGTTGGAGGGAGCTCTGGAGATCCCCCGGTCCACAGGGACATCTGCAGGTGGGTTTGGGAAACCTTCCCTGAGTGCCTGTTCCAGAGCTCTGCCACCCTCCCTGGGAGGAAATTCTTCCTCATACTGGGGTGAAACTTGTTTGGTTTCAGTTGGTGCCCACTGCTGCTCGTGCTGTGACTTCAAACAGAGCCTGGTCCCATCCCTGACACCCTTTGGGGGTGTCTGTGAGCCCGTGGGGTGCCTGGAGAGGCTCCCTGGAGCAGAGGCTGGACACAGTTAAAAGGAATAAAGTGAGGATTTATTAAAAGACCTTTAAAGGATTCACCTTGGGCAGTGCAAAAGCCCACCCAAGATGGATCCTGGTCAGGAGTGTTGACACATAATTGTATAAGTTCTGGCCCATTTCCACCTGGGGTTCAGTGTCCAGTCCCAGCCCCAGGTGCTGCAGTCCCACCCTCCCAGGCTGCTCTCCTCCACTCGCTGCTGTTTGCACTTGGTGGGGCTGAGGTTCTGGGGCNGCCCTGCCCTGCCCTGCCCGCCCTGCCCCGCGTGGGCTCTGCTGCCCTAACGCCACCGAGCCGCCCCCGTGTGCCCAGTAACCCCCAGAGCTCGCTTGCTTGAAGCCCATCCTGTCCCTCCCGGGCCGAGGGCCGTGGCTGTGTGCGTGCAT
>VWZN01013116.1:1627217-1641055 GCA_013396955.1 Regulus satrapa | reverse complement strand
AAAACCAACCCAAAAACAACAAACAGTAGAATACACAGCACTGGATTCTCAAGGGACACATATGTGTTGATGCATGACTGGAACATGAATAATTCAGAATCTTCCCATCTGAAAACAGTTTTTGCATAACTGAGGTATAAAATGCCCTACATTCATTAAGAAAGATTAATAGCTACAACTGCAAATTCAGGGATTTCTTATTGTCATTAGATTTGGTGCTTAGAATGTGAGTTTTGTACAGGCAAGGGACAATTATCTCCTGTCCATGCTCTGCGTCTTCTAAATAAATCACTCAACAGCTTTTCCATAAAATGCATTTTAATGACATTGATTATTCAGGTGTGCCAAATTAAAAATACACCACTTAAAATACCATCAGGGTAAACAGCTAAACAAAAGCTAAAAGGAAGCTTCTGATAAGCCACAGACAGCAAAATGCCATTTTGTGTCATACCCCTGACAAATCTGGGCAAATCAGGAGCACACCTAAATGGTTCACAGGGACTCACCCTGGTCCAAAGGAAAACTCTTTGCAGGAGGGAGGAAAGGCAGTGGATCTACAAAATCCATCTTCTCATCTGCTAGGGAGAGATATCTCTGTTCTCTGCTTCCAGGAGACATTAGGGGGTGGGCTGTGTTACCAAGGCCCACTGTGAGGTTTGGCTAAGCCAGGCACTCATTATTACCACAAGGGATGCTGAAATTGAGACAGGGAGGGTGAAGGAAGAGGGACAGAAAACCCTCTGGGTTTCTGTCTGTGTGCTGTCCTAATGCCAGTTAACCATGCTGCACGCTCTTCGAGTAGACACCAGCAAAGCCCTGTCTGCCATACTCTGTCACTTGAGAGTTAGCAAAGGATGATGTCCAACTATTGGCTTCAAACATTTTTTATGGCAGAAAATGTGTTTATGATTCCAAAGAACAGCCAATTTCTTGAAAAACAAAGTACCAAACCATAAATGAAATATCCCATAGCACTTTGTAAGTTATTCTTCTCTATCAAACTAAGTTAAGTGAGCCTCACTTAAATTATTCTATTGACGTCTTTATGATTTGTATTATTCTTGCTCTGCAGAATCCACTAATGATAACCAATGATTCAATATTCATGCACTGTCCAGAACTACCCCATCAGCAAAATATAGCAAGCCCAGCTATCAAAAGATCTGATGGTTGTGATCCTTAAATTATATCCCCAAAGTCCAAGGGCTGCCTATGCAACTCCATCAGATTTTCAAGTTTGTAAATGCATTAGAAGAGTAAATGCTGAAAGGTTTGCTCAGGTTCCTCATGCCACATTGATTATATCAGACATCTAAGTCCATTGCTTAAGTTTTAATTCATAACGACTTCAGAAACAGAACAAACACTGATCAATAACTCACAGAGGCTCCTTTCTTCAAAGCAGAACATTATTCAGTAAAGGGCAAGAACTTTAGATACTGGCACTAATTTCTGGGATTTCCTGAAGCCATGTCTGAAAAGTTGTCTTTGCAGACCCTGGAAATTAAACTACTGCAAGACTCCCTGGAGACACAGAAAGGAGCCAAACACCTCCTTCTGTGCATGCACTGAGACCCCAGAATGCCTGTAAAGAGCTGAAATGCATTTGATCACAAATCTAAATAAAGCATGTGATCAACTCAACAGATCCACTAAGAAAGTTCCTTTCTCCCAGTGAAGCTTGGAACCTTCTCCTTTGCAAGGGAAGGTGCTGAGCTCAGACTCAGCCACCTGCAGTTTCAAGAGTGAATGTTCAAAGAATAAAATAAGCAGGAAACCAAAGAACTGCTCCAAGGAAGCACCTCTTCCCATCTCATTTGCTGTTTCATTGCTCTCTTCAGTCTTTTTAGTCCAGGTCTGCACAAAAAAAAGCCCATAGGCCGAGTATGTCTTGCAGCCACCAGTAAGACTATACCGTATTATGTTATAAATGATATTTCAAGAACACTGAATAATTTATATCAAGTATCACTTGTACTTCCAAATGCTAAGACATCAGAAGGCACTATTCCAGGATTAGAAATAATCGCTGCATAAGTTGGAAAGAGCTGCTCCCCTTAGGTAAAATATTAGCTACCAAAAATATAAGTGAGATTTTCGAGTTCCTCCAAATGTTTTCAACTTGCAAAATCAGAACGAGAAAAGCTCACGCTGTGAAGTTCATAGTGAAGCTCACAGTGCAACCATGCCAATATTTAATTGGTCTTCAATGACTACATACATATATATAGATGACAATGATGATGATGATTATCAAAAGTCAGTATTAGGAAAAAATTACAGAAAACTTGGGCTCACAAAATGATTCAATAAAAATATTGCATCTGGGAGACAGAATTCACTACAGGGGGAAACATTCTCACATGGCAGGAGGGGAAATAGGGTCTATTCTTGGATATATAGATTTTACACAGCATGCAATTGGTATCAAGGTTATAAAATATTTTTTCAGTGAGGAGAGATTTCAGTACTTGCACACTAGAACTCCTAGTTCCAATATTTATGCAGGAAAAATGTTGCACATACTTCTCTTGGTATGGAACTCCACAGTAGGTTTTTGATTTAGTTAAAAAATAATTTCCCATTTAAAGCAACAAGATGTTTTAAAGGACGGAATTATTAAATTGAATTTCCTAGCATCTTTTTGTTGGTATTTCTTTCTTTCTTATCCTAGATCCATGAACATTTTTCATTGATATACCAAATTTTAGGGATCAAAAAAGTATAGCATACCCCAAAAAACGTTTCTATCTCTACATAAGATCTTCATTTCCAACTTAAACTTGTTGCCTTAAACAAACTTTTACACTAGAATGCCTGACTGCATAATTACCATTTAATTATCAGATGAAACAGATCAGACACCACAGAGGCCCTTTCTTTGATAGCCTTGCTGATTTAATGGCAATGCATCCTCCCCAGCTGCCATGTGATGTGTGAGAGCTGCTGGAGTAGAACTCCACAGTGGTAGCACCTTCAGGTTCTGACACAAACACAGCTTTAATCTATTCATTTATACAGCACAGAGCTTGTTAAAACAGTTTGGTGTTTTGAGTTGGTATAAATTTAACTCATGGTGCAATTTTTAAAATTACAATTTCCCCCAGTAGATTGCTTCAAAGCATAGTGGTAAATTTATAAGATTTCTCCTGAACTCCTGCACTAATAAAATAAATATTTAATTGGAAACAATTTTGCTATTTCTTTTTGTTTTCAAAAATCAATGCACATTTAGGACTGTTATTCAGTGAAGTCAATTATATTTATTACTGGCAGTACCCATGAGGACTATTACCATGCTCTGCTCTCTGATAATTCCAGTGTTGTTACACATGGAAACCCAACACATGCCTAAGTCAGGCTCCAGGTCAGATGCCAGCAATGCATAAATATTTGTCAGTAATTCATTAATATACATCTCAGCTACACAGGCATTTCTCCACCTTCAGTTCCCAGTGAAATGTGCTTCAACCAACACAAAGATGTTTCCCAAAGATATTTGTTACAAAAGCACTCCCCACAAGCAGCTGTTAACCAAGGCAGTCATCAGCACTCGTGGGCTTCCTCCTGAAATTCTGAATGCTGGCAAAGAATTGACTCAAACTTCCCAACTTTATTGGCTTCAACCCCCAATCTGAAATTTCAAAAGCTGCCCGTTAACACAAACACAATTAAATCTGAAATCCCAGGCTGCTAACCCCCAGCAACGGGTTAAATTTTGAAAACAAAGATGATGGAAGGCCAGTGCCCTGGCCTATGAATCCTTAAGCATTAATAAGCATAAATATAATTCTGAAAATATTCCAGACAAGTTTTCCTTAAAATGAAGAAGATGTTGCAAAGAATTAAGAAAAAACTTGCAATATTTCTATAACAACTCCTCTTAAACATTTTAAGAAAACATCATGTAATGCAAAACTATCCACTGGGAGAATGTTCAAAGAGGTGATCTGAGATATTAAGAGTCAAAATTAGGCTTCTAAAATCAGTATTCAAATTATTCTTCTCCAGTGTAACCTTCCCAGTGGCATGGAAAATAGTAAATATGATCCAATTCACAGGCATGTAGTGATAAATAATAAACCAGAAGCATAAAATACTGCCAAACAGTACAGATTTGGAACCTGAATATGCACTTTTGAGACATGATCAAAACAACAGCAGAGTTAGAGCCAGGGACACCACAGAAACAAAGAGGAGCTGCTTCAAATGCTCTTGACAACACCCAGCAAGGATATCAATATTCATCTCGTTTAAAGCCAGGTAACAGTCTGGTACCTGCCCCTGAAGTCAATAACCATTGCATATACAACCAAGACCACATTTTTTCACCTAAGAATAATAAAAATGTAATAAAAATTATAGTTTTCAGTGATCAGAGTGCTCTGAAATGCATGGTTTAAGCACTTGAACAAAGCATACCTTGAGATTCAAAACAAGTGGGCACTTGAAAAAAAAGAAAAACATAAAACCAACAGGTGTAGGGAAAGAAAGAAGGAGGAAAAGAAAGGGAATATGCACTTGTTTAAAATTGTACAACTTCTAAAATAGTATCTTATATTACTAAGCATGTAATTTAATTCTAATGGAGTTTTTAAGGGGTTTTATTCAGAAATTTTCTGTAAATCCCTATTTTTTCAGAAGATAAAGGTAAAAATAAAGAGAAGTATCAAAGGGGACAAGTTGTCCACTGATTCGTATCCCAACAATCCACTATGTCTTGACTCTGAGTTTGTGTTCATCTTGTTTTAAGAGTCAGTAGCACCTCAACAGAAAATTGGAATTTGGGCTGCATCTGTGTTCTCTCCATCTGGAGGAGAGGAGCAGGAGCTACTTATTTACTCCTTCAGGGGTTGGAGAAGAGGCAAACACAATTTCTGCCTTTCTTAGGACCCTCAATCTCTCTCGCCCAACAAAAAGCATTTAGGGTAATGTGCTTTTTCAGAATAAGACTGCTTCTGCCTCTCCAACCTTTCTTTTCAATCCTAAACCTCAATTACAAAACAATTGCTTTTTCAAGTACTTCTGGAGAACCTAATTAAATTTTTTAGGATGACAAGCCATTCAGTTGCTAGGCACTGAAAATCATTCAAAACATATTGCTTTGAAGTCTACTACATTCAAGGCTGACCTGTCTCTTGCTAAAGACAATTATCCATATGAACAACATCAGCAAGACCGTCCTGTACCATGAAATATCTGAAATATTGCATCACTACATCTACAGCGAGCACAGAAGAGAAGAGGTTGCCTAATATTCTTGATCTGTTTGATAAATCATCTATCTTCACCATAAAAAAATATTTTTAAAAATTTTAAAAGCTAAGAAACTTTCCTATTTGAAGAAATTGCTTAATTTGATGGAAAGTGCATAAAGAATTCCTGTCTCCAGGTTCTGTTGCTTTCCTATCCCTTAAATTCTCTCTTTCTATAATCCAAATAAATCTCCTGATTCTAAGAAAGTAAAGAAATTGTCAATTAATTTTTGAGTCAGAAATTTGATAGTTGCTTGAAGCAGCCACCCCTACTCTTTCCACTAATCTCCAAAGTCAACATGTGCTCTGCACAGAGTTATGAATCACTTTGTTATTTTCTAGAGCAGCCCAGATTTAATCACCATTGCACAAAGCAGCAAAGTAACAGGATGTTCTGCATCCTCCCCAGTGTCTGTGGAAGTGGGCACAGCACTAGAGGCAAACATCACTTTTTGTTGGGTTTTTTTTGTTGTTTGTTGTTTTTTTTTTTTCCCTGTGACTCAGGATCACAGCTGCTGTGGAATGAAACACAGAGCAGGGCAGCCCTTGCCAAAGGTGGGGAATGAAAAGTTGAGAAGATTAATAACTCTCAATGCCCAAACTTCCCTCTTTCCTTCTATCAAATAGACAAAAGTTTGTGTGGAGTAAGAAGGAAATCAGGGTTAGCACAGCCCTGTGTTTTTGCCACTGGAAACAGTGGGACATGGGAGGATTGGGTTTTGTTTTTCCACTTGGAGTTGAGCACCACTGGAAATGAACACAGCAAGATTGACAAATGTTTCATGTACAGAAAACTATATTCACCCTGGGGATTTTATCATAGCAATCAAAGGCAGAAAACATTCCAGAAGGGCCATCTGAGCCAAGGGGAATATTTTCTAATGGGAAAAAAGAAATATTCCTTGCAATCATTAATGCTGTTAGCAAATGAAATTCTGAACCTATTGAAGAGGAAAAATTCTACAAAACCACCTCTGACGCCAGGAGTTTATCCTATCTGTGGTAATTCTGAACAATCTTGTCTTTTTTTTTTTTTTTAAACAGATGAAGGTAAAAGGTCATAGATGAATGCTAAAAGGTAATAGATTAAGCTATGTGGTCAAAAAAACCACATCTAATTGCTTCTAAACCTCCTTCAGGATCCTAGTATGTCCTTCTGCATTTCTTTGCTTTCTACAACTATCTAGCACAGTCATTTTTGCCTAAAACTGGAGAAATTCTATACCATATTCTACTTTATCAACACTTTGAAAAAATACATTCTTTCCTGAGAATGTCAAAGCTCAAGATCATGGAGCTTAGGAACACAATGTGAATAATCTCAATGAAAATAAAATATATTCCATCAGTCATTTAAAGTTCTAATTTCTATTTTGTTTCTAATTCTTTATGCTAAATCAGAATTACTAAAACCAAGTGCAGCCCTCAAAACCTAAGTACAATGTGGTGACAGAAAAGTTGAGTATCACAACAGTTAAAACCAGCACCAGAACTGGAAACTGAATCCAGATTTTCCTAAAGCCATGCACTTTTTTGCACGTCAAATTCTTCCCAGCTATTGATGTTGTCCTACGTCAAAGGATTTCTACTGATGACAGTGAAGATAACAAATGCCAAGTCTCAAACAGAACCCCTTTATCAATGTCTTCTGCTGACCCAAGGCCTTGACATTCCTTATCTTAATTTCATCAGCATCACAAGACAGACACAGAAGCACACGAAGGCAAAAATCAATTCTGACTGAAGCTACAGGAGTGAAATCAAGGCAGATACTTTCTGTGAGCAGGGGAGCTACACGGCCTCATTAGTGGGAAACATTTTATTAACTTCCCTGCACCTTTCCTAACCTAGCGGAATTATTGTATACACACACAGAAAGAGCTGAGAAAACAGACTGGAGATGCTTAGGTCTAAAAGGTGTCTCTGCACTGTGTGATAATTAATATTTTTTGCAGTTCTATCTGCTAGCAAATGTGAAGCCCAGGCCACGAGGAAAGGAGAAGCACAACATTTCCATTCCTTCCTTAACTGGACCCCAGAGACGGACACATTTAAACCAAAGATCAAATCTGCTGCTTTTTGGAATGAAGCTGCTTTGTAACTGTCAAGCTGCCTGTAAGGGACAGGTAGCAGTATCATTTCTTAAACTAACTGCAAAATGCATCACCTGAATGACAGTTAAATGCATTCATTTACAAGCAAAGGTCAGCTCCTCATGTGACCTCTGCTGCTCTTGAATAACCCACTTGTATGAGAAATTGAAAAAAACAAAACAGAGCTGAATACCAGAAGCTCCAGAAAACTCAATTATTTCCCTTCAAAAGTGTATTTTCTCCAAAGATTTCTGAGTGTTTCAAATGCTGACAGTGCAGGGCACCCCTGAAAAAAACCAGTACTGTGTCTTTATCTGCCATAAGTACCCTTGCTTCCTGTGCCAAGCAGCAGGAGAAGTGACTGCAGAGCACAAGGGTGCAATCCTGGTTTTATAGCCCTCGTCCCTCAGCAGCCCCAGCACTCCTGAGAGCTTTTTCTTGATCTGAAGCTGAGAACATGCTTTTAGAAGCACTACATTCCCTCAAAGTAATTTCTTATTACATAGTACGTAGCAAGACCCCTAGTTCATGGCCCTTGCTTTAAACCACAGAATCTACACGCTGTACATTTTTATAAGATTTCCAAACCAATTTGTTAGTCCTGCAGCTTCTTTGCAATGCAGTGGTGCAATCTGTTTCCCACGTGTCCTCTACTATGTAGGGCAGGATGACAGAACATCACCTCCCTGTTTGTGTTTTGCTGCCAGGTTTGGTGGTTTTTACCCTAGATGAGCCTGTTTCCACTTGTGTTTAGCACTGACATCTCTGGATTCCATCCCTTCTTTCCAGCTGGGAGTATGCCTGCTTTCTGCAGTTATATGGAAGCCATGGAATCCTCAGGCCCAGCTTCTGAGGGAGTCTGTGCTCACCTCTATACAACAGCACAGTAAAACCAAGAATGAACACAGGCAAAGCGAGCATCAAAACAACTCCCACCTCTAAAAGCACCCAAGTCATCTGCCCATGTGATGATTAAAAAACCCTTTGGCTTTTCCTCATCCTAGGAGCACCGAGCTTTGCCAGTGCACACGAGAATAGCCAAGACACTGGGACTGAAAGCAGCTTTTCACACGAAGTCTGCTGCAAGGATTCGACAGCAGGGCTTTGTGGCATGCAGGGCACTGAAACCTTCCCAGGATTAACCTGCAGCCCCAACAGATGCACTGTAGCACGTAATCCTGTTCCCCAGAACTTCTCTGTATGCCTTCCCTACTTCCCATCCACATCCTCAAATGCCATCCAAGGCTGGAGTAGCTACAAAGATAAGACAACAACACAACAATTCTTTAGTAGTTCTTCCTCAAATCATCTACCTGAAGTTTTTCTCCCTGCCAGGCACTGGAATAATAAGTATAACAAGCTCAGGAAAGAACACAGCCTCACAGGAACATATCCTTTATACAAGTGATGTGCATTTGGTCATGAAAAATTGATTTCATCACTAATAAGCACCATCTACCCTAATCCCTAATTTTTAAACAAACTTAAGACAGCATTTGGGGTGCTTTTCTATGCTGCCTAAGTCATATCATACTTAGCAAACATTTTCTCCTCTACTACAGAAGTTGGATTATTATTTTGATTTGGTTTTTTGTAAAAGCAAAATTTAGCAAGGTATTTTATTGCTCAGCAGAAACCTGCATTGCAGCAGGAAGCCTGTGCAGAAAATGTGCACAGAACCCAGCCAGGGTAACAAATCACCAACTCCCTAAACTCCAGTGTGCCTCACGGTCACTGCAGAGCATCATTTCTTTCACAGTGAACTCTAAACACACCAGGGGGAGATATAAAGGGAAAGTTCATATGCACAAAGCTGTTTATTATGGTTGTCGGACAACATGGAAAGACTGACTTCTCCATTCTGTTATAGGGGAATGCAAACTTCCAGCCACCTCAGAAAACCATCAGGGACACACACCATTCTGCTTGACAGTGTTCATGTTGGCTCACTTCCTTAGCCTTTATAAATGGATTTTTCTTTTTTTTTTTTCAGCTTCAATGCTTCAAGGGATAGGGAGACATCCTCCAACACCACAGCAATCTCCAGGGACATACATGCTGTACCTAATCTGATCCATTAGATACCCATTTCATTTCCCTGTGTCATGCCCCGAAAAATATTCACAGCTCAGTTACAAATTACCAGCAGATCCTTACAGAGCAGTAAATGCAGTGGCCAGTCTGTCTATATATTCTGTGAATAATGTAACTTACCTTGTTTTAGACTGCCACACCTGAGCCAGCCAAATCTCAAATGTCTGTTCAACTCTCGGCTTTCAAAATTAAAAAAAAAAAGAAAATAAAAAAAGAGAGGAAAACATTTGGTAACCTCAGGGAATCCAACTGCACTTTTTATCCAGTTACTTTGAACTCTGGACTGCTGAGCTTTGTTACAAAAACCTCCAGCTCAGTTTTTCCCAAAAAGAGAAAAAGTAAATGCAGCAAACCTAGCATAGCCCTGCAAAAATAACATCAGACACAAAGAGTTACTCTGAACATCAAGTCAAACAGACACATGGTAAAATATGATCTTCCTTGAGATTCAGGGCCTCACTAAAGTTTTCCAGACAACTGTCAATAGTTAAAGCCATCTCACTTGCTGCTTGAAGATTCTTTCAATTCTTTTAAACTGCCATCCTCTGTAAAGATTTCCTCCTTGATCTCAAGAACTTCATGCACTTAAAACTCAAGGCAGGTTATTTCCTAGCATTCTCCTGTCCTTTTCATTTCTCAGTCTTACTCACTTGACAGCAGTTTCAAGTTGTTAAAATCCATTCCAACCTCTACCTGACCAATGAAAATGGCTACTCAGAGAAAGAGAACATAAGATTGCCAGCACTGAAAAACCAGTATTCATAACATTTACCTTTCTCTACCACCTACAAAAGGGAGAATAAAAAAAGAAAAAGCGGGGAAAAAAAAAAAAATTCAAGCCTCTAAGTACTTCAGGGACCTTGAAAGGGGAAAGTGGAGCTATTCCACCAACAGCCACCACTCTGCACAACTGCCCAACCCTCTCCTCTTACTCTAAATTGTCTCCATATTGTTCCAGCTCATCAGTAACCAGGTTAACTGCACCACCAAATACATCAGAGGTAGCACTACACTCCTCAAAACCCACCAGCCCAAAACACATCACTCAACTAAAGTTACCACTGCACAGGAAACAAGAAGTCAAACACATCTAAATGCATTCAGTACATTACAGCATTAGAAATTCTGTGACACTGAAACAGTTTCCCCAAGTTAAACCACAAAAAACTCTGGAAATTATCCCACAGAGCAGTAGGTCTAATACTGAGATGGAGCAGCCAGCAATGTGTTCCTACAACTGCAAATACAAAATTCAGAGCAGGCTGTGACTCTGAAAGGCTTAGGTTGCCTATAAACGTGTCAGCTACTATACAGAAAAACACTCCCATTTTTGGCAGAAAAATCAGTTTCCTTTTCATTTATCAAAGCCTGATGTGTGCAGATGGAGAACAAGCTTATGGCAGTAAAATCATTTTCCCAAAGCCACAAAGAAAGCTTGGGCTATGCCCAGGATTAGAACAGTCCCTGGAGCAAATTCTTGGCCCAGCTTCTGTGATCCTAGCAGGTTCTGAGTTGCTGTTAATTTGCCATTTCCCCCCAGTGTTTAAAGATGCTTGTAAGAGTCAAGACAGACTGCCTTAAGCAAATATTTCCTCACAAAAGTGAGAAGCAACTTACTACCAAAACACCAAGGAAATGCTAGAGTCTGAAAACACCTCATCTAGTACAAGTGCATCCTATCATTCGCCATAGGCTTCAGGGACTGATGCTTATTTGTTTCAAATTGAAATAAACCCATGGAAGTCAACAAATCTATGGCCTCCAGCTGAAGATCTGTCCCTCTAAATTACCTTAAGTGTATTCAGGTGATTTCAAGTCTAAAGATTCCATAAGCCATTAAACATCACTCGCAATATTATCCCTTAAATCACAGTCTTGTTTTAATCCACCAGATGTTTCTCAGCAGGCAAATGTACACACAATAACCCAATGAGTATCTCTTAGTGGGAGACTAACAGGAAATTTCACTTTGAGTAGGGTTTGTTCAAGTGGCAGGACCCAAAATACAAAAATTCTCTTCCTGCCCACTTCTCAGTATCAGATATTTGTGGGTTTGGTTTCTTGACACATTCACAGGCAGTAACTGCGGGTTTCCCACAGTCAGAACCCATATGCTAAAGGACACGTCACTATGATTTCCACATCTTTAACTAAAAATCTTAATAATTTAATTTGCTGACTTAATTTTTTTGTGGCTAGAGAAGAATTTTAAACAATGTCTCCTTTTCCTGTTGCGGGCCATTGCACACAGAAATATCAAGTCATGCTAAATGAAAAGGAGACACAGTTTACTATTAGTTTTTAATGTGCCACAAAAACGAGCAGATGAATTGGCTCTTTTGGGTACTATTAGTTCCACATAGTTAGACATTATAGCCCGATATCTGTTAGCCTCAGCAGCACGTCAGAGAATAGTGATGTCTATCAATTTGGGAGGCACACTATAATCCTCTGGGCATACACACAGCCCTGTTTTACACAACAAGCTGAGACTGATGCCTTACGTCTGTCTTGCTCGTCCCTGGCAGCACGCTCCAGCTGACATGCAGATTGATCCCATAAAGCAGGGCTGTGCAGGCTGCCTTGGGCTGCTGAGCAGCTCTCTCACAATCCCTGAGCCACGTCTTTAGCAAGTGAGCTGCCACCCCTGCAGTCACCATCAGTTTTGTCTCTGGCTTCCATGGTGTTGGCCAACTCTGATGCTGGATCCTTGGCCCTGCCCTGTGCTTTCCATGGACCTGTTAGCAATACTTAACTCACGCTAAATAGGAATTTGACATCAACATTTCAAGCATACCTTAACCTGCCTATCGTTCCCTATCAGAGTGGGAATCCATGGAGTTGCTTCTTTTCTTTTTTTTTCCTATCCTAGCCAATACTGCAGGCTGCATTTCCATGCTATTAAATCTCCCACCGAACGATAATAAATCTTTCTTCTAAAATTTTTCTTTTCATAGCTGGAGGAAATACTGTCATTCTTTGGCCATTAAAATGTTTCACTAAGGAATGCACTTAGAGGTGTATTTTCTGCACTTGGATATATTGAAAAGATACATTGTACTTAACAGTTCCTTGAAGCAAAATCTTTAATAGCAGAAGATTAAACAACCCTCATATCTGATGAGAAAACTCCATTTAGGATTCAGCCAAAGATCCCGCTCTGCAGTAGATGTTACTCATTCTCAGCATCACACCTGGCACAAAAATGGCTCAGAGATCTCTCCAGAAAGGAGAACTTGTGGTGCAAGTGCCAAAAGCCACTTATCCTGCAATAGTTCCTGGAAGGCAGATGCCTCTTGTCTACCTATTTTTGTGGTATCTGTCAGACTATCCCACTTCCTCTGCAGTTCTTCTGTCTAGCAAAATACCAGCTGGTTATTTCTGGTCATTCTTCTTTGACTAAGCACCCAAAACACTTCCTTGAACTCTCAAGATAAGCTTCTCTGTCCCTTTTCCTGCAATATCCTGAGGAAAAAAGAACAGTAATGGAAGTCATATATGAAAGCCAGAAAAGATACACAGGAGCTCTCTATGGTTTTTCAGGAGAAGACTGCTATTCTGCACTGAGAAAGTATGAAAATCTAACAAATTTCTACTTTCAATGAAAGGTACTATTAAAAAAATCACAGAAAATAAGTGCCAAAAAGGAAATACCAACACTATCGACCTCCCCAGTAAAGCAAAAGTTACAAATGTTATTGAAAAGTTAACTGTGGTTCAAGTTTGTATTTTGTTGCTTACATTTTTTTGCTTATTAAGATAAAAACCATGAAACCATTTAAAAATTTCTGGCAGAAGAAAACATAAGGAGAAACTTATGCACTGATTTTCATTATTTTTACTGCTGCCTGTGAAGTTAGAATCCAGTAGTGCTTTAAAAATTTGCAAAATTCAAACAGTGAAGTGAAACTATGCAGTGAATATTAAACATGTATTTTCTGTCGCTAATATAAATTTTCAGCTCCAGACAGAAAGAACTGCGAGTTCACCTTTGCCAATAAGCAGGGAAGTGCATTTTTAAATTGGGAGAGCAGAGAAAATATTAAATTAACTATGAAACAAAATTCTATTGGTATATCAGGCATTCATAAAGAAATTTCTTAATGCATTCATGCCTTTGCACAAGCCTGCAAGGGCTGAGGCACTGCTTTGTGGAACTGATACTACAGCAATTGATTGAAAATACATTTGACTTTTCAGACTGGTCCTTCAAAGGGCAGGTGCTCACCCACTTCTGTGCTGCAGCAAATACAGCAACAATTGAGACTTGTGCTAGAGGATCATTTATTTCCAGTTTTATACCTAAAATTCAAGCAGGTTTTTTTTAAATGGATAACAGTTAACACCAATCATTTGCAACAACCTTAATATTCTTCCCACCCCCCCCCACCAC
>VWZN01013116.1:1615796-1627203 GCA_013396955.1 Regulus satrapa | reverse complement strand
TTCCCCCCCCCCCCCCCCCACCTACTTCCATCTGCTTTTAGTCAAGATACACATTTTCCCCTCACCCCAAGCTAGGGATGGCTTCAGGGCACATTGTTCCCACACCACCCAAGTGACCTGCCTAAAACCCTCCCCATCCAGTGTTAAACTCTTATCCCATAAGAAAAATTAACCCACTACCTACACCTGCCTGTAATTGCACAGCAGAGTTCTCTCAGGGATCAGAGTAGGCTCCATGACATCCATACAATTACTTAACAATAATTTCATGTAGTTTTTTACACTTATTTCTATTGGTGCACCTTGCTACAGAACTGTATTCTCATAGCTGGAACCTCTGAACCATCAAACAGAGTTGCCTTTGACAGAATCCAATCAGGGATTTGATGACAAAACTGAAGATCAAATTCTGAGTGTCTAAATCCTCTTGATATAATTTAAATATATTACCCATGTTACATAACATAGATGTTAATTCATTAAAAGACATTACCATTCTTATCAGCCTAAATGTTGTACAGACTCATTCTAATCTTTCCCACACAAAATAAACCCAAAAAAAAAAAAACAAAAACCCAAAGAAAACCCAACTTGGAAAGGAAAAATAAAACAACAGAGGGAAGAAGAGCTGTGATTGTGATTATTACACTAAGCAGCCTAGACAATGCACTTGCATGTTTCTCACTCTACATGAATTCTTATTATTGTGATGGTTTTCCTTCATAAGCAGCACCCTGTTTCAATTTCAAAATTCTTTGGGATGATCTCTCATGAGCGAAGAATAACTACTTAACATGAGCAATTATTAAATTGCAATTTTCTAATGCAAAAATACAACAGACTAGTGTGTTTTAAAGGTTAGCATTTAAACACAAACTCAGCTGTTTTAGCAAACTTCCACCACAGAAACAATTTTTAATTGTTTGCTGTTCAAATGCATTATATCATTATCTAGCCTGTTCTAGATTTCACAGACTTCTACCATCATTTTCCTTGCCAGCTAAGGAAAAGATTTTGTGAAGTGTGAAGCACTGCAGATTTTAGACCCACACTTCTGCTCAACAGCTATCAGTCTTGAACCTGACATCCATATGTTATTTTCTCCTCCCAAGAAAGTCACTTAGAGCTTTGTGTGCCTGGGAAAAAAAAAAATAGACAGGTCCTAACTGGCCTCTCATTTCATTTTCAGTGAATGAAAATTGCATTTTGCCATGATTAAGTACAGACTGACCTATACAAAAGGCTGTCTTCTGCCAGTGCTGCACAGGCAATGGATTTTTGTCCTTTAGCTTTTATGTGTAACACGGTTAGGACCAAACTCTATTTTCACCTGTAGTGGTGCAGCTGTAACGAGGGTGACAGGGAAGCACAAGAGTCACCAACATCAGAACTCTACCTTGGGAATTTGAGTTCCATATTCCATTATTGCTCCTGTGAAGCTACAGCCCAGAAGCATCTGTCTTTTTGTGACTGACGTAATTAAACACCCTGAGAAAGATGCAAAGTGAGGGATCTGCACACTGTCACAGAGGAGCTTCAGTTGGTATTTAGACTTTACTTGGCTTTAAGTATTTGCACGGAATTGTGACTTGAAATGCAACTTTCTGAATAAATGTGATGTGCTCTACTCAAGAAAAGAAAATCTAAATAAAACCACCTCTTCTGAGGTCTTTAGGAGTGAGATACGCAATTCTGTATAATTCCTGGAAGAGAAAACACAAAGACCAAAACTTTTTACATTTTCTGGGGTCCTGGAGAGTTCTGTTTAGCTTCCCAGATGAGACACTCTAACCCCTGAGTGCTGAATGCCCATCATTCGTCTGAAATTAGTGACCTATATAAAATTAAATAACCAAACTAAAAGGCCTCAGAACCATGAACCTCCCCCTACATTTTTCATTAGTAGTGTTATTGTGACTCCCACCTGTGCCCAGGGTATACTAAGTACTGTGCAAACATCAGGGAACACTGCATATATTTAACTTTTCAGCCATGGATAGGAATGCGCCACAGAGAAAATTATATATTTAGGGATACATTAATATAGTCACTCCCCGTCTCAGTTGTCTGAGATTACATCAGTACATCCACGTGTGAGCATCCAGAGGACAACTTAATTGCTCAATGTTTGTCCCAAGTAACTCCATTTGCATGTACCAGAATAGAGGAAAACCAGCAGCCATGCCCTATAGCAAACTCTTATGAGACTTTATGACCTTATGTAGTCATTCCAATGACAAAAGTGGGCCTGGAGACACAAATTCTGAGTTTGTTGGCATTTATAACAGTTGGATTCAGAATTAGCATAAAGCATTAATCTGAAAGCACAACCTACCCTGAAATCTGTAAGCATTTGCACCACACATTTCAAACAAAATGCCTCTCAGTATATGGAAGCTCGCCACGATAAATCATTTTCCAGCAATTCATCCCAAAACACAAATAATTTTTAATATCAAATCAGAATGTCAGTGTCTGCATTTACATTTAATATCGTATCCATGGGCCAATAGCTAATCCTATCAAATACTTCCACTCACAGAATCCCACCTACTGAGATTTGATCCTGATAAATGGAATTCACCTTCTCAAAGTACCAGCACCTCTTACTACACCACACTAACCACTTACCCTGATGTGACTGTTTGCTGCTCTCGGTTATTTCTGCACAGCTGAACCTTACCTGGGCTGAGCTGGAAGGGGGGGATGTGCAGAGCAGCCCTGGGGACAGACGTGAGCACCCACTGCTATTTCCCAGCTCTGCCAACAGCCCCGTCCCTCTCACAGTGACCAGGCTGAGGCAGACCTACCCTGGCCACGCTGGGACAGGCTGGCTGCAGCCCTTCACAAAGCTCACATTTACAAGCCCACACATTCTAAACCTTCTCTCACTCCCCAAAGACAAAGAAAGCCTTCAGCACAGAATTTGGTCCGTGCATTGTTTTGATGTACTGATAGCACGCCTCCATTCACTGTGAACCAATTTTGGAGAATCAGATCAGGAAGATGAATGAACACGCTGCTTTCTGTGATCACAAGTCCACACTGGACAAAAAATAGCAGACACAACGAGCTTGTTTTCTGCCCTGGCAATATTATCAGAGATTAGCTGCCTAAGCAGAAACTGAACTGCAACACCAGAAGATGTATCTGTATATTCTTCAAAATTATGCTTTAGGAACATAAATGTCAACAAACTAATAATAATGGGTTTCAAAACCCTGGAGTTCCATTCCACCTGTTCTTTATTATGATTCTTAAACTAGGCTCGGTATGAACACAAAATACTGCAGCTACAGGAAGAAATAATGGTTGTTATTATGAAATGACTGCAGCCTTATACTACACAGATATACACGGGGAAAAAAATTATATTTTGTTATCATTCCTTTCTCTGTTATCATTCTTTTCTTATATTTTTGTACCCCAGAAATAATTATATTAGAATCATTATTCTGGCACTTACTTGGGGTGTGAAGGAATAATTTAATGTCCATTTTAATAACTTCTATCATGCTCAGACTCTATTTATTGCTATATATTCATAACAAAGTAAATGCACTCTTGATGAGAATTCTATGAGTATGCATATTTCAGGCAGCACTGAAACGAAGAGCAAAATGAATTTATTGACCAGGCATTGATTAGCATTTGATGATTGCACAAAACAACAGTGCCAGAATATTTTGAGAGCACCAAATTTTCAGCCACTGAAGATGATACATGGGGCTCCACTGACCCCAAGGATCTCACACACCTAAGTCTGTAGAGATTTTACTGAAGCCTTGTGCAATTTCATACTGGAGAGCAACATCTGCAACAGCAGAGCCATGAGAGCACAGTGGTTAGCACAGAGGGCAGGAGATCACCAGAGACAGCAGCTGGAACTTCCCAATGGTCGTGTACAAGTACAGCATTTCTGCAGTGAAATTAAGTTTATTAAGTGCTTGACAGTAAGAGATCTGTTCTTTCAGCTAAGTGGAAAAGCTGATTTCATGGTCTAAGTCCTACTTGTCAATATTAGTGAATGGAAGGCAACAACTTCATTTTCCCTTAAGCAGTCGTTCTGCTTCATACCCAGCCTAGCCTAGTTCAGCTTTCTCTGAAAGGGTAGCCAGGCCCTGGAAAAGGTTGCACAGGGAAGTGGTGGAATCATCATCTCTGGAAGTGTTCAAAAAACACGTGAATGTGGCACTTAGGGACACTGTTTAATCATGAACGTGGCAGTGCTGGGTTAACAGTCAGACTCGACGATCTCAGAGGTCTTTTCCAGCCTTAAAACTCTATGATTCTATGATCCCAGCCCTCATTTGCCATAAACATTACCTAAATAAGGAAACTAATTCTATGGATTCAGATCAACATGAGATTTTTCAGACTCCTTCAAAACCACTGAGTGAAAGATCAGTGTTCAACTAGGGCAGCATCACAATGCCACCCAAGAAAACACCTCATAGCAGTCAAGATAAACCATTCCAACTTACTCTAAAGCTGGAAAAATAGAGTTGGAGACAAGGCTTGAGTGGAAGGGTGAGGAGTGGACCATAAAGAAGAAAAGTCTGCTTACAAACATTTGGTTGGAAAAGGAAGATCCTGAACTGTTTCCCTACTCTCCACACTCTGCTTAGCATTTTTCCTACAGTTATCAAATAACAGCAGTTCCCTGGCCTAGTATTTTGACTATATCATGTGGCATACACTTGCAAGAAAGTATTTTGAAGCCTATAAGGGGATAAAACAGAAATTTAAATTAGGAATTTATAGGGGAGCCAGGAAGAGCAGTGAGAATAGTCAGTGTAGCCTGACAATTACCACAACAAGTCCCCATTTTTCACTGAAATGGAACATCAGGGCTGTATTTCTAACACTTCACCATTACAGACAGGAGGTAAAATGGAAAGAGGATGCTTTAAATAGCAGTTGTTTGCAAAGAATTGTCAGTGTCAGATACCCCAAAGTGACAACTAGACATTTATATCAACCAGGCAGCAAACTCTGGTCACCTGGCATCTCTCCCAACTCATGGACCGGTTGGAGGAACCTGCTAAAAGGACAGCACTGGGGAAGGGAGCAGCCAGTGTGAGATGATAAAACGAGCAGAACTTCTGAAATTGCATGGGGACAGCAAAGTGATCCCAGAAGTCACTGCATTTTCCTCAAAGACTGAAAATATGTAATGGTAAACACATGAAACGCCTTGGCAATGCTCTTGTGGCATGTAAGTTAATTGCCAACTACCTGTTAGGAGATTGCATACAGGTTTAATATGTGTCTGTGTGCTGATTCATCTTTTATTCTTCATAAATTTACCCTCAGCAAATTATGGGGAAAGATACATTCCAAAAACATGTAATTAGTCTTCTCCTGATTTCAGTAGTTCAGTTCCTATCCCCTCCAGCTGAATAGGAGGCCACAGTATATCCAGACAGGGATTACATTCTTTGCTGTTTGTTTCTCTAAACGCTACCAGAGTGCCAAAAATAAGGAAAGGGAAAAAAAGAATTCAGCCTAAAAAAGATCCTTTTAAAAGACATGGTTTCATTTACCTATAATATACTTAATTCTTGCAACCTTGACAAATGAAACTGGAAAATAAAATAAAGCCGTATCACAATATTTCTTAGACCTACAGTGTTCATAGGTAGCAAGGTTACTCTGTAACACGGTATTTACCTTTATGTTGCTTCAGTAGCATAAAGGTACTGAAAGGTCCATGAGCTGGGAGAGATGCCAGGTGACCAGAGTTTGCTGGTTGATATAAATGTCTAGTTGTCACTTTGGGGTATCTGACACTGACAATTCTTTGCAAACAACTGCTATTTAAAGCATCCTCTTTCCATTTTACCTCCTGTCTGTAATGGTGAAGTGTTAGAAATACAGCCCTGATGTTCCANCATAGCTGTGGATTAAGTAAAAAAAAAAAAAAAAAGGGGGGGGGGGGGGGGTGGAAATAATATAAGTCTGTCTTTATCAAGCTTAAGAATGATGTTTTGAGACTTCTTTGATGTTCCCAGACAGAGCTTCCTTTTGTTTGTATTAAAGCATAAATTCACTTCTGATTTTTTCTTCTCTAAAACAGAGAATGTGCCACTCCAAATATTTTGCTCCACATTCCATGTTTCTTTTTGTCTTTAATGTGTTGCTTAATTGCCTAAGATAGCAAGCTTGTATTTTGCAAATTTTTATTGAACTAAAATTTGTATTTATGCACTGTTGTGGGGGATTTTTTTCCCATTTTGAAATAAAAGAAACAGTTTTCCTTTTTTTCCCCATATAAAAGTGGTTGGGTTTAGTTTGGATTTTTTTTTCCCCCACACTCAAATTCTTTGTTTAAAGGCATACTAGAAAAATGTCAAGAAACTTACAGAAAAACACTGGTCTAAAAAGAAAATAGAATTTCTCTTCCAGATTAGTATTGTCTTAGGTTATCTGTCAGCATAATACAGATAAATTATATATTTCTCCCTTCCAATTCACTATTCTTTATTACAGTATTCCCACTACAAATCCCAAACAGATTAAGACTTGTCATATTTGACCTCTTGGTAAAAGGCAACACAGTGCATAATGATTTTTACACTACTCTCCAAAATGAGCAGTTCCACGTGTATAAATGCTAGCAGGAATCAACATCTCCTCTGTCTTTCTCCGACCTTCAACAACCCTGTACTCTGCAGAAAAAAACCAACAGTTTTACTAATTTATAAGCACCATGCAGACACAGGCAGTCTAGAGAGAAACCTCTTCAGCAGTTGCAAAGGAAATAACATGAGAAAGCTTCCACAAAGAAAGAAATTCTCAGAGACCAAAAAGAAAAACAAAGAGGAAGAGGTGTGAAGATTTAAAATATTCCCAATACTCACTGAAAGCAGCCACTGCAAGAGCCAGTGTGACAATAATGGAGACCCAGGAAACCCACAATGCCTTCTTTCTGTAGCTTTGAGCTTCATGAGGTTTTAGCCTTGTACTGCTTTCTAGTAAACCTGATAAGCAATAAGCAAAGAATGTATGAACAATGCATTGCTCCTTTTAAAAACACATCTGTGTTAGTTCAGCCCTAGAACACACATTCTATATTACACACGAGAAGCAATACACAACCAAATCCTGCTCGCATTATTTAGTGACTGAGGCTACCAGAAACCTGTGAGTAAGCAAGAAGAGCACACACAAGTTGTTTTGACTCCACATATCAACCCCTTAAAAAGAGCACAGCATTCCAGTTATGGAATTACACAAATCCTTATGATTTCTGTACCTCTACACGAGAAATGGCTCAGTCCTATGCTCCCTCAGACCAAAACTTGTTTCAGAAGCTGAGGATCCTGGGGCTAATTAACACAGGAGAGAGACTCCTGCCCCCCCAGTCCCTGTGGAATAAGCTCCCGATGCATGGGACCCGCTGCACATATTAATCACCACAGCACAAGTGGGCATGCCTCAGAGTCAAAGCCACCCCAAAAAGCCTCTTGAAGCCCCGTGTCCTCCATCTGAGGTAGGAACACGCTCCCGTCTAGAACTAACTGAGGAATCAACTTTGTCCTTGCTGCAGTCAGTGCAGAAGGCATGCTAAGAAATGCTATTGCTTTTTCTCTTTTTTGATGCTTTTCAGTCTGTGGAAGTCTGATCTTAAATCACAGGGAATGCAGGTTAAACATAAACTAACAACAGTCTTTAATTTTTATTCTCTCAGTTTGAGTCTTAAGCCACTTCTAAAATGAATTCAGAATTTTACATATTTCCATTCTGTATATCCCATTCTGATTATTTTATGTTTAATACATTCATCTAATTTGAAGCATACATTCTTTTTCACCGTCAAGTTTCAGCTCAAATCTGCCTTACTGGAGAGAAAACCTGATGGCTCTAAGTATCTTAATGAGTTACTCCAGAAGATGTAGGTGGTTCCTCTCGGATGATGAGCAATTTTCAGAAAGATTTGTCTGCTCTGGATGCATTGAACTGTGGCACTGGTTTAACAGCACAGCTTCCAGTGGCTGGTCCAAGGTCTCAGATAAAGGGTGGGGAACAGGAGCTCTGTCGGACTCAGCATCAGATTAAAACATAAGAGCTGAAGCTCTCACTATCCTCACCTTCCCCAGCTTTCTCTCTGATGGCCATTGCCACTTTCAAGGCAGGGACATCTGATCTGATTCTCAGCATAATCCTGTATCCACACCGTGTTTAACCAAGTTTATTAACCTTTACAGATATTAATTTCAACTGACTGTAATATAGTGGCTGAAAACTGCAATGGTTTTGGAATCAATTCAGAACTAAATCAGACATCTCTGCCTTGGGGGCAGCAATGTGTCAGCAGAGGGGCAGGCATCCAGGGGTGGTAAATTTGAGCCATCAGATTTTATCCTGCCACTTGGAGTCTGTTAAAATTACTGGTTGTAATCCTAGCATAATTGGTGGGATACATGCTGTCTTGGAGAAATTCTTTATGCTTTTTACACCTCGCTTACAAGAAAGCACAGAGAATTCCTTTATGGGAGCTCAGACAGCCACTCTGAGAATTTCATGCTCGTACTGTATTTTTAGAAAATTTAAAATATTATCACACTTTGTGCTGCACACTCCCCCCTTTATGAATGGAAAAGATTCTACAAATTTTCACGGACCAGGCCCTATACTGAAATTTTGTATATTTCTTATTAAGTGCATTCTTTGTCTAATACATGAAAACTGAGACATGACAACTCCAAAAGCTTTGAGTCTTTTGCTAATAGTGTTGCACAGCTATTTCTCACACGCCTGCTTTCACTAGTGTGATTTTTTTTCTTCTTTTTCCACAAATGTTTGGCCTATCTTCTGCTACTATATATAATGATGTACAGTTTAATTGCTGTCTGGTATGAGGCAATTCAACAACACTTTTTAAAACACAGGAGGGATTTCTAGTAATATAGCCACAGAGAAAATACATCTTCTCACATTTTGTGTATTCACCCCTCCCCAAACCAAGGATTTTAAATTATGGTCCAAATAATTTTGGAACAAAAAGCAAAGGCTTTCTCAGCCAATTTTGGCTCTCAAAAGCCTCAAATAAACACAGATCAGAATGACAGATATCCTCACTTGTTTCTTGCTTTTAAGACATCTTGTAATTCATGGCTACAGCTCACTATCACCTGGGAAGTCCAACACACATAGTTGACACTAACAAATCAAACAATATCCTAATTAAACAGAGGGATGAATAATGAGCCCCAGAGCTAGTGCAGCACTCCTGATTACCATTCACATGTCAAGCACGTGTCCAGTATGACAGAGACTGCGGTCTTTATGAAACTCAACCACTCCAGCCGTGTGTGTGCATGTGTTTCTCTGCCTCTCAAAATGGCTGGCATATTCTGGCTGCCAGCGATGTGATCCCTTCCTTCCTGAAACAATTCAAATACAGTTTCTGTCTTTAACATTTTCACCCCCGAGAAAGATCATATAATTCTTATGAGTGTCCTGAGACCGGCACAGAAAAATACAAACTCATTCACGTGACTGCCAAGCCCACAGAACAAAAATTATTCAGAAGCAACAACAGCTCATTAATTTACACACAAGAACAAAATTCACAAGGTAAACCTCCATATTTTTTCACTGAACATAAGAAAGCAAGTTTTAAGCATCCACAGGAGGATGGAAGTTAATCTTTCATTATGACCCGCACTGCTACAAAAAAAAAAGAAAAAAGCTAGAATCTACACATGAAATTCCTTCGCCCTGAAATTAACATACTGAGTAATTTTATTGCCAATAATTTATTTAACACATCCATATCCTTAAGGTAGAAAAAAGATGATGAACTGGTTAAATTCACTAGATTTTTAATTTATCTTTCAGCATCTTCACATACTAACAGATTTTTCTTCCCATAAAAAAAATCAGAAGGAGAAAAAAACCTGCCCAACAGTTGCAGAACACAAGCTTGGCATATTTGTGAAGTGATTCTAGGATATTCTTTACCATATGCTGACTTACCAGAAGTACTTTTCTATTTGGCTAAGGGATCATTTTAAAATGTCAAGTTAGAAATTGTGGAAGAGATAAGGCTAATAAAAAAAACTGTTCACCTAAGGATGTTAATTTAAGGGTCCCATCCACAAAATCATCGCCGATTTCGGATCTGGCTCTTAAAGAGCAAATATCTTGTTCCAAAATTTAGGGGTAGAATTTATTTTTAGCAAACATGGAAGCATCATCTCTATAACTGGATCTGGTATGATTCATTGGAAAGGATTGTAGGAAAAAGTACAATCTAAAAGGACAGGCTTCACATTTTCAATAGGGATACCCTGCAGAAAGCATACCAGATTTTCCTCCACAATGACTGAGAATTATCCCGGTATAGATGGAAACAGTAACTACAGGAAAGGCTAAAAGAAAGGTACTGCAAGGGCCACAGAAAGAGCACGGAGGCAAGGAAGAAAATTAAATCAGCAGCTTTAGCTTCATCTCCCTCATAGAAAGAAAGAGGTTAGGCACAACAGACACTATCTTCATGGAATTACCCTTAATGCCAAAAGGGTCAGCTTTCACCTTTAGCTCTGTCATACTGGACACGAATTTAAATTTTCTGTAACCAAACTTCTATGTTCGAAGCATAATCCAAATCCCCTCACTCAGGTAAAAGAGAGCTGAAGCCTCAGACTGCCCTCAGGCAGGCACAATGCCTGTCCTCAGCCACTGGCAGTGACAGTGAGGGTACCCCTGGAATAAGAGCTGTCCCCAGCCCCAACACGACTGGAACCTGGCAGGAAGGTGGCAAACGCTCTTCCCCCTCACTCCTCTACTTTGTGTCTATGATTTGGGAGCAGGCACAGCCTCTGGGAAGCTGGGCAAAGAACAGGAGATAGAGGGGGTTTGCATGGAAAGGGGTTATGGATGGAGACTGAGAACACAAAAGGGACTCCTGGATGCTGAAAGCAAAATGGAAAAAGGAAGAAAAGACAACAGAGAGGCTGAGGGAAGCCAATAGATGAAATTAAAAGATGGAGACAAATTGTGTGGAAGAGGAGCCTGGAGGCGTTGTGGAGGACAGGGCAGTGGGGAGGGTGAAAATGGCAGCTGCCTTTGTGGGCGGCAGGTGAGTGAGCCCTGAGCAGATGTCCGAGATGGATGTGCTTGGCAATAAAGCGCAAGGCGGACTGGAAGCAGGCAAGCTTTCCGTCCCCGCTCAGGTATTTAAGCAAGAAACAAAACCCGAGTTGTGTGGAAGTGCACAGCTCGGCGGGGGAAGGGAGACGAGGCGTGAGACAAGTGCCCCGACTTCAACCCCCAGCCCGGCTGGGGCGGACCCCCAGCATCGCCCCGTTGTGGGGCGGCTGCGGCCACCTCTCCCGCTTGGGCACCCCAGCGACTTCCCGAGGAAAGCCCCGGCCCTGGCCTGCCCTGCCCAGCCCTC
>VWZN01013116.1:1576039-1615106 GCA_013396955.1 Regulus satrapa | reverse complement strand
GGGACTGCCCAAAGCCGGAGCCCCGGGGGTGCTGCGGGTGCCGGCCCTGCGCAGCGAGGGCCGCCTCGCCTCCCCTCGCACAGGTGAAGACACAGCTCCCCCTTTGCTGGGCATTTATTTGCCCGTTCTCCGTCTGCCTCCGGCCTTTCTCGGGGTGAGGGCAGAGTGGCCCCTCAGGGCCTCTCGGAGCCCGCAGCGCTGTCACGGAGCGGCTGCCTTAGAGCTGCCCTCGAACATTCAGCGAGCTCACGCTGAAGCACCGGCTTAGACTTGCTGCCGCTCAGAGCTGCCCTCAGATCGCTCACCTGCCTTTCCTAGGGCTGCAGGAGAGCATTGGGTAAAAACCGAAATCTCTCGTGTTTTTTAAACACGTACAGTTTTACAGATCAATCTCTGCCGGGGCTGCTCGCTTCTTCTGTGCTGGGTTTCTAATGACTGGATTGGAGAGGTGCAAATAAACAAAGCATTCTTTGGGCCAGCCCACTCGCCCAGTTGCATGCTTACTAACTAGCATGCAGATATACTTTGAAGCCGCATCATGTTTTGACTTGAAAAATTTGTCTAGGAAAATAGCAAAAGACAATTAAACATTGTAGCCCTGGTCCTTTGGTGATACACAAAGATACGATCCTCATTTAAGTTGTATGAAGATCAGGTTGGTTTTCTCGTTTGAGAAATTAGTGAATTTGGGGCATATAGAAAGGCCAGCAGGAAATTAATATTTATGCCGACATAAATATGATGATATTATATATTATATATTTACATAATAATTCTATATATTATATAAATATTATTATTATATGACATGATTTCATGACCTGTCAGAATCTTGCTGATGTCAGCCTTACAAAAAGTTTTGTAGCAGTTTAGCAATACCTGTCTAAAACTGGTCAGTGCAACATTATTACCAAAATATCTTAATTTTAAAAAACGCTTCTTAAAACTGTATACCAATCTTCAAAATATTTTCATCTGAATTTTAAATCATTAACTACTTGAAAAAGTATAAGTAAAATACAAGTAAATGTTAATTGGCATAAAATACTTAGAAACTGATTGGCAATTTGGCAATCTTGCGGAATTGAGGTGGCTGTGGTAATGTGAGGGATTTACCTAACCTCATTATTTATTTGTGTATAGTATACCATACCTACTGTATGAAACATTTCTGAAGCCTTCATGTCTCTCACCTAAATTTCACCCCTAGCTGTCCTGTCCTGTTCTGTGATTCCAGAGCTCTTGCTCTTCTAGCTGGATCCCCATCAATATGAATATAAGCAATGCCAAAATTACTTGCTTTTCCCCCATGAAACGGATAGCAAATGACAACACGTCTATTTGATGTTAATGTCAAAAGAGTTTTGTTCTCATATGCATAAGTTAACATTAGTTCTTTTGAGGGAATTCTAATTTTGAGGTTCAGGCTGAGTTGGAGGGGTTGACAACTATTAATTGCACCTTAAAATCTGATTTTTTTTTTTCTTTAAGGGCTCTTTATTAAGCTCTGGTTACCTAGAACCTGCAAGATGCTAGAACAGATGGATGTATGCACGTGAGAGGGGAATGAAAAGAAGAAAAGGCTCACTTTTTTTTTTGCTTACCATAAAAATAGATTATGATGTGTCTCTTTCACTTAAAATGTGTCTGTAAAGTGAGACTCCTGAAACGAGTAGAACCAGTTTTGTAACCTGGTCAGACACGAGGAATGGGGACCACCACTCTTCAGGACCTTGCAGGGACTCAGAGACCTCTGGTGACACCATCCCGTGCAGAGTGCAGCCAGGACAGATCATGAAGAGTCCCTTGAAATTTCTGCAACAGATACAACGCTCCCTAATGCAGCTATTGCAGGATCCCTCCCCTTTCATGGAGAAAAATCCATATCTGATGCATTCCAGTAAGAACTTTTGTATTCCTTGCATAAATGAGAAACTGACCAGTGACTCTCCTTGAACAGTACCTCCTTTCTCTTAGTCTTTCCGAGCTATTTTGGTATCCTTATAACTTCCAGAAATCAAACAAAAAGGAAAGCGCCTGGAGATTCCTAATTCCATTTCTTTAAAAGGAGGTCAAAGGGGTAGATTTTGAGATGATTTAGAGAAAAATAGAAACCAAGAACACCAAAGCACAAGTTTTAAACTTTAATGTGTTTCTTTCTCTTTATTTTTCAGTTGCCCTCAATTGCTGCTCTTACATAAAACTGTGCCTGGCAGGGAGTGGAGCTGTCTCTAATTGTATAATTGCTATAGTGTTCAGGCTATAGCAAAGAATATGAGGCCTGCAAAGAGTATTATGGTTTCTTTTAAATGACTCTCTTCAGCCCTTTCAAACACGGTCTCGCATGAGCACGGTCACACACTGCACTTAGCAAATATAAATCCAAAACATGAAGCAGATCCTCAATGAAGGGCCTTTCAGATCACACCATTGTCTATACAAACTGCCTACCCAGAAGCAGAAAGACTGTCATATCATGGCTGCTGGAAGCTGCTTTCCAGCACTGCCTCCTATTTCTCGTGACATTCACACCAAGTCTGTTCCATTGGATGAAGATGTAGGGCTAGATTTTTAAAGGCATGGATCCTGTTTTCCAGCCCTGTCGGACTTCCTGTGTATGAAACCTGTAGGCAATGAAGATAAGAAGCCTCACTCTAATAGCCATATGAATACATTGTTTTGTTTCTTGGCCATTCAAACCTCCCTTTGTTGGACAGGAATAATCAAAAGCTAAAATCAATTTTTAAAAAAAAGCATTTCTCTGGATTCAGTCTATCTAGATTAACACCATTCTATCTTCTGTAGCTGCAGCAAGATTAATACAAATTTTCAGAACTTTGTTCCCAGCTGGACCTGTCTGTAATTTCCATAATATTTTGACTTCCAGAGAAAGATTTCAAATGAGATGGAAGTCTCATGCACCACAGCAACCAGCAACAACACAACAACACAAAGAACTTCTTCTTCCTTATCTGTCCCTCCCTCCCTCCCTCCCTTGAATAAATCAATAATATCAATCAGATTTGAATTTCTAGTTTTCCTTTTCTTCTTAGCATTACTGACTGGAATGTTTTCACTTGAATTATCAGAACACAGTGGTGCATTCAAAGGCTCCTGAGAAGGAATTTTGCTTGGTTTCATTGATGTTAACTTGTTCATGTTCCATATTGACCAACATCTTAAGTACAGCACTTAAATTAAGAGCATTCTTGCAGATTTGGAAAGATCTGGTCAGCTTACCTGGTGATTTTTTTTTTTATTATGCTTAAAGGTATAAGAGCAAGATAATGCCATACACCATTTTGTTTCCTGGGTCGAATTTCATGCATATACTAAACACAAAACTGCCCTGTTTTTGGCAACAAAATCCTTCTTGTCAGGGACATTTGCAGTATCAGGAAGTGCAAATATCAGCCAGGATGGTTTTTTAGTTTGCTCTATCAGACATTTCATGGCTGAGAGACAAAAGAAAATGCTCACTTCTTTCTTGATCAATATGCCTTTCATGGCCCTACAGCAGGAGCAGTTCTACAGGGGACACTTCTCCAACCAATCCATTTCTAAAGGTCATTGCTATAGCTCATCTTCAGTGTCACCCCTCTAGGACCAAAGCCTGAGATGGTGTTATCCTGATATTCCAAAAGGCAACACCTTCAAAAAGTGTCTGTGGTGCTTAAATGCTCAGCATTTTTGCCTATTCGTGTCTGTCTGTGGAAGAGGTGATAAGATACTTGAGCTCATTTTGACATGTCCTTCACTAATTACTAGATGAAATATGTCTCTTCAGTGATAGAAACCTCTGATTTCTGTATTTCACTTTTTTTTTTTTTCACAAACCTAATAATTTCTTTTAATCAACCGTCCTGTGCAACGTTGGCTGCCATAGTTTTCTTTTCTCCTGCAAACAAATAGTTTTCTTCCAGAAACAAATTAGTCTACATGCTGTAGAATGCTTAACTCATTGTTTGTTTGTTTGCAGTTTATTTGGTGGCTGCAGGCAGAGGCAGACACAGATCTTGCTCTTGTTCTGTAGACCCACACACCATTTTCATTTTTCCTGATCACCTGTAGTCCCACAGCATTTTCAGTGGTCAATAGGACAAGAACACACCAGGTTCTTTTAACCTGGTCTAGATGCCTCTCAGGCTAGTATTAGTCACCTTGCTTTTTAATTTAAAACAAAAAATAATATTGATGTTGGTACACAACACCACATTAATTTTTAAATCACAAAGTGTGCTTAAATTATTATACAATGTATGTTGGTGCTTTAGTGTTTTTCTTGTGTACTGGGTAAAACAGAGTTTATATTGAAGGAGTCTCTCTTCTTGGCATCTTTAGACTGAATATTAACTTAGGTCAAAAGTAATCAAAATGTTATTTTGTAAAGAGAATATGATAATTCAGTACCTTTTCCTTCAGGCTATGAAGAGTGCCCCTAATATGATCCCCAGAGAATACAGCATGCAGTGACCTTGGTAAGGAACTGATCACACCTCACATAAGCACCTACCCTTTCCCTGTACAGTGGGCTCGCAGGATCATATTTGCAAAAAATGCCACAGCCAGCACGAGCCACAAGCACTGATAGATTCCATTGTGGTAACAAAGGAGGAATAAAAACAGAGGCTGCAAAAAATGTCATCTGAAAATGAGCAGAAAATCTTGGAAAAGATTCTTTAGAGTGAGCATTTTGCAACTATTTTAAGAGCTGTTCTTAATTCAAGATAAAACTGCTGTGTAAATATGGGAAACCAGAAAAACTAATATGATTATTTTGTTTAGAGAAATATTTTGCAGTTAAGCAAGACTAAATATATCCATTCCAAACAATGTTGTTTCTTTATCATTGAATATCCAGGTTTTGTGTAATGGAATAAAACTGGCTTGTCAATATTCACAAACTTGTCAATATTCACAAGTATTGAAGAGAAATTCATTTTCAAGCAGTAGCAACTTGTTACTTAAGTCATTATTTCCCTCTTTTCTACTTTTTTTCTGCTTTCCACACTATGTAGAGAGATCTGATTTCCAATGAGACTCTAACTATAGCCTAATGGATGATGTGACTTTAAGCAGCTCATATTCCATTTTTGCATAAAAGAAAGAAAGCAAGCTAGGAAATTCCTAGGAAGCAAAATAATTTAATTTTGTAACAAACTTATCCAATTTCTTATAACAACTTGATGATAATTCCCATCCTAAAGCATTTTAACAACCAGACATTTCCAACATATTTGCATAACTTCAAGTTTTCTCACATTAATTTTTAAAATTTATACACAATTTTCCATTAAGTTCATATGATTAAGTGTAAGACAATTGAACTGCAGAAATCACGAAACATTCTTTTTGTCATATAGAGACTGAGTCACTTTTCCTTTTGCTAAGTCCACTTCTCCTGATGCACCTTTTCCCACCATGCCAAACCCAGTTTTTGTTAAAAAGGCTGCATGAAAAGGTAGATACACATTTACCTCATACTCAAATTCCTCCTGTGCATGTACGAAATACTCATCATTCATAAACTTTACCCTGTGCATTTAAAAAAAGAAAAAAATTAAGAGTGGTAATTCCTACTTTGAAGGTAAGGACAGAATGGGAAATCCTATTTCCTTATGGGATTTGCCATGTCAGAAAAGATATGGAATAGGTTTTATGGGGAATAGTGCCCAACTCACATCTTTTCTTATATTTTAACCTCTAATTTGTGATTTGATTTGGTATGTTATTCCTTGTGTCATCAGCAACAGAACTTCTTTTTCCTGCTGTATTTTTATCTTTATCAAAAGACCCTGTGTGAGTGTTTGAGGGAATTACCTTTCTACTCTTCTATAGCAATAATACTTAGATTGTTTCATCTCTTCTCTTGAGTACTCCACAGCTCACTTTTGCTGTAAGTTGTTTGGTAAACTCTAGGAGATAATATTTCTGCCATTTATTGCAGAGTAGTTTATCCTTTTCTGATGCCAAGTGAATTGTTGCTAGGGTTCTGCACTTTCCCACCTGAGTATTTAGCAAGGATAACTCTAGAGAGTGTTCGGAAAAAGCCTGAGAGCCACTGCCAGAATGAGTATTTTGAAAAACATGTTCTTCATAGCCAGAAAACCATACACACTTTTCTGTGTGCCAGTTTTGGGGGCTTTTTGACACTTTCTCAAGCAGATGTTTGACACTTTAAACCAAACTACGCTAGGTCTTGATGGACATCAAATTTCTAATACCTAGAGGAATCTGTTACCCACTTAATGGTTTTTGCCTGTTTGATTTTGTTACTGACTTTTTTTTATTTTTCCTGGAGGAAATAAAATTAGTTTCCTGAGTCCAGACACACAATTTGGGTTTGAATACTTCATTTAATGAAGGGAGATGCTGTAGGTAAAATAATTAAATTCTCTAGATATGATTTTTTTAGGAAGAGATAGAAACTATTGTCAACAACATAGTGATAATAGATTTCTGCATTCTTTATTCTGCAACATATTGATTGTTTCTCATCCTCCTAAAGAGTGAATCACATAATTCATGTCATTCTTCCTGTAAGAAGAAACAGGGGCTATTTTTTAGTGGAATTCAACCCCAAAGGTTTGAGCCCAAAGGCCAAGCCCCTTTCTGCATGCAGCAGTAGGAAAAGCAATGGATCTCCATTAGGTCTTGCATGGGGAAATCCACTGTGAATATTGACATTTGTCTATCCATATGAGCACTGTCATACCTGGATTTATGGAAGATGGATAAGGGAGTTGGTTAATAATCCCTCTAAAAGATTTATATTATATTAGCAGTGATAGAGTTGTGCATGCCTGTTAGCATTTGCTATTTTTACAAGGGAAAAAAGCATCTTTAGGAAATGGAAGAACTTTCCTCTGTAGAAGGAAGAGTGTTAAATCCACTTCACCTACAAATGCCTTCTTAAACAACCAGTAAAATTAAAATTTAAATGCAATTGAAGTTTGAAGCTCAGTAAAATTTTGAACCTCTGCTGCAATAAAATTGTCCTGTAACCAAAAAGAAAGATGACAATGTCAGTCATATAATTTAATCAGACTATGATAAAAGTCAATTTCTGCCTCTTTCAGATTCTGTCTAAAGCTTTTGATGATGCCTAAAAGTTATCAAGGGACAGACAGTCCCAGAGCAATGCAGACAGCTCCCTCTCCATCATCAGGAACACTGATATTTTTTGTATTGGGGTGCAGGGATGAGTTAATAGCCACAGAAAGTTTCACTTTATTTTCACATTCTTCTATTAGAAAATGTGTATTTCAAGAGGTTGCATTTTACTGACAGAAAATATCTAGTTTGGTTATTTTTTGCTCTATCCACAGACTAGAACAGTTGATACTGGTCTATGCAAATTGATTGTAGTTATATAGTTGGGCAAACAGAAATATTCCATTCTGTAAAGAGAATTAATAGGTTTTATTAAACCAACTGGTTTAATTAAGTTCCAAATAATATGCTCAGAAAGTGTAGCTAGGTGTACAGTTTTCCTGACTTCAGGGTTTGCATGTCCAAAAGTACCTGGTTTCTTCACTTTTTTCTTTAACTAAAAACTTGTCCACAGACTTTGCCTTATCTTTGTACCAAAGTGTTTTCATTTCACGTGTCTGGGTTTTGTCACATTTAGGATACCAGTGTGTAATTTGTTAGCAGGAGATGCATCACAAAGTGACTTTTCAGGTTGAGTCAACTACAAGCCATATTTGGGTCAGACAGGATTTTTTGTGTGTGTCACAAAAGAAGAAGTTTCTTCCTTTAAAGTTTGAAATTCAGCTAATGGAGACAAGGTGATGAGGTTTTTAATTAGTTGGACTTTTAACACAGACACGTGAAGCAGATAAAGGCCTGATTGTGACAGTCACGACCTCAAAATACTCTTACAGACCCACTGCACGTTTCAAGAACAAAAGGAGCCCAGTTTCTGCTCTTGGAGCAGCTGAGCACACTTCTTGCACCAAACAATACTGTAAAAGATTATTAGTGTTTGGATGGAGTTGTTATTTAGTTATAAGATAGATCTGGCTTTTTGCTTTGTGTTTCTTAACTTCTCTGACTTTACTCTGCGTAGCTCTTTCTTGGCTTACTCCTTTGAGCCTCACCTGCAGGCTGAGGATTTGGGGGGACACAGTGAGTTCCTGCACATAAAATAATTATTTTCTCTGTTATTCTGCTGTGCAAAATCTCTTTACTGCTACAATAGAATTGCTTGTTCTTCTTCCCCTTTCAAAACTGAAGAGGAAGAACAAGAAGCAGTCACAAACTGTGGCATGAGAGGTTCAAATGGGGCACCTTGTAAATGATAAATAAAGTAATATCAGAGCAGGTTGACACAAAATGTGCAGAGGTTTAGAGAAAGTGATAATTCCAGCCTAAGAGCAGGTTAATTTACCAATAAATGACAAGTGCTATGTTTTCCTGAAGGATGGAATACTGATGACTTACTCCTCTTGGATTGTTACTTTAGAGGACTCTCAGTGGAGCACATTACTTACTGATAGTCTATCTAAGCCACTTATTCTACTCTTAGCTTTTTATGATAAGCCTTCTGCCTTTATCTTATATAACTTTGAATTTCAGTCACTTTGTTTCCTTTTTTATTTTACAGGCACAGAAAAGTGATCTCATAGTTATGGAGATCATTAATTGTGAAACTCTTCGGAATTACAGCTTGTTCTGGCTGATGTATCAGTAAACTTTGAATTGTCTCCTTTATCAGCCTGAAGTTTGTGTAATTGTGTTTACCAAAAATTCAATCTCTAAATGAAATTTAATCAGGAAATAAAATCAAGAAGCTACTGAGTTCTGTTTCACATCCCATAATCATTTTAAGTAGAAGTTTATTGAGATTGTTTTGCTTATCTTAACTTTGAGGATAAAACATGTTTGAGAGATATTTAAGTTTTCATGCAGTCATAGCACAATTTGAGTCAGAAGGGACCTTAATGATCATCTGTGAAGATTTGTTTTTGTGGAGGTTCTTTTCCTTTAAATTTATTTCTGTATTAAAAATGTCTAGTGGTTGCAACACTAATAAATTGATATGGCATGGGATATCCAGACTTGTTGCACCTTGACTTGTTGATTTTCCCACTAGATGCCATTATGCATTAAGTGCAAGTTAATTTATAGGTTGACTATAATTGCATAAAGTTTTAAAAAATAAGAAATTATCTAATTTTTTTTGCTCTTAGCCTATGCTTAGAGCTGTGGCTTAAAAATCACTTGACCTACTTCTACCTAACAGTAACCCAATCCATCCTTAATGCATCAAATATGGATTTACTCAAAGCAATAAAGGAAGTCAGCCATGGCAACAATATCTGATCATGTGTGCAATGTGCTTTTTAGAATAAAACTTGGCCAACCAATTCTGCATTTCACATTTAAAGAGTGACTTCAGTGCTGCAGACTGCTTCCTTTCTGGCGGCATGGCTTCAGCTGAAGTGATAGGAAGTGTCCTAAGCTGCAGTGCTCAAGATTGTTTTTAAATAAAGAGCTCCACATGAGCTTTTTTTTAATGTAGTAGCTAATTCAGGATAGATAATCAGAATAATTTATCACTTCAAGTTTAAATATAGAGAGGCTGCTGTTTCCTCCACCCAGATGAACTATTTAGCAATCCCCTCACACAATGATGTGGAGCTCAAGAGTGAGGCTTCTAGAACCTAAGGTCCTGAGCAGTGCAGCACCATCTGAGGTGGAGCACAAGTCCAACACCTTCAAAGAACTGATCAGATATGTGTTATCCAGGGTTATCCACACTTCCCTCTTCTGAGCTGTGTTTTCTCTTTATTCTTTAAGTAGAATGTAAGAGGCTCTGGGCCGGAAAGGGGTAATCCAATATTGCAACATTTCACTGTAAGGGAGGTGTAGAATATCAGCTGGATGAACCAGTCCAGTTAGCCTGGGCCAATCATAGAAAAGTATCCAAAGACAAGAAATCAAGTAAATATTAGCTTATTATTTAAAAGGTCTTTTAAATCGTCATGCTGTTGGAACATTTAGGAGAAAAGTAGAACTTGTGCTTGTTTCTAAATTGGATTTTGTAAAGAGGACAGATTAATGCCACCTGGAGAAACTTACCAGAACATTGCCACAAGCACAGGCTGTTAAACTGTTTGTGTTTTCTGTTTAAAACTTTATTTTACTCATGCTATGCCCTGAGGTTTGATAAACAGGGATTCTACTGTCCTGTGCAGTGCATGGCATGATTCTTTGGCACAGAAGTGTTTATGGTCTGTATTTGCCTGTGATGGGCAATAGGATTCAACCCTTTTGTAGCACTGCTGTAAAAAATATCTCAAAAGAGCTGCCTTCAACCAAAGTGTTGAAGTACCTACAAACTGCAAATATGAACTAGGGTATAGATCCACTGAATTAGAGCAACTGGTTTCCTCTTGTCACTTGAAATAGACATTAATTATTGTTGACTGTACTATTTAATTTTAATAAGCACATGTATTTCATTACTAGGATCCAAAACTTGAGAGTTTCACAAATGGCATAAAATCGTATTGCTAATTAACACATTTTCATATGGAAAGGTTAGTGACAGAAATTTCCTTTATTATTTAGTCAATGGTGAACACTTAGTGAAAATCAACATCCCAATCCTGGTATTGGAAGCATGTATTCTACATTGGGATCCTAATGCTTGTGCTCCAAGCCCCCAAGGGATTTTAATACACCCAGTTGTTCAATACAGCAGAGCCAGGCAAGCATGTTAGAAAAATGGATATTTGGCAGCATGTTTTTCCTTTCTGTCCCTACAAATTTGAACTACTAGAGACAAAGGGATATGAAAACACCCATTCACCGGCCAGTGCACGATCTGAATGTGTAAGACACTGACAATAAATCACCCCTGGGCTGAGCAGCAGCTCCCCATCCTGCTGTGACATTGCAGCATCACGACATGGCAGTGCCGGCCCGCGTCACGTCCCAGCAGAAGCCCGGCATCGATGGGACACCAGGGCTCTCTGGGAGCTGCTCCACAAACTGCAGCACGCACAACTCACAGCCAGCTGGACCAGCTTTACTAACACATTTGGGATTTATAGGGCAGATCTGGCTTTTGAGGCACCAAGCTGGCAGTGGCCACCAGGCCTAGTCCAAAATCAGCACTCTGGTGTTTAATTACTGAACTCCAGGCAAGGTTTACCTGTGGTTCCTCATGGAAATGGATCTGTCTTGCTCAAAATTACTTTCTGAATCTCCACTTGATTGACAATTGAGTTTCCTGCTGACTTAGGGGGTCTTTCTGTTGGGTCTGAAATTATTAATTACCATACAGTTCTTCTAAAACACCTGCAATTTTTTTTCAATTGTTAAAAAGTTCACATGAAACATTAGTTGGAGATGAGTGGCAATATCCTGGAGGGGAAAACAGATCTTTAAGAGCAGCTTTTTTTCTGATGTTCACACTCAGAAATTAACACAGACGTTTTGGTGTATCTGCAATACAGTCCTGGCTGTAGCTGTGACCAAGAAAGTGACAAATTCTTAATCTTTTTTAGTTTTTTAATAGAATAAAAACCCCATCAAGCAAATTAGTAAAGCACATTTAAACACAGCCAGGAAGTCATATATCTATTTTAGTAATTGTGAAGAAGGTGGCTCATCCTGAGAGGGTGTTATTAAATTCCTAATGTCAGAATAAAAAAAGAAAAGGCAGTACCTGCCTGTTGGTAGCTGGACTCAGCAAGTGAAAGTAGGCTCCAGAAATGTTCTGTGGAGGAATTCTTCTGCCAAACTCCCCCCTCCAGAGGAATGAATAAAGGCAGCTGCAGCACCAAACCCCAAACATTTCTATCATCAACATCTGCAGGGCTGGAGAGGTCTTTGCTTTGGTACTCACTTCCTCTGTGAAGCATTGAAAGCTCTGAGAAGACTTTCCTTGTCCCCAAAGATGTGCCCAAAGAGTGGCACAGAGAGGCCTCTGCAAAGAGGGGAAAGGGAGGATTTGACTGTCTAGCACACAGGAAGAAAAGTTGTTGAGACAACATATGGCAGGAGTTACTATTTATTTGTTTTAGGCACCAGCCCTCTAAATAATTGAAACCATTTTAGATGTTACCATGGGGTATTAACTTGAAAATTATGACTTTTTGGTAAGCTTCATTCCATCTGTTCTTTCTGGCCCACGTTTATGCTGCTGGTATCTGTCTGGTTGCTCCCACTGCACAGGAGTGACACTTGGCCTGGTACATGCTTAAATAGAGTATTCTTTATTTGCTTGAGTCTACACGCGGGGGAGAAAAATAAAGTTCTATTTTTCTCATACAGGCATTTTAGAAAATATCTATTTAATTAACATTTTTTGGTAGAAGATGCCTATGCAAGATAAATGCATGGTAAGTGTAAATTGCAGAATTGCAACTGTAGTGTATTAAGAAAATAATTATGTTATTTGAAGGTTAGCCATATAATTTCCTTTTATTCTTCTATAATGGCAGTTGAATTTCAGCAACGTAATATTTTCTAGAAATAAGGATTTTTTTAATGGCTTCACTTAGGCAGCAGAGAACACGGTAATGGTCACGAATTTGGCAGAGGATATTGTTTGCTTTAGCACTGTGTGATTCATCATCATGTAGGACGGTGGTCACAGAGCAGTGCAGGGCCACCAGAGGCATCAGCAACCTTGGACACCTTTACACCACGGATTTTAGTGACACAGAAAGGCTGTGGCAGCTCTAATAGAGAGCCCACCCGGTGAACATCACCCTGAGCTTGTGCAGCCATGAAGCTTCACTATGCAGAGTTAAGGGCTGAGGTCCTGGAAGCATCAGAGAGGCACCAGCACAGCCTCACACCTGAGCTAAAATTCCCAACTTCTCTGCAAGGCTAAATGGGCTGGAGATACAGAGCAGCAGCAGCAGCTCTGATGTCTGTCCAAACAGAGGTTCTTACAGGTGTTCGTTTGTGCAAAAGGCTTTTAATTAACAAAGTGAAAAATCGACTGTTCTTCAGCGTTTAATGATGAGTACACCTGCATTGCTGCCACCTTGAGCTGGTTTAGCTGGCTCAAGACTGCAGGTGTGGGTGCCTTTTCAGTTGCAATCTGTAAATGTGTATAAAGGGAGCCCTGGCATTGCAGCTGAGCCACCAGGAGCTTAGGCAGCCACACTGGAGTGTTTGGTTCATTGCACTGGAGAACAGGAGAACCAAAACACCTCCCACCCTCCAGGACACGTCTTGGTTAAGGGCTTGACTGGTGTGTCTGCAGCTGGATAAGTCCTGCTGGTGTAGCTCTGCTAGGTGAAATAATGTCTCCCTGTGGAATATAGCACTTGAGAGCTACACATGGAAAGGGCTGCACGGAAACTGCATCATGTTGTTCCTCATTAGGAGGGAAACCATAACCATTGTTGCTATTCCCCACAGAACTCAGACCACACCACTCCCACTGAAGCCTCTGTTCTTTAGAGTCCCAGAAGAGGTTTAAGTTCTGTGATCGGGCTAATTTAATAGGAGAGGTTTAATTATTTGATACCACAGGAAAAAAAAAAATAGAATTATTGACTTTTGCATCCTTTCCAAATCTGACATTTCCAAGCGGGTCTGTAATGGCAGTCTCAAAGGACCCGTGCAGTCCCCAGCACAGCCAAAGGATAACCTGTTGCTAAGCAACCAATATAAGTGTGCTGCTCAACATTTATTTCATTTGGAAAGGAACGTATTCTTTAAGTACTTCATCTTAGCTACTGAGCACAAAGAGTTTTCCACTTGTTTTTCTGTAGCTATGCACATGTGTAAAAGAGCCAATTTGCACAATCAAATGTGCACTTCCAAGAACTGGTGCCAGAGAGGAACGTGCAAAATGGAAGGTGTAAAAAACTGGCATGAGTACTTTTTAGCCTTTTCTAAGATCTTCATCCTGAATTTCCCTCTTTGTGTCTTTGTTCAGCCTAATTGAAGATGGGAGCCTGGATGTGGCAGAGCCAGGGTTTGTTGATGCAGCCTCTTTTGAAGATGTCAGGGTTTCCCCCTGATACAAGGAAACGCTTTTCACCCTGATAAGCTACGGCTTGAACACAACACCGAATTTCCATCCTGAAGACTGCAAATCTCAAATTCTGCACTTGTTTCAGAAAAGCATCAAAATAGCTTTGGAAAAGAGCACTTCATGGCCCTACAATGAATATTTTCACTTTAGTGCTCGTTCCGACAGTGAAATAAGACCCTCTAGATCTGCTAGTCTTGTGTGTGTGTGTCTGAAATCAGCCTTGGCTGAACAGTCTCTAGCTAGATTGTCCTTGAAGGAGTTGTTAAATGTTTTGCAGTTGGGTATCTGAAGAGCTTTGTTCCCAGCCAGAGAAGGTCCTTCTGCTGCTGACCCAATGGATCGTGTTGGATACAGGCAGATGTCTCACTGCCCTATGATCAAGTGACATGGATACACATTTTGCCTTCAGCTGGTGTGGTTTCCAAATGATGTGTTTTGTCAAATGAAATGCAGCGTGGGAGTACTACAGTGTTTGCAAGCTAAGCTGTGTCTTGGGAGCAGTAACTAACAACTACGGCTTTTTTTAGAGCGGGGGAAAATTAAGCTCAGTGTTGAAGAAATGCAGCTGAGCTCTGCATGGAATCCTGCAGCTCTGGTGACTGAGACTCCTGGTGTCTTAGACTACTCAGGTGCACAAATCTCTCGCTGCCCCTCTCCCTCACTTCACTCTGCTTTCTGTGCTTAAGTAAGGAATTGTCTTGCAGACATCTCTTCATCTCCTCGCTTTGTTGGCCTCCCATGTGTGGATTCACGATGCAGAGCTCCCAGAGCTGAATCAATACTTCTTTCTTCTGTCAGCTGTGGTCCACGCAGGAGCACTGCTGTCAACAGGCTGACACTGCAGTGTCACATCACACAGCGTGCCTGTCACATCTGGGAGCAGGAGGGCAAATCTGCTGCTTAACCTGGCAGCCCGGTCGTGAAGAGATTGATTTTGGTTTCAAGAAAGAAATCATTGCTATTTTCAATCCCAGAGTTTTGATCTGTTAAAGTAAATTGTTGGCTGTCTTGCTTTATTTAGAGAATACTTTCCCAAAACTGCTGCTTCCTATTTCTTCAGAACATTCAGTCTTCAGGGACCTCTTGCTGCAGAGAAGTACAAGATTGACCAACCAACCAACCAACCAACCAACCAACCAACCAACCAACCAACCCTGTCACAAGAAGTTGACATGAAAAATCACTCCTAAGAAAGTTATCTGACCAAATCCAAAGCAGACTTGCTTAATGAGTGAACAAGTAGGGAAATACAAGAGTCTGAAGGTTTTTTTCTGAGCCCAAATAAAACAGGGATGGCAGTAAAAGGATAAAACAAAATGCGCCACTTATTTTTCAAGATGCCTGATTTCAAGTTGCAAGATTCACAGTAGCATTTGGGTTTGGGGGAAAAAAAAAATCAGCACTTTTCACTAAAAAACTAATCAGGAATGGTTAACAAACACTCACAAGAGGACGTTGTGTGAGTAACATATACTGAAATAAAACTACAGGGGGAATAAATTACAGATAAAAATACAGCCCAAATAAAGAGCAAGGGTATCTTAAGAAAAGTGTAATTCTAAATTGAGTAAAGGGCAAAAGATGAGATGTAGTTTCACACGAGATCTGAAATAGCTCCAGTTAAGCTTAACTTAGGATGCAAAAGATGTTATATTTGAAATGCATCTATTTATTGCTGCATAACTGAGGCATCTTGAGAGGCTGTAAGCACCATTATGCAGTAGCTTGTGTAAATATCCTGAGTGAACCAACGATGAGGAGGGGGAATATAAAATGCAGAGCATAGATTTGGCTAAAAGTCAGTGTTTTGGAGGGGGTATAATATAACTTTAAAGAAAATGTAAAAGAAAACACCAGAATACCCTGTCAAAGGTATATTATGTGCCCTCTACAAATTATTTCACAACCTAAGGGGGAGAAAGGAGGAAATTCAAGTCAGCACGTTTAATACATTTATTGTAACTCAATTTTCTTGAATTATTTTTGACATTTTAGATTCTGTGCAAAATAAATCCCTTCATAGCGCCAATATAAACAAGTTTGCCCTCGGTCAGCTGCAGTTCATGCATTAACAGGGATTTTCTGCTCCAAGTCTTTGTTCTTTTGGAGAGCCACTCCTCTGGAATTAGGCCTCCTGGTTGGCCACTGTACCTTGTTCTCCTGATAGGGCAGCAGGTGGATCTGGACAGCTGCCAAAGTTAATAACCTGTGACCCAGGGACAGGAGGGACAGCAGCACTGGCACAGAAAACATCAGCATTGAAGGAATATTTCTCCTCTGGCACGTCGAAAATGAAAATTGATATTCATAGCCACATTCTACCTAAGGAATGGCCTGACCTCAAAAAGGTAATAAGAGTTCAGATATTCAGTGCCTTGTGTTATCAGCAGCCATTTCTACCAATGGGGTTTTGGAAAGAAAAAGGAACTGTGGTAAACATCTCTAGGTTTTTGTCTAATTTGGGATTTTTTTTTTCCAACTGTAGAATATTTGTATTGCAGTACTTTGCAAAGCAAGAGTCCATTCAGAAAGGGATGTAAAACTGGGTTCTGTTCCCCACTTTTTATTTATTCTGAAGCAATTCTTAAAGTTTTCCTTGAGCTGAGACACAAAATTTTTGGATGATAAGGTATAAATTCCACTTTCTTGATAAAAAATACAGCTGTTCTGTTTCACTGCTAAATGGTATTCACTTTTGTTTTAAATAAAATAAATCAAATATTAGACAAATTAGTGTTAATTAAGAAAAATTAATTCACATCATTATACCCACAGGCATGAAATAATTTACTTCAATGGGAGTGGGGTCACTCTAAGTGCAGCTTAGTTGATGATGATAATTTTACTAATATCTGGTTTATTTTCAGTTGCTGGAAAGAAGTAGCCTATTGTATTTTAAAGAGAAAATCTCAGTTGCCAGAACACTGAAGCTATAAGTGAATTTCTATTGACTTATTGTTGTTGTTGCTGTTGTTGTTGTTATTCAGTGACATAAATTTATTCTTGTCCACAATGTATTTCATGATCCTGTGAAATGCATTTTAGAATGAAAAATGCCATTTAGGTTTTAATATAATCAATCTGAAAGGGTTTCATATCTATTAGCTCTGTGTTTCTGTGATTTTAAGCAGTCCAGTTTCAGTCAATATTAGAGAGAGAGCAGCTGGGAAATGTAAACAGCATATTAGAAAAAAAGTCATGAGAAAACCTGGCATTAAAAACATCCATAGGATTATTTCTTCATTAGCCATGAAAAAATAAAATCATGATGCACAAAACCTCCTGGAAAGGAATGTTTGTTTCCTTGTTTAGCTAGGGAGGTTTTTATAAATATCTATTTGAATGCATTTGTAATAATAACAGCTCCTGATGGAAAACACCTACACTGGGTAATGTAGGTGAAGATACAGATACTTTTAGAGTAATTATGTTTGTTTTAAATGGATGGAATTTTAAATATCCAGACTAAAAAGACAGGTTACTTCTGCATGTTTCAGATTTTGTTGTCTTTGTGCAATAATTTCATAAAAATGCCTACAGAATTCTTTCATTCTGATGTTATATAGGGTTTGTTTTAGATTTTTTTAATTAAATATTTTTGTCTGTAAGGTCTTTAAAAGGCAATAGATTCACTGAGATAAAATGACCCCAAGATTTCCCTGATGTTCACAGATGTACAACAAGACGAAATTCCCTAATGTTAGACACTGTGGGCCAGCATTGCGTTACTTTAAACAGATAAAGAGGCAAATACCAAATTTTTAAAATTTAATTTTCACCTGCTACATTTTTTTCCCTCTCTTCTGAGCAATTCAATGGTTTATTAATGGGCTTAGAGTAGAAAACAACTCTCAGAATTCCCTGGAGTGCTCTGGAAATTCAAGCCATTAGCACAGATCTCTGCATTTCATGCAAGGAAAACCAATGAGGCATCTTAAATGCACACATTTAGCTAGTGCTAAACTTCTCCTTCTTCTTCCCAGCTTTGTAAATATTGGACCTTCATACTAGAAAATTCTATTGTCGAGGTAGAGATTTAACAGCCTAGGAAAATATCACAAATATAAAACATCACAGAAAAAGCAGATACGGACTGTCAGTGCCTACATCTAATAGCTATGGGGAAGAAAGAATAAAATAAGTTCAAAACCTGACCAGTGAATTTCTCTATTCCCTGTGGGCTCCTTCAGTAACCATTTCAGGTACTTGTTTCCTGCTCAGCTTACAATTGCAGTTAGCATGGATCTTTAGTTGTCACTCATTAAGCTTTCCCAAAATTTCAGTGGTTTTGTATGTGTATAAACCTATAAATGTACACATTTAAATAAAATCCACATAGCTGCATGGTTGAACAGAGCACACAGCCTTAGTGACTGCGCCTCTGGCTGAGGTCAGGAGGTTTTGGTTCTTCACATCCACATTAGGAAAGCTCACAGTGGCATTAAGTGATGATTTGGTGTCACAGGAAATTCAGGATTGTGTCCAACTCGTTTACACGTCAGTGAAACAAATGCCTGCTCTTCCTTGGTTTCCTTTTCAGTGTTTCTTTTCTGGAGAAATGGGAACTCTGAGCATTGTTTTCACTCACTGATTTCAAGAGTTCGTTCCATTCTAATTGATAATTTATGAGAATAAAGGGAAATCAGCACCTTATGTTGGTTTTGTGTTTTTTGCATGAACAATTCTGAATTTCTCCGGAAGAATCAATGAGCATCTAAGCTTCTCCTTTTCAGCTTCTCTTCCCTGTTTAAATATTAATAGATAAGAGGCTGACCTTCACTCCTGCTGCTGAATCATCGAAGCTGAAAAGGAGAATCAATGCATCTTTGTGTTAATGATTAACTGATCACAGATTGAAAAATTGTCAGCTCAATTTTCACACTGACAGATGCCTTATTTAATATTTTCTGTGTCAAAATTATTTCAGTTAGAACCTCAATGTGGTAAGCAACATTAAGCATGTTTAAAGCAGTTGTTTACAAATATTGTGGAACTGCAAACTAAAATTCCAGCTCTACAAACACCATGAGTCCAGTCCAGCTCCACTTCAGCACTGCTGAAGTCAGTGAGGCTACTCTGGCTCAAAGCCGAGCACGTGTAAATATTTTTCCTGAATTAGGTACTTCTGCAAGAACTGCAATTATTACTAGGATTATCATTATTATTACAGCTAACTAGCACTGGCTTTCTCTTCTTTCCTCCACAGAGATATGGATATGGTGGATGGGTACAGCTGGATCATCACTGCAAGGTTTGGGCTGTTTGGTGCTCAGAGCTGAACTTGTGTTGCCCTCAGGAATACAAACTCCCAGTAGATGTATTAAGAAGCAATAAGATTGGCTCTGTCTTTGATACAGATTTCTCTAGTGGTCGATTTCCTCTGAATTAGTAACGGGCCAAGTCCTAAAATACTTCAGCAGAACCTTTTGCATGAAAGATGCAACTCCCACTCTCTTGTGTAAGCCAGCATCCATCCTTTACCATCTCGTTTAACACTTGGAATGGATAGCTCGGAGAAAGCCTTTCCTGCAGGACAGGTCAGGCTACAGCAGGCTGCACCCAGGTTTGGGTTGAGTTAAACGCAGTCATCCGTGCGAGAAGCAAACCCCAAAGGAATTGGGAGCCCAATAAACGAGAACAAGCCACCAGCAGAACCCAGGCCTGGATGGTGCAGCTTTTGGATACGTGGCAGCTGCAGGAAGGAGACAAGGGTTAGACACATTTCTGCCAGTTTTGTTACAGGTCTGATGCTAGAATTCTGTGCTAAAAACAGTTTGCAGAGGAACTTTGTGGCAAGTCAATAATGGCCTTACATGCTCTGCCCAGAATTCCATCTGGCCTACTCCTGTCTGGAAATTCTGCATGACAAAAAGTGCATGGCAAAATAAAATCCTGTTCAGACATGCAGAGCTGGGGGTGTTAACTCCTACGATCAAAATAAAAAAAACCCAAATGCTTCCACATCATTCTCGGAAGAAGCACCCGAGTCAAACTGGAAGAAAATAATTAGGTGCATATTTTAAAAGTGCAATTTGGGATGTGACCAAATTTAGTTTAGTGATGGGAGAATTCGAAATGGAGTTTGCTGAACCAAATCAGCCTGCTGGATTTAATTTTAAAATGTCTCGGTCTTAATTTCCACATACATTTAATTAAAACTTTAAATATTAGATAATTTTTAGGATGGGATAGAGTTGAGAAGTATAGAATAGAATGGAACGGTGAAGTCACATGAACTATATGTGATGAAGTGCTCGGTTCTACTCTGCCTGTTTCTCACACCCCAAACATTCGTTTCTTTATTGGACAACCTGCATCAATGCACTAAATTTTTCTTAATGTATGAGTGTATAGCTACAATAAACCTCTCCATCAGGTTGGAAAACCAGTTTTACAAGAAGCTGAAGTATTTCACCAGCGGAACAGGACCCTGTAGTTGCAATATTTTGAGTAATTTTCACAGCCCGTGATACATCTAACAAGAAACTGGACACTTTGCCCAGACAGCACACTTGGATTTGTTGAGGAGGGCTTTAGAATATTCATTAGGACAGTATATTTGTGAATGAGATATGGAATTAATAACATATTCAAGGCTAAGCATAGTTTGAGTTCTCAGAAGAAGGGTACAGAACCCTCCCTGGTTGAGCACACTAGTAGTAAATATTCTGATTTAACAGGGTCTTTGCTTTAGAAAAATTGACAGGATCCTAAATAAGACTAAATCTGTGAGGAAAAATAAAGAGGCCTTTGGAGAGAGCGAGAATTCCCTTTCTCTCAGGGCCCAAGGGCTGCCTTGCCCTCCACTCCTGTCACAAGAAGGTGAAGGAACAGCTGCTGAGTTTTCTTCCATGGGTTCCAGTTCTTCCCTGCAGATGGAAGTTCTCTGCCCAGTGCCTCTGCCCAGTGCATGGCTGCACTCACCCACCCCACAGCACCGCACATCTGACTGCCCACTGACCCCTACAGGGATGAAAACAACCACGAAACACCCTGTGGGGGCCTGCAGGTGTTGGTGAATTGTATCTCAGCCATTTGTGCCAACAGAAATCCTGCTGGGTCTGTAGCAGCTGCTGGGTACCCCCAGTTGAAATAATTTGCTTAATGTGGTGACACTGTACCTCTCTTTGAACAATTCACACATCGACCAAATATGATTTTTTTTTTTTTTAATTTCCATGCTGATAAAGGAATAGAATTACATTTCATGACTGTGATAATATTTTGAACTTCCTAACTCTGGAGCTTGGTGGCATATGAAAAAGGGTTTACAGTAATTCGGGTCATGGGTTTATACTGTGTATAAGTTTTGTTTCAAATTTATTTTTCCCCAAGTTCTTTAGTAAATTTTTTCTTCCCAAGGAGAAAATGTAATCTGAAGACAACACAATAGGTGTCCTTTTGTTTCAGTATCACTGGTGATAAGAAATCACTGGACTGAAATTAACTGTGTTGCACAATTATTTCTGTAGTTACTGGAATCATTGTGATGGTATTGACTTTAAAAGAACACATACATACCCAAAGGGAAAATTTAGCACATTTAATTAGAGCATTGTTTTGAGGTCAAAATTTGGTTGGAGGATAAACTTGGATTAAGGTACCTGGTGTCTTTTCCAAATGAATATAGAGTGATGTATATTGCAAAAAGAAGGGAATTTTTTATATTATTATTGTTCTGAAGAATTAAATCTGAACTATAAATTCCTAATCTATTCATGCCTATTTTTAAAATAGTCTTTGTTTAAAAATACATACTGAATAGAAATAAAAGATCCAAATTTTGCCACTGAGTAAGGAGTAAAATGTACTCAAGAGACTATAAATTAATTGGTCCTACTTTGTCACATTTATAATATATGAAAATGTCATTTCACAGGGACAGGCAAAGATGATGAAAGATGGAAAAGTTTTCAGAGTTATTCAAGAGAACTGCTGGGATCCAGAAGTACGGATTAAAGAGATGGACCAGTCAGGTACCTCCATGAAGGAATTCAAATCATTGGGCTTCACTTTGAGTAACAATTTCTCTGGCAGTCCATCTGACAGTGCTCAACAACAATATTAAAAAAAAAATTACAAAAAAAAAAAAAGTTTAGCATACAAATTCCTTGGTTTAAAACTGCTGAAAGTCATTGGAAACTGATATGTTTTTTACTCAGAAGAAACCTGTGTCCATAATTTTCCTCATTCTCAGTAGCAATTTATTCCCCACTAGAATTTATTCATTTTGGTGGGATTTAAGGCACCAAGGAACTCATTAACAAAAGTAAGCATGACTTACCCTGGACTTGTAATGGCAACAGAGATTCCAGTTAAAACATGATTCACATAAAGGAGGAGGAAGCCCTTTCATTTTTGTTCCAAATATTACAAATATTCTTTTATACACATAGGATTTCTTGTATGTCTGTTTATACCTTTTTTTTTTTTCTCTTTAGCCATGTTGCAGCTTCATTCTGTGTTTTGCTGGAGGACTCTGAGCCTAGAGAACTGGTACAATTACTTTGTCAGAAAAGGGAGTTTTCCTCATTTAGAATTTAACCAGATGCCCAAATTTGTCAATTTATTTTCCATCATGTTACATGTAAGCCACTAAATAAAGTTGGTAAGATGGAAGGAATTTGTAGGCCAATCAATTATTTTTTTCCATTTCTTATCATTTTTGAAACCTCCAACCTTTAGATATTTAACAGGAATGCCAGAAACCCTTTGCAAACTGAACTACGCTGCCTTGTCACAGGATCATAGAATCATGCCTAGACTGAAATGTTTCTCTGAGTTAGCTCAGGGATTTTGGGGATTACCAAATCACTCAACTACAGAGTGGATCATAAATAGCCTTTGGGCATCTTTCTCTTTCAGATATTTCCCTCAGCACTAATGGCAAGTTTCTACAAAACAGTTCTGCCCTATATATTGTTTTAGACAAAGGGAAAGTACAGGAGGATTTTCTTTCAAATTTTTTGCAGCAGCTGTCCAGAAAAGAAAATGTATCATGAAAGCAGCATCAAAATATTTCTTGATGAACTAAACAGTGCTCACTTGGTTTAAAAAAAATCTAAACCTGTATGTTACAGCACCATCTGGTGACTCGTGCCCTAAAAATGTCCCTTTTTATTACAACACTCCAGACCTACAGGCATTAGCCCATTAATTATGTGGGGAGGAAAAAAAAGGCCTTGGTGTTTTTTCATTCTTTCATAATGATAAAGACCATGGACCACATTTATTCCTTTTTGGTTTAGAAGCTGTACCTACTTAGTTCAAAGACTGCTTTCTTTTACACAGGCTGAGATAGATTTTACCCCAAAATTCAACCTCCAAACATGGCATGATTTTGGGACAAAGATGCAAGGATTCTCCCAGCTGAACAAAACTAGAATCAGTCACTGAAAGGTATTTTTAATTCAGAGAGATAGCTTAGAACATGGTTGCTAAAAGGCTTTGTTTGTGCAATGCCCAAGAAATCCTGCCAGTAATAAGAAATGGTCTCAAGTGAACCAGAGACTCAATTAGTTCTCCTAATGATATGTCCTTAGTCTAATTGATGTACATACTTCTGTCTTGATCCACTCAATAAAACAAGCTGTAAAAGTAATTAACATCACAGTTCTGTGACACAAATCATCGCCATTTTCTTTGAGAGAATATATCAGTTCATCCTAACTGCTTTTCCTTGCTATTTTCTCCTTTGTGAAACCCTCTGAAGAGGGTAAAAAAGTAGAGGCTGGTCTGTGCTGATTCTTCTTCCCAAAGCTGATGTCTAGGAACAGTCATCTTGAAAATGCACCTTTAAGGTTTATATTGAATTGGCTCAGAAGTGTAAAAATGGATTGAAAGCAGATACAGTGGTTATTGTGGAAAACATGGACAATGTTCTCAACAGACAAATCAAGGGTCCGTATTGGTGGATGATCCAACTGGGTCATTTGGCATTTCTGGAATTTTGCAGACCAAATCCTTTGCTGCTGTACATAATATTAATCAGATCTTGTAGCAATCTGAGTCAGCTTCTCCTCATGTTTCCTACTTCAACCTCTGAGGAGGAGGATAAATAATTTTAAATGTTTTGACAAGTCATTGTCAAATTTTCTGCCATCTTTTCTTCTAGTAGTTTTACTAATAACAACCAAGTTAAATTGCTTAAAGCATGACAAGCAGACCTAAAAAACCAGAAGACAAACAAAACAGTTTTGTATGCATGCAACTATTTTGTGAACTCCTAATTACTGTTTATTGTTTATTTTGTCTGCCGGGTTTGTTGTTTTCACTCCTGTAACCTGTCACACGCAATGTTAGGATACAGATTTGTGTTTGAGCAGAAACAAAACATCATGGATTTAATTCTTTTCACTTTTAACATCAAAGTTATTTCTGAAATCAGGCAGATTTTTTTAGATTTACCTCAGTAGTCCAGACACAAGATGAATGAAATCTAACATAACATAGCTTTGGGAACACTTAGGAAAATACTGATTAATCACCATGGTTAACATAACGTTATTCATCTGTGGGCTAATTAATTAATTTATTTAATATATGTGACAAATTAACACTGAAGTAAACTTGAGTTATTGTATTCTGATGGTTTAATGTCAGTTTCATTCATGTCAGAGTAATACTAAATTGCTGTTTTAATTGTTTGTACATGTACATACTAAATACTTATAAAATAAAAAAACCCCTAATTTCACAAATTATCTAGTATGAATATGGTAGTGTTTTTTCTTTCTATTTAGCAAAAATATCCAAATCCTAATAAAATTATACACTCTGAGGTTAATTGCCATGATCCTAAATTTTTTAAAAATCGTAATTTTCCTATGTCACTGTTAAATCAGTCTTTCTTATCGTTAAAGCTTTTACTTTCTGCCTCTCAAACCAAAGTATTTTCTTAAGTGTGACATTTTATCAAAAACAGACAACAAAAAAGGAAACATTAATATTTGCTGTTTCTTACACAGGAGTCACCGTCCAAGTCCTGTCCACAGTCCCTGTAATGTTCAGCTACTGGGTAGGTTCCAATTCACATATTTTGTAATTCATACATAGCAACATTTTTAAAATACAAAAGCGTCTTCCTACAAATGGAAGTAGTCACTAGAATTATTGTGCTGTGAAAAGGCAAAAAAGGAGTGCAGGTATGAGGAGGTGTCTGCAGGATGTCCTGGCAAAGCTCCATACGGGAGCACACACAGTGAGAAAAGATGAAACAACTGAATTTCTGCTGGGGGCCTTCTGGGGACAGCTGGAAACAGGGAGAAAAAGAAAAAAATCCAACATGAATCCATGGTTAGCAGGCAGACATGTACACATTCTATGAAAGTTAGACATCAGTCAGCATTTTCTCAGGTAAAAAAAAAAAAAATATATATATGTATATAAAAGATGTATTTGTGGCTTTGTCCCACTTTCTTTTAAATGTGGCAGGGGACTCATTAACCTAGAATTCTTTGGATCTTAAAATTCAGGAGCAGATTTAAGTTCTTATGTTCCCCGCGTGCTGAACTTGAATGCTTCCAAGCAATAAAGAGGGTGAGGAGATAAAGCAAAATGCTGCTCTAAATACATTCTATTCTGTGACTATTTAGCAATGTGTACAGGTCAAGATGTTTGTATGTAAATGGATTTGTACATTAAGAACCATTGTGTTCAGCCCACATATAAGAAATACCATTGATATTCCGAATTTCTTCTTAGTAATGTCTCTTCAAAATTTTATTCTGGTATCTAAGGGAATATTTTCCATTAAATATGTATTGGGGGGGGGGAAACAGAGATTGATTGCATGGATATTGCACTTCCTTATTAGAATTATGGATGTTATCTCCCTCTAAATGTTAGGGAAGTTTACTCAAGCTTTCTCTGTAGAATTCTCATGCACCAGCATCTCACATTTCTTATTTTTATTTCTTCAGCTCCAGTAATAGGAGAGTAAGTACGCATTGCTATGTATACAAATTACATGCTGTGGTTTTTGCATTGGGATGAACAAAACCAGGGGACTGCTTTACACAAAAGACCAGGTACTTATGTGCATCAGCAACCTGGGCTTTATAACACTCATCCTGAGCAGTGAAGGCAACAGCAGCTGATAAAATATTCAAGAGAATAAAGCAGAACTGCACCCAGAGCTCCTAAAGCGAGGCAGAATTTAGCCCTACTGGCTTCCAGCTATTCAGAACTCTAAAGCAAACCTGGGTTCAAACCCTATCAGTTGTTTGCAATGACATTTATCCAATAACTTCCAAAGGTGATAACATTTGAGAACTATATTTCAATGCACTGTTCTGCTTCATATCTTACCAGGCTAAACCTCAGGATACTTTAGATCTCGCCCAGATATTAAACAATGACTTAGCTGCTACAGTAAAGAAGTACCCCAGGAGGTTTATTGGGCTGGGCACCTTACCCCTGCAAGCTCCAGAGCTGGCTGTGAAGGAGATGCATCGTTGTGTGAATGAACTTGGATTTCCTGGAGTGCAGATAGGATCTCATGTCAATGAGTGGGACCTGAATGCCCCAGAGCTGTACGATATTTATGCTGTGAGTAGCTGTTGCTTTCCTTCTTTGGGGGAATACTGTGATATGGAAATCTGTCTAGAAATATCTTGGAGCACATTCAGTTATCATTGGAGCCTTTGAATCTGCTTAGTGATCAGAGAGACTCGGCTTTAATTGTAAATGATAATTCTGTAGGGGATATAATGGCAATAATACAAAATATTCTGAAACATATTTTATAATAATGAATAACAAATTCATTATTATAAAATATGTTTCAGAATATGTTGTATTATTGCCTTCTTGATCTGCGAGGATAAGTGCAATATCAAAGAATGCATTTCTGCACTGCTTGCATATGAGTTGAAGCTACTGCATCCACTCCTATTGAAATAGTTGATAAAACTCCCTAAGATTATCAGAGATGCCTATGGCACTGAAGTGCCACACAGAACTATGTAAACAGGACCAAAATTTCCAAACGGAACGTATTGATTATCAAATGAATTAAAAGATAGCATTTCTTAAATAGCCCGAGGTCCAGATGAGGGTGGTCATTTGTCTAAATCAGGGGTTTAATCAATGTCCATTCTGAATCTGTTTCTCAAGTTATTAGAGCTGTCAGTTTGGAATTGATTCACAGAGATTTCATATTCTGTGGGATGCTCGATTTATTCAAGAGCTCTGCTGGTGCAGCACCTGGACTGTTGGTTTTTATGGCCATATACAGTCAGATATCAACATCTGCTTGCAGATGCTCACATTCATGGAATCCCAGCGTGGCTGAGGCTGGGAGGGGCCTCTGGGGACACCTGGGAAAACACCCTGCTCAAGCAGAGCCAGATCCCAGGACCATGCCCAGGTGGCTTTTAAACATCTCCGAGATGGAATCTCCCCAATCCCTCTGGGCAGCCTGATGTCTCCTGATCTCCAGTGAACCTTCTCTCCTTGGAGCAAAACAGTTCCAGTTCTCTCAGCACAGGAGAGATGCTCAGTGCCTTCATCATCTTGGAACTCTCTCCAGTAACTCCATTCTCTCTGCTACTGAGATCCCTCTCCTGTTCTGGGATCTCTCTCTTATACTGTACATCCTTCAGCTTAGGTTTCACACATGTAGGAAGGAACCCCTTTCATTTTTAGAAAAATCTCTGGATAATACAGATTATGAAAATAAGCCATGTTGGATAATGAACTTTGCCAAACTACCAGGCTAGTTATTGAATTGCTATTTTTAGTTTACAAATGTAAATGGCAATTATTCTCCACGATCCAAAAGCTGCAGCTTTTATTTATGCATGTGTGGGTAAATAAACCAAATTTTTTTGAATGTGTGATAATCTCCTTAGCAACAAGAGCATGTCCAGAAATACATCTGACAAAACGAAGCTGTAAAATCCTGGTTAAGCATATGAATGACTCTGATGACTGTGTATTTAAATTTAAGCACACAGTTAAATTACACAGTCAGAGTCAGCATCCAACACTAGTCTTCTGTTTTCCTTTCCAAAGATGTCAGTGGTTTTGGAAAAAATTACCATACTTGTGTAGAGATGGATTATGGATCAGAATATAGCCAGATTTTGAACTCTTAGGAAGGATTAGAAATATTTTTAACATTTTTTAAGCCAGGCAGAGGACCAAAGGAGGCCTCTAGTGTGACTCATTGAAAATTTCTGTATGCAGCTGGAACAACTCTGCAAAACCATCCTCCATATATTCAATAAAACATTATGGGAATCCATTCTCATATGTGGAACAAAACCAAAAGAATGTTTGCTTGAACTGAGATTTTTATACTACACGATGGCTGAAAAACATTGCTGGAAAAGCACTTTTGTACTGCATTATTCTGAGAAACACTTGCTTCACTAAAGAAATGTTATCCTCTATGTTTCCAGTCTTGTAGGCACAGGAAGAGCTGTGAAACTCAGTGTGGACTTGGGAATATGGCTCAGAGGAGTAAATACAGCCAACTACTGCTTATAGTTCTTACCTGTGGGCCTGCTGTCGTTGCCAGTACTACTGCCCAGTACAGGTTTGCAGGTCACTGAAAAGCATGACAAAATCTAAAATCATTTTGCTGTGATTAGGAAAGATTTAGACTTTTTCTTGTTGCTGCAGGCCGCTGAGAAATTAAATTGCTGTCTCTTTGTGCATCCCTGGGACATGCAGATAGATGGGAGGATGTCCAAATATTGGTTTCCCTGGCTAATAGGTAAGTGTATATTTACTCTGCTTAACCTACATTCATGAACTGGATTATGCCCAGGAGATTGTTGCCAAGTACAAGTACAGAGAAAATTAAATCATTTTTCTGTCAAACTTTCTTTTATTTTTTTCTTTTTTTTAAAATCTGGCATTATGATTGAGTCTGGTGTGTGAACTTATCAGTCATTTGTTTAGTTTTTCTTTTAAATGGTTAGAATTAAAATTATTCAGACTAGCAACAGAATATAGTATTCTCTTTTGCCCTAAATACAAAGAGCAGATAACAAGGAAGAAGTGAATGAACTCCTCAAAAATAACAGGCAAAAATGAAGGAGCAAGCAAAACCAAACATTACTTGCTAGAATTTCTTGGGTTATTTCTTAGAAAGAGGTTGATCTGAGAGGAAATAAATCTAACTTTACTTCAACTGTAGCTGAAACAAGATGTACTTTGAAAGTGCTCAGTAGATGTAGGATATTATCTAGTTTCTGTTTTTTCCTCGTTTGATAGGTAAATCACAACAATGAATAAAAGGAGCAGGGTTATTCTGATACCCAGAAATGTTTAGACCTGATTCTACCCTCATGTATTATGTTCTGCACTGGTTTATTTTGCATGGTGATGCACTGCCACCAGTTCTGAAAAGCATACACAACATAACACACATTCTGCTTGGGAAACCTTGCTGTCCAATCACCAGTGAATTATATTAAAACAACATCAGTTAATCTTAAACAGAGCAGGCTCAACAACACAGATCTAACAAGAAAATAAAATTATTCTATTTACTTAACAAAGGGTAAATAGAATATTTTCCTACTAAGCCTAATAAGGTTTTGCATCTGAGCATATGGTAAAACATTAATGGAACATAACCCGTTGAGCTGGATAGGTGTTGTTTCCCCCACAGAGGAGAGGAACTCCATTCCTAATTTCAAACTGGATGTCTGAAGTTGGGTGTTTAAAATGGCATGATATTCTAAATATGCTGGGTGTGATCAGAAGCTGAGGCCTGCTGTAGGAACCTACATTCCTGTGCTGTTCCTAACTCTGAGCATCCAACTCTGCCAGGAGCAAGAGAGAGACAGGTTAGCTCTAAACCGTGGGATCTGTGATAGCCAAACCCCAAACCTGTGTGGAAATATCCATTAATGCATCTGCCCCAGTTTCCACAAAAAGAAACCCACAAGCAGAGGGGAGAAGCCACCCTGGAGCATTCCAGACTTGTCTTTGAGCGAGGATAATAGGAAGCAGGCCTGTCGTTGGTATTTCAGGACATACCCAACCTATCTATCATCTGTCCTAGTGGTATGGAGTAAAAACTGGACTTAGAATTTACAAGATCTTCCAGGAATGTGTCTTCATTTCACTTAATTTGAGTTCAACTCCGTGTCCCTCCAGTAGAAATAATGCACGACCTTTGGCAGCTGCCCTGAAACTATTCCCTTTTCAGTTGGCACAAGGCTCACGGAAGAAAATGAAAATAACATTTATAAATCAAATACTAAGTTTCAAAAGTAGAGCTCTTACACAGTTAAGATGTTTTTCTTCTTAGGCATGCCAACAGAAACAACCATGGCCATTTGCTCCATGATTATGGGAGGAATTTTTGAGAAGTTCCCTAAGCTGAAAGTTTGCTTTGCACACGGAGGTGAGTAGTGCACCACGTGAAGCTGCTCTTCTCTGGCTGAGCGTGGCACAAGTTGTATTTTCTGGTCTCTCAGCTAATGGGGTCACCACGTGAAGCCTGCCACCAGCTGAGCACCGTCACCCCAAAGAAGAGAGTCTGACAGATCAGCTGCTTTTATGAACACTCTCTTAACCTGCAGGGTTTGAACTGGTACAACAGCCTTTAAGGGAAACAAAAAGGAAGGGGAGGCAGCAAGTGGTTTAAGGAAAGGGAGAAGGAAGCAGCAGGAGGAATTTGGGCATCACAGCAGTGAAGAAGTGAAAAAAATAGAGAAAAAGCTAATGAAGGCAAAGGAATAAAAAACCACTGGTGCAGAGCACTTTCTTTCTAAAGAGCTGACAGGAAATCTTATGGATCTTTGGTGATGAGGCGGCTTTTTTCCCCTCTCACATATTTTCAGCTTATTAAAAGCTATTAAAAATTCCTTCTTGCAGGTGGAGCTTTTCCATACACAGTGGGTCGAATCTCCCATGGATTCAACGTGCGCCCTGATTTGTGTGCCATGGATAATAAGGTGGATCCAAGAAAATACCTTGGCTCATTTTACACAGACTCTCTTGTCCACGACCGAGGGGCACTAAGGCTGCTAACAAGTGTAGTAGGAGAGGTGAGTTTTAGTGCTTCCACAAGTGGGTGAGTCATTCTTCAGTAAATTCTCCAGGAAACAGCAAAAGGAGAAGAGAAGAAGAAAGCAGGAAAAAGACAATGGCACCCAGTGAAATTAATTGATGGGCTTCTGTCACGTTAATGTTTTTACCATATGGATTTATGGCAGTGGTGGATTTAATCCAGGAAATCATGCACTGCCAACCTTAGTTCCATCCTTCTCTAAGCTTGTTCAGGATGGGACTTCAAGCAAAGACTGCTTCAGTTTAAAGCCTGGTTTTCAAACGGCTTAATTTTCAAATTCAAGTGCATGCTTAAAGAAATCAAATTGTATTTCCACTTGGGAAGTTATAGACAAAAAAAAAACCCCAAAAAAAACAAAAACCCTCAGTAATAAGGAAAGTTTCATTAATATCTCAGAGAGACAATCAACCATTATGGGTTTGCAGAAATATTTTAGTTGTTCATAAAGAAATCTTTGTAGTTTAGCAAACCATTTAAATGAGGTATAGCATGGAAGGGAAAAATCCTAAAACATTCAAATAATCCCTTCTCCTTTAGTAAATGCTCAGGAAGGGATTGAAGGTGCCATCCCTCATGCCAGCTTCCAATGGAAATCACTCACTGCAAATCAACAGGATGCCTGTCTGTGTGCCTCTCGGGGTGTCTGCAGCCAGAGGCAGACACCTCGCAGATGTCAAAGCAGAAATGCAAGCTCTGACAGGGATTTTCTTCTCCTGACACCTGCAGTCCTGTTTCCTGTAGATCAGTGTCTCGGCTCACACGGTGTGGAGCTGCTGCTGTCATCAGGGCCTCCTGCATGAGCAGAGTTCACAAACACCACTCAGCTGATTGGATTTTTTCTACGAAAAAAAATGGATCTGCTGATTTTCCATTTTCCTCTCTAACACTCTGGACAGGTTACTGCAATAAATCTGCTCTAGAACTAGTACGGAAGTGACCTGTCTAGGCCAGACAAAAATAGCAATGCAGCACAATTGCTCTCTTTATTGTGGCACTCTGAGCTCAGGTATCACACTTGAAAATCTGTGGGTTCCCAGTTGGTGCTGCACAGGAAGTCTGCAGCTTTGTGACTGGACTTCTGCCTGCAGCTCCCCTGCAGGGCTTGTGCCTTTTAGGAAAACTTTGAAGATTCATGGAAAATTCAACCATGTGACAGCACAACTACAGCTTGAAACAATAGTTTGGAAACTTTTGTGAAGTGTAAATGTTTGTACAATACAGTACCCCTGCAGCTCTAAGGAGTGGAGACAATGTCTTTTTTGTTAAACCCAGCAGGAACCTAAAATAGGTTTATGGAAGGAGCCCCATAACATGTGAAAAAAAAACCTGCCATGGAGCTTCTTTCCATTAGAAACAAGAAATATAAAACCCAGGTCAATTTACCTAGAGAAGATCTGCTAATAAACTGTTAGTACTGGAAGGTTCTGACAACATCAGCGGGCATTAAGTCAGGTGGCATTTGCCACCTCTGTGCCAGGGATTCATTTTAGGCACCAGATGGGTTACTAATAAAATATTAGTGCTATTGCCCAATACCGATTCCTTTTTATTTCTGTTACCAACCTCTAAATAGCAAATATAGCGTGATCCACAGCCCAGTAGCTTTTGATATGCATTATCTTTTGAAACTTACTGTAGCTCAGAGTAAGCAAGTGGCTTTATGGTGGTTTTTTACAATAGATTTTAAAATTTTATTGTGTGTGATGTGCACATTCATTTTACAAGATGCCCTAAGGCTTATGGAGTAACAGTTCAACATTTGCCTCTGTTACCTCCTTTTCTGAGAAATCTCCCTGAATCCAGACCATGTTCATTCTTAGTATATTTCTGTTCCACATGCAGTTCTAGTACAGAAGAATGAGCCTAGCTCTTGAATTTTAAATTGCCAGTGCAAGGAGAAAAGGTCGCTTGCTTATTTCTTTTTACCCATTTTAAAATGTTGGGAGACATGTTTTGCCATTGTTAGAAAGACCTTGGTAAATTAACAGCTGTGTGACTCAGCCTGGCTGAGACCACAGATTCTTTTTGTGATCTGAATCTGTTAAGCTGAACTATAGATGTCAAGAGCAAAGCAGGAGAGAAAGTACAACGGGATGCTGAATCCATTGCTGAAAAAGTGATGTTTTTTTCTGTCTGAACTTGAGTAGCACATGAGTCTCAGGGCACTTCTGCTTTAGAGTCAGCTTTGCATCTCAAGGCTGCTCTAAACTATTGCTGTTGTGGGAAAGCTGCTCTCTGTGCACCATGCTTTCATTTCTCTAATTTTCATTCTAAGAAGCTACACATTGACTCTGGTCCTTAATTGTGATTAGTTTTTACAACTGGAATTTAGTTATTTGAGAAGAGAGAGATTATGGGCTGTAATTTGATAATCTAAAAGTCACTCAGCATCAGCTTCTCTGGCTGATTTATAAGATATAGTCTTATTTATTTTGTCAACAGACTTTTAAAATTAAGAGTCTTAACACAAACTTGGCCAGCGAAGTACACAGGATGTTGGTGTCTTCTTCAATTCTCTGAGTATTTTGAGCTCAAACCATGTGACATCAGGTGCAATCCCAGTGCTGAAAAGTCATGAGTCAGACGCCACAATCAAATGTTTTTTTTACACTCGGGAGAACTTTCTTTCCCTTTTCAATACCCTAAGGCACCTTGCCCTTGAAAACAAAAACATTCACAGCACGATTTCAAACTTTCTTTTATAACCGTGAAGATTAAAAAGCTCCCTCTTTTTCTAAGGAAAGCTTTCTCATGTGACACCCTGCCACCAGTCAAACGCTTCAAGAAACACCAAATACCTCAGCGCTCTCAGCGCAGTCATGTGTTGGCAGAGCAACACATGTAAGATATAAAAACGCCGGGCTAAAACCAACGTGATGGAGTCTTGAGGCTGACACTGTCACTTTGTGAGCTTGGAGGTTTGAACTAGGCCAGCTCTCCAGAGAACAGCTCAGAGCTGTGCAGGAAGGCAGGGAAGATGTGCTTGGACATGCTTTGGGTCCTTGGGGAGCAGCCACAGCCTGGCGCCGGCGTGGGGCGCGCCGGCCTCGAGCTGAGCACAGCTAAAATCCAGCTCGGAGGAGCTGTGTCCGCTGAACCTCCTCCCCTCTTAGTTTGGGGTGCAGGTTAATTGGGGATGGAAGCAGGAAGACATTTCTGAGAAGGAATTTTGTCAGAGCGCAGAATCGCTGCAGTCCCTCCCCGCCCCCGGGATGAGGTGAACACAAATAAACACAAAATCCCCAACATTGCTGCTATAAAGAGCGAAGAACGGGCTTGACATGGGATTAAATGATTCAGTGCATCGCTCCAAAAATTCCCCGTGGTGACTCCTCCAGAGCCAGCATCCAAAGGCAAAGCATTTTCTGGCCTGAAGTTGGAGCTGAACTGACTGCAGCGTTCTGGACTTTTTTTTTTCAGGTGTATCATGGTAGTAGGAAAGAAAGTGAAATTCAAGGCAATTTTTTCCTTATGTAAGAGGATGAAGTCATGCTTAAAGCTTGTAGAGATTCACTTTCAGATGTGGGTGCTTATTATGGTGGGGAAAAAAAAATAGTTGTGCTGAATAGCAGGGTCCACTGAGGTTAATAATTAGAGCCATGTGCCTCTCTAATAGGAGAGATGTGCTAATTAAGGGATGGACCTCCAGGTCTTCCAGGGAAAACTGACTTTGTTGATATGGTTTGGGATAATATGACCGTGCTTCCTTAAGGCTGGGAGCATTATTCAGCTGCAGAGGCTGCACAGAACTCCTCTGAAGCACCCCTCTGCAGATACTGCAACCCTCACTCTAGAGATGGGTACAAAACTCCAGGGAGGAGCTGCTGCAAAGGAACAGCCTCAGATCACTTGGGGGCACGGCAAGAATGCTGCTTCGAAATTTTTCTTACCGATTTACAGCTCTTAATTTTACTACAAATTAATAGATACCATGATTAGCTGTGAAGTACTTTCAAATAGAGGGGAAAATGTATCTACGTAGAGAAGAAAAGAAAAAAAAAAATACTATTCCAGTGAGGTTGTGGGGTTTCTTTCTGGTTTAGTAAGGAGATGTAAATAAGAATGTACAAGCCTTCCTGTCCTACATGACTTTCCCTAGTAAACAGAAGGGTAAATTCTGTTTCCTTCTCTTTTACTTAGAAATCCACTTTCTCATATAAACCTAGTATGTTTTAAAGTTGTTTTTTTAAACATAAAATAGATGACATTTTGGGGTTTTTTATTTGAATAAAGCATCTTAGTATTTAATTGAATATTATAAATAAAATATTTAGCTGCTTCTAAGAGCACACATCCAAATCTATTTTGTTTCGTCTATGCTCAGAACTGGACTTATTAGATAGAGGGTAGAAATTTTCCTATGTTAATCTTATTTAATTCCTCTATAATAAATTAGAACACAGGACAGAACATAGGAGAGAACAATAGAATGTCTCTTCTCTAGATTTTGGGTAGTTTGTGTAGGTTCGTTCAGAGACTTTTGGGTGACATCTAGTGGAGATTAAATTTTTTTGAAAAAAGCATTTGACAGGTAAGAAGAACAAACCATTTTCAAAAAATAACTGAATGCTGTTTTTGTCACCCTTTTTCAGTACTGAACTCTGATTATACTGAATTATATGGAATTATAACAAGTTCTAACAGTGCTTTATTCACCCAAGCAATAAACACTCCTGCCACAGGCATGGGATTTGCATTTTCAACTTTCTGCTTATTAGAATTAAAATATCAAAACTTCAGTTAGATACCACAAAAATTATCAGTAAATAACCTACTATTTTTTTCCAAATAAAATCCATCCAAAAACCTACGAGTCGTTGTTTTCAAGCTTTGTTCTTTTCCTAGCAGAAGTTACAATCTTCATATTCACTTTCAGAATTAATCTGTCCAATATATACATCTAATTTCTTGTACTTCATTATACATTCCAGAAAGCACGTGTTCTATTGTTTAATCTTAATTAAAAAGAAATTAAAAATCTGAAAAATTTAACATTTACTCGTTTAGAATATAATATTAATGTTACTATAATATTGTATCACATTAATATTACTATCATTTAAACTCGATTGGTTAATGTTACTACAAAATGTACAAATTTTTTTATTACCAGGACAAAGTCATTTTGGGGACAGATTACCCTTTCCCACTTGGGGAACTGGAACCTGGAAAATTGATTGATTCAATGGATGACTTTGACCATAAACTGAAGGTAAGGTTTTTACATCTGAGGGGTTTTCCCTCCTTTTTAAGTCCCTGTTTGAGATATGAGATAAAAAACTGAAAAAACTGCAACAGGCCCTCCAGTCTCTTTGCAGCAGTGCCTATTAAAGCACAAGGAAAAGCATTTGAGTTAAATCTGAGCTAAGCACAAACATATGTATGTGTTTTGTTTTTACAGGATAAACTCAAGGCTGGAAATGCTCTGGAATTTTTGGGTCTCAGCAGAAAACAATTTGAATAATTATGAACTACTAAAGTGGCTAAACTTTGGAAATAATATCCTTATGTTTCTATTGGCACGTGCAATTGTACACATGAAGAATAAAATTTACAATTATCTGATGGTCTCCTGTTACTTCCAAAACAAAAGCAAGGGTACTGGAAATGAGTATGCACAGGTATTGCCTGAGGATTTAGGCTGGTTTTAACCAATTCTGAAATCTCTGCTTTCATAATAAAGGAGAGATTTCATCTTTTGCCGTTGCAATAAGACCCTCTGAATTATAATCAATGCCATGCTATTAGGACTTGATTCTCAGGAAGGAAAGAGCTGAGAAAATGATGTGCTCGCTGGACTTCAGTCTTCATTACGACAGATAAACCGACTTGGAAAGAACATTTAAACAGAATTTAAGCACTGTTGATGCCCAATAAAAAGCCCCATTTGCTTTTATCCACTGGTGGAAACGCAGCCCGCCAGGCTCAGCTCAGCACTGCAGGTGCACTCGTGCTCTGGCAGTGTTGTGACAGGATGGAAAAGGTCTGTGTGGGGATTTGATGTCGGAGCTGCCACCTACACCACTGGGAACTTAATTCATCAGGAACAATCTGAACAATGCGGCCGTAGGTGCAGAAATCAAAGTATTTGTGTGGCTAATGCTTGGTGGGTCGCTGTCACTGTCACAATAAACACCCGTGTTTGGCAACAGCCGGGGTTACAAAACGCTTCCCGAAAAGTAAGGCTGGATACTTTCACTGTGGAAGTGCTAATGGTGAAGTGGTCAGCAGCTCAGAGGTTTGGGATATCAAGTTTTTACGTGAGAGGAAAAGAAGAGGCAGAAAATAGCCTCAACGGTATTTATTGCCCTCAGGTTCACAAGACTTCCTTGACCTTTTTTATTCAAATGTCTATATGCAGGCATTGAGTTTTCAGCATGTATGGTTTTCCATCAGATTGGTTTTAATTAAATTTCAAAGTCAAAAGGCAATTTCATTCTCATATTTCCCTTCAGTATACATGATTCTCACAGAAGTTTAAACGGATTTAAGAGGAAAATACATTGTGATTCCTCAAATACATTTTAATTGGATTAATTCTTCAATTTTTTATGAATGAAGCCAGTTAAGTTAGTGAAAATGCAATGTCACATCTTTGGGGACCAGGGTCTGGAACCTTTCCAATAGCAAGAACAGTATTTAATTACTTTAACCTGTGACTAAATGGGGGATTGCAGTACCCTGCATGGGAGTTAATTAATGTGCATACCCTGCATAAATCATATTCATTATGCACTGTCATTAGTTAATCATATTCTACCTATTCTTGACATGTTAAGATTTTTAAGACAGGAATATATATATATATATAAAATCTTCCCTCCATCTTTTCATTTTATTAACAAAGCTAATGTAAAATTCTAATTGCAGTCAGATGAGAACACTCTTAACACTCCTCCACCAATTACTGCAGGAATAAAGAATCGAACACCCAAACTCCACGAGCTTTACAAAGTGACTTAAACAATGAGGTAAAACATTGTACCTCGATCGTTACAGTCACAAAAACATGAAGTCAAAGCTAATTACATGAGAAGTGTTGGAGGTTGAATTTCCTCAGGTGGACATGCAGGATCTTAAAGATGACGATAAAGTAATTCGTGTCTGTGCTACATTATACATCGGTATATTTCATCAGTATTCTGTCGGATCTAGTTCTAAGATTACAACTACTTGTATAAAATTGGCACTGAAGTTGTAAAAGAACTCACTGTGATGTAACTTCAGGTGAACAAAACCATTGCAAGACTGGGTAAGCAGCACGTACCAAACACGAGCAGAACTCTCGGAGCTCTCATTTTTCATCCATGGCGATCAGAACCTGAAACACCTTTGGGAACCTTTGAACCATGAACTCCAACGGCAGAGGTGGGAACAGCCCGCACTGTGCGGGAGCGTCGCTGCCGTGAGGAGCTGCTCGTCCGCAAGGACACACGGCCCCTCACTTTCTGGCGCATTTCTCAAGTGTGACACGCTGATATTATCAGCGGATAGGAATTTTCTAGGAACTAATTGTGCATTCTAAATCTTTCCTTCCTTCGTCATTCTTGCCTTTCCTTCCCGAGCCGCTGGGGCAGGTACAGTGGGCACAGGGCAGAGCCAACTCTTCTTCCTTTCACGTCCTCCTCCAAGTAGGCTGTTCTCTGATTTGCTTACATTAAAAAAGGAATCTCTACTTCTTTAACACATTTTAACTTTTTTTTTTCCACTTTATTAAGCATAAAGGTATCCAGACCAAGACTAGATATCTGAACTACGGTATGAAACAGATAAACGCAGTCGGAGGGCGGTCAGGCAACGGGACTGGTCTCCAGGGGAGGCGGTGCAGCCAGCCCCCAGCAGGTGCGCTCGGGTGTACAAGCCTGCCCCGAGCGCCGGCCTTCGCCGCTTTCTCGGGGTCCCGGTGGCGGTGCTGACCCGACGCTCGGCCTGGGGGTGCCCGTTCGACCGGGGCTCCCCGCTCCCACCCCCTCACGGCCCCTCACTCGCGGCCGCCATGGCCCAGCCTCACACACACCCCC
>VWZN01013116.1:1558044-1575737 GCA_013396955.1 Regulus satrapa | reverse complement strand
CTTGGGGGTCTCGGGGGGCTCCGAGCCAGCCCCTGCAGGGGGGGAGGGGGAGGAATCGATCAGAGCAAGGCCAAAGCCTGGAATCCCTGATTGAAATAATTAAAGTGGAACAAAACAAAGAGAGAGCGGAACAAAACACTTGAGAGAGCGTCCCGGTGTACGGTGGAGGAGTTTCCGTGCCGCGGGTGGCCGTGGGGAGCCTGGCGCAGGAATCTCGCCACGCTCCGCAGGGCAGATGGGGACGGTGCGGGTTCATCTCGCCGGGGATGTGTTAATTGCGGCTGGGTTCGGGGGTGCCACGGCCCCCATCCATTTTCGGCCCAAGACGGGATGTTGAGAGCAGCGATTGATGCGGAAAGCGCATCGCTTTCAGTTCTTGTAGGCAATTTTCTTAATACGCAGTGTTTCCTTCATTGAATCTTCCAGATCTCAGCTTACAATAAATACTGCAATTGTTTACATGCACAGGTTTTATATGCATCATTCCTTCACAAAATTTAATCGAAATGTAAGTATGATTTTTATGTTTAGTATTAACATGCCCATAATTTTGGCAGTTCTGACTGAGAAGCGTTAGTGTGAAGTGTGATTTGTTTTTTAGGAATTCCAGCTTCTTATCAGTGCTTTAGAAGCAGTAATGATACTTGTTTACAACTTTGGATTACTTTAGCCAGTGGCAATTCGATTTTATGTACTGCCGTTGAAGTTAAAAAAAAAAAAATAAACAGGCACCATCAGCAAGCACATTTCAGATGTGTGAAGAATACATTGGGATGTTTCCAGTGTGGCTGGTGCCTGCATGCTGAAGTTTGAAAGGCTAATGTGTGGGAACTCCGGATTTTTCTTGGTGAAGTCGGTGGGAAGTTCTGGCACGGTGTGTCTGACAATGCTCACGTGGTTATGTGTGCATCCAGATGGATTATGGAGCTGTTCCTGAAGCAGTGGAAGTTCTTTTAGCTAGTCTAATCTTAAGTGGTGTGCTAAGTCATACTAGACAAGAAAATTTTTTACCTCTGGTAAGGTAGATCTTGTTTTACCTAAATAACCTGGACATGGTGACTCTGCACGCAGAATGTGGTGTTAAGAACAGAATTTCCAGTAAAAATGCTAGCTGTTATTGAGGAATATTGTCACAGGCACTTGGAAATGTCAGGCTTTTTTTCCTTTTTAATGTCTAGTACTGGATACAATAGGTAGAAAAATAATAGTATGTCTAGGTGTTGTTGGGGTTTGTCTGTCTGTTTTAAGGAAGAGCAGTTAATAGTGCTGGTGGTTTGTCATTAAACGTTAAGGATGAGTTTTCTTAGATCCTTTAATGACAAAATGAGCAGACTGAGGCTGGGGCAGGTGTTAGGTCTGGGTCAGAGCACACCTGTATCCACCCTTGCAGACCTCGCGGTGTCTGCAGCTGGGCAGGTACACAGCGGCTCCAGGGAGAGCCAAACTCTTCTTCCCAGCATTAATTTGTTAATTATTGTTGGCTGAGCAGATGGGCCTCTCATTTGGTGCCTGTTTAGTTGGGAACACACATTTGTGTGTAGGTACATCCCAGAAGTGTCTACGATTATTTTCCCTGTAAAATCTCAGCTAAACTCCAATCCCCAGCAGTTTGTTACCAGAGCTGCAGTGCTGCTTCCTCTCCCTCCCCTGCTGCTGCTGTGCCCTCGGAGCAGTGCCCCGGAGCTGCTGGGGCTGAGGAATGGTTTGTGGGCTGGACAAGCTGTGGCTGCTTGGGCTCACAGCTGGCCCCACAGCTGGCCAGCACCTGCTCCTGCTCTCAGCTGCTGCCTGGGGCTGGGTTTGGGCAGCAGGAGCTTTGCCTGCTGTGTTTGGGCTTTCAGTGGGTGCTGGTGAAGGACAGGCGCTTGGAGCTGGCAGCACACTCGTGCCTGAATGTATAGTGCTCTCAAAATGAAAACTGTGGTTTAAGGGAAATGGTGAACCTTCAGATTCACAAGTAAGCTACCTAAGGGCAGAGTGCCATGGAAACTGCAACTGTTCCAGGGGAGGGAAGTGTCCTGTTCAATTATTCCTCAGGTAATAATGGTCAAAGTTCAAGGCAATGAAGGGCAGGTTGTACCTCAGTGATGCTGGTTCTTGCTGAACTCCTTTTTGTAATTCTTAATGAGCATAAGGCCAGAGAGTGGCTTTGTGTATGTGCTGATGGGCAAGAGCATTTTCTCTTTACAATTCTGTGAGGTAAAGAGGGTCTCGGCGAATGGAGACTTTTAAAATACTCCCAAACCATCCATTAGGTCCTCTGTAGAGAAAACAAAAGCTGAGAACTAATAAATACTTAATATCAAATCTCCAGAGTACTTGGCAAGCTAAACCTGTGACAGCATTCATCCCTGGAAGAAAGTAACCCTTAGAAAGGAATAGTTAGGTACTGGCAGTCTCAAATACCTGGTGAGCTGTCCTAGAGCGCGTGCAGTGCATCTCTGGTATTTCTTTGTTGTGTGCACGTGGTGCTGTTTATCCGTGGCAGGAGGGAATCTGAATGCTGGGGCTAGAAAATTAGATGGCCATTAATCAGAATGCCTTAGGATCTTCAGCTGCAAGAATGTGGCCTGTGTTGTCTTGTTTTATTGGTAGATTAATGTTTTTAGTCTGGTAATAAGCACTTGAACGTTTATCATCATGCATAACTGCCAGGTTACACAAATATTCACGTATGTGACGTGCATTCAATAGAGAACAAACTATTGTTTGTTCCTCGTGGAAGGAAGCTCGGTTGCTGAAATTTTCTGGGGGTTTTTCTTCAGTAGAAGTTACTGCTAAACAATTTTCCAGGCTTTCAGGAGTTGGAGCCATCTGGGAACATGGAACAGAATTCCCAACAGTATCTTCAGTCTGTGGAGCCACAGAGGTAGCAGGTGCCAGTGAATGGAGTCTTGGTTCATTGGGAGTGCGCTCCGTGTGCTGCTTAAGGGCCAAACATCCCTTTTTGGGAAGTTACTGTGGGCAAACCACTGGTTAGCTACCGAGCACATGCGTTAGGGTGCAAAGAAGAAAGGTTTTGATGTTGCAGGTGAGGTCCTTGCAAGGTTGCCGTGCCCCAGTGAGGATTGAAACTTGCTTTGCCAATTCTGGGAAGCAGAGTTGGATGATCTGACTGCTAATTTTCCTGGCTGTGCAGCTGACTGTGCTACTGTGGATCTCCTCAGCATAAATTATTCTTTCTACATTGCTGAGCAGGGCGTAGGAACTTTGGGTTGTTGAGTAAAAAGTTTCTGCTAATATTGGGATGGGGAAGGGAGTTTGTTGGCTTTTTATAGGCTGTATTAGCCTCACTATTATACTTTAAAATATCATCAGAATTAATATTCTTCTGTAGATACTGTTTCTATAGTACTTGGTGTGTTCCACTGTTATATAGCAAATAGTTCTTTTAGATGCTTATTCTTTAGTGCACTGTGATTTGAAGAACAGAAAGGGGGAAAAACCCTTCACATGCTGGCTCTGAGAGGTAAGGCATCCAAATGGTAGCTGGAGTTTTAAAATCCTTAGAAATGCCGTGTGGGAGACCAAGCAACCAGTTGAAAATAGTCTTGGTGATGTCTAGGGGTTTTTGTGATGTGCAGTGAAACTTAGTGAAGGGTCTAAAGAAAGCTGCCTGAGGATTTTTTTTCCTTCAAGGTAGGTGAGTTGTGTGGAGGATGTTTTGTTTCCAACCCTTCTGCATTCCCTTCCTTGTGCCTTGTCCAAAACACAATTTCAAACTGTTGACTTTGCAGTTTTGCAAAGTTCTTGAAACTTTCATAATACGCTTCAAGCTCTGGTGAAGCTATTCTGGATATTCAGTTTCTGGTTTCAATATTGCAGTTTAACATATTTGCTGCTTTTATGCAATGGAAGCTCCTGGTTATAATAAAAAAAAAATTCCTCACAGCTCTGTGTTCAAACTTGAAAACCCTCTGGTAGACTGGAAGCACTTCATGTCTTAGGCTAAACTGTATCAAATCTAAAAACATACTAATATTGGCATTAGAAGGCAGAGGAGATCTCAGAAAACTGCATGCATGCTGCTGATGTGTTCTGAGAATATTCTCAGTGCCTCTGTCTTTACAGTGTCTTTTTAAGTGAAAAAGGACTCGTACCAGTTCCCAATGAAACTTCCTGTGTAATGCTTTTGGAGTGTTAAGAAGGCTCTTAAGTTTTGGGGTTTTTTCCTGTTTCTGTGGGACTTGGTTTTTGAGATTCTTGGCTAGTATAAAAGTGGGATTTAATGTCATGTATCACATCTGTTCTGAAGATTTCTCAAAGTCGTTAAGATTATTTTGAGTGCATAGTATATAATTACTCAAAATTATTTTGTTTGATATCAAATTAAGATATTTATATATTGGAAATATAATACTGCTTTGTCAAGTATGTCTCTTTAATTTCACTTTTTTTGTTCTAGCTCGCTTGGATTTTTTGCCATTTTTGGTAATTGGAAATGAATGGAAGCATTTGAGTAACTTTGCCAGTTATACACTTAGCAGGGTGTGTTCGCTGAAGACTGCATTTGTGCCAAGTCTGGAATTTTACAAGGATGTCTACTTTTCTGAATCGATACCAAGGGAGCTAAAAATAATGGCCTACTCTAAACTAGGAGTGAGAACCCTTGTCCTAGATAAGACAAAGACCTGAAATTCTTTGGCCAGAAGCCAACACTTCTTTTTGAAGGAAATAGTTAATTGGGCTGTACGCGGATTTCTGATGAACCAGAGTTTAATGACACTTAATCAGCTTGACTTAATCAGCCTGCAGAGCTGTGTTTTGTGTCAGGTCTTGGAGATCAAGAATTGTGGGGAGACTTCTTGGCCAGGTCTGATGTGCTCCAGTAATTTCAAATCCTTACTTCAAGAACTTCTGCAGACTCATCAGCAGTATTAAATGACAGTGCTAATACGGCCTCGTTCAGCAACGCTTCACTTTGGGTGTTTGTTTCATTTGTTCATCAGGCTTAGGTTACAAGATTCTTAAAAAGAAAACGGGGGTTCTTGTCTCCCTTGTAAAAGAATTTTCTCCCCGTGACTTGTTTTGGGTGCTTGGTTTTTACAGACTGAGATTTTTGTTAGATTTCTTCTACTCATCAAAGGCTATTGCCTTACCAGGGTGTCAATTTTCAAGTGTGCCAACTTTAAAGTTTTACTTAAGATCCAAGCAGACATTTCAAAGTGATTTAAGGATGCAAAAAGTACTCTCAGTACGTTTGAAAGCTTCTGAAACTTAATCCCTTAAATGTTTAACCGTTTGTTGCGGTTTTGCATATACTGTAAATTTTTATACCAAATGCTTCATTTTGGCATAAAAAAGGGCTCCTTACTGGCAAAAAAAACCAACAAAACAAATCTGACTTTAGTGGGGCTGTGCCTCCTAGTTCTGTTTGGGCACTGAATGAGAAATTCAGTACCTGCACTACTTGCACCATGTATATTAATTAAATACTCAGCAAGCAGCTATTTCAGGATCTGAATAAATGCTTTATACTGGCTTAATTTCAGTCATTTTAATCAGCTTATGTCCAGATGATTTCTAGCACCATTTAAATTCCTGGTTAATATGGGCAGCTTTTTCATGCAAAGGGAACCCAATTCATCAGTGATTTGGGGTTTGCTGTGTTCTGTCAGTCACTCTAGCTGACCACAGGCACCAAAATTCTTCTTCACAGCTAACTCTTAGGTGATGCTGAGCTGCCACCTTATGACACCTGGAGTTTGATGGAAATTTTCAGCGTTTAGTCTTTGCTAACATTTGATATAACCGGTGTTTTACGAGTCCTTTGTTCTCCAGATACTGCTGGGCATATAGTAAAGTTTCTAAGAATATATGAGTGTATATAAAGTTGGGGTTTTTTTTTTACTTGTAGAGCCTATGTTTATTTAACAAGCTGTTTTTCTTAAAGTTTTCTGCAAAGTTTCTCAGTCTTTGGGAGAATTAAATGCTAGCAGAACTTGCGATGTTTTACTGCAAAGATGGTGTAGTGACTCGCTCTCTGCAAGAAATTGGATGAACTTTCTCACGAAGTATATTTAACTTGAAACAGACTGTTCTACTGTGACTAAGTCTTCTGGGCCAAAATTTATTTTTTTTTAATGTTGAACTAGAATTAGTTTGACCTCAGACATCTTACTCACAAATGTAATTTAACGTTATGCTACTCCTTCCCTGTGCTGCTGAGGGGATTGCATCAGTTACAAAATAAAACACAGCTAGTTATATTTTTTGTTGCCTTGCATGACTTCAAAACTGAAAAAAAAAGCCACACATCCAACTTCTTAAACCTTTTCTCTGCTAGTTTAGACTCCATAAAAATTCAAGTCGTGCCTGTAAAGTTAAAAACTACACATGTTTTTCTTCTTCAGATAATGTCTCCCACGGCATTGTTTTTGGCTGCAAAAGTGGAAGAACAGCCACGGAAACTTGAACATGTTATTAAAGTAGCAAATGCCTGTCTTCATCCTCAAGAGCCACAACTGGATACAAAGAGTGATGTAGGTGGAAGTTATGGTTTCAAAGATCCATGGTTTGAAAGATGACATTTCATCTAATGATTTGTTCCATCGTCTTACTGGATTATTGCTCTCTGCAGCCTAGGAAAAAAAAATAGCCTTTATTTTTACACCATTTAAGTCTTTCTGTTACTTAGTGCAATTTCTTAAAGACTCAGGTATTTGTTGTGAAATTTGAAGAGATTGCTCCATCTTGTAATTCTGAGAGCACCCACCTGACCTCCCAGAAACGCTTGGCTGGAATAGATTGTAAGAGATCCAGACAAAGCGAATCTGTAAGAGATCCAGACAAAGCGAATCTTCCTGTGCGAGGCAGGAAGGAACCGAGTTTGAGGAGTGTTGTGTGGATTGTCAGTGCTCACGGGTGGGTGCTGGGTGAGAATGAAGGGCTGGGGCAATCCATGGTGTGTCTTCACTGTCTGCTTGTTTGTTTCNAGCGAATCTGTAAGAGATCCAGACAGAGCGAATCTGTAAGAGATCCAGACAAAGCGAATCTGTAAGAGATCCAGACAGAGCGAATCTGTAAGAGATCCAGACAAAGCGAATCTTCCTGTGCGAGGCAGGAAGGAACCGAGTTTGAGGAGTGTCGTGGATTGTCAGTGCTCACGGGGAGGCTGGGTGAGAATGAAGGGCTGGGGCAATCCATGGTGTGTCTTCACTGTCTGCTTGTTTGTTTCAGGCATACCTTCAACAAGCCCAAGAGCTGGTTATACTTGAAACAATAATGCTTCAAACTTTAGGTACGTCTTTCTAAATGCCTCCTGTGCAGCCATGAGGAGCTAGTGGGTCACAAATAACTGCATTTTTGATGTGCTGTTGGTACATTAAAATGTAACTGTGTTCCTGTATAACTCCTGAGCCGTGGATGTAGTTTTGTGTTAGCAGTTCTGCTGTGTTCGCTGTGGAGAAGAAAGGTGTGTTTGTACTTGTGAGAGAGATGTTTCTGAAAGTTTAAGTTAGAAATGTGTAGGCTTCCAGTTAGATGTTACTCCAAGTAGTAATTAGGGTGACATTTCTTCCCAGAAGGTAACGTGCTGTGTGCGTGTGTCCTGAAGCAGCTGGGAAGAGCTTTGTACCCAGTGCTCTTGCCCATTCTGCCTTCCAAAGAGGAACATTTTCTAATTGAGCAGCTGCTGGCTCTGGACAGCACAAGTTGTAGCATAACCATCTCATGGATTCAGACAATCCCAGAATTGGAAGTGGAATGTTCTGTCAAGACACTCTTCTGACTAAAATCCCTTCGAGACAATTACAGCCAGAGGTCTGAGAACATTGCCCAAATATTCTTAAATACTACTTGGGGTATCGTTAAAAAAATAGCTCACAGTAGTGACCTAATTCTTAAAACAGTGTCATAAACCAAGAAGGGTTTCTTAAGTCACTGCTCTAGAAATGGACTTAATTTCTAATTACACACGTGCAACATGTGTAAGTGCTAGGAATCGATTTATGAAAGTACACATGCACTCAACATTTCATTGTGTTTGCAGTACAGTTTCTACTGACTTACTAACTTAAATTAGGAATTGTTCAGCTATATCCAGCTTCAAAAAGATGGTAATTTCTTAGGTGTGTGCAGGGTTTGAGATTACTGGAGGAGTATTTTAGTAATGGATTACAAAGTGGCTTTACCATCTGCCATTCAAAAGTATGAAAAGGTAAAGAATAAAAGGCACTCAAGTAGCGTTACTTATTGTGCAGTGCAAAGGTTTAGCAAGTATTTTATGTCTGTGGGGAAACATAAGGGGTTTGCTTTTTATTTTACAGATGCAAATGTATAATTCTGAAATGTGTTTGTAACTCCTCAGGTTTTGAGATTACCATTGAACATCCACACACAGATGTTGTGAAATGTACACAGTTAGTGAGAGGTCAGTGACTTTTAACCACTTCTGTAAGTCCTTTTTTTACATTTCTAGTAAACTTTGAAAGTAATGTTATTTGTCTAATACTTTTTTTTTTCCCACCAGCTATGTTATCCAAAGAGTATATTTAAAATGAATTATTAAAAGTCTGATTTTAACCTTTAGAGGTCCTTCATTACTTTTTTTTGTTTCCTTACTAGCTTTGAATTGAACAGCACCCGTGCTCTGGCATGACAGAAGCAGTCAGCATTGCAGACTGTTTGGCCAGACCCACAGTATCACTCCATTTGCACTCTGAAGTAGCTTTGCCCACTGATGGCTAATGCCACCTTTCTGTCTTAGCAAATCTTTTCAGGTAATGGACTGAGGCATAAGGAGAGTGCTTAGCAAGTCTGCTGTCCCATGCAAATAAGTGTGACTAATTGTTTTTCTGGAGTAGTGTGTGCTTACTTGGTTTGGACGGTAGCACAAAACCCCAAGCCTTTAGTTAAACATTTCCTGTAAGTTGTATGCAGCTCATTCATGGGACTGGCTGGAAACCTGTTTTCTTCTCTATATTTTTGGTGGCATTTTGGCACATCTTCTTTAATTCTTGAACTGGTTTCTTTTGGAGCTTTAGAAAAATGTTAGAACCTCCTCTTATAAGATGAAGGATGAAAAAAATTTGGAATCAGTTGTAAAAGCATCTAAAATAAGCTTTTCACTTTAATTATGTTTCTTAAGTTAAAAGTGTTTTGAAATTATTAGATCCTAGTTGCTAGTCTCGATTAATTATCTGGTTTTGCAGTGAAAAATGCTTAAGTGCTTCAAAGTTTTTGGTGTTTTTTCTTCTCTCTCTGTAAGATACATGAAAGTTAGGTACAGCCTAATTCTGTTAAGTAGATTTGGAATGAACGGTGCTGTTTTAGGGAAGGCTGTCTCTCATTTCCTGTAGCTTCCTGGTGTAGTCTCTTCTGCACTACATTTGCATATAAAGTAGTTTGATTGCTACCCTTGCTGTAAGATAATGGTTCTCTGCTTTCTGCCCAGACTGGGTCGTGATTCGGTGCACCTGAAGTCTCAGCAGCCTGCACCAGCTGCTCTGTAGGGTTTGGCTTTGTTTTTTCTTAGCTGCTGGTCACAGTAAAAGTGAGCACGTGTGACTGTCTCGAGGAGCCCCTGTGCTTCTGTTTGGGGCTGTGGGGAGGGCTGGGGGCAGTGTTGTATTGCCTCAGCATTTCCACATCGCTGTGGGTCAAGCCTGCAGGCACGCTGCTGCACAGACTGGATTTCCTTTCATCGGGGGTAGATGCCACTCTAAGGCAGTTCAACTTCTCCCTTTGTGTTTTGTAAGCTAATTTTTTGTACTGACAAAATTCATAGTTTGAAGATACTGTGAATTTTTTTTAATTTGACGTATTTAAACTAGTATTTAATGTCAACGGACTTGAAAAAATACTTAAAAGTCTAAAGTGATACCAAGTCTTGAAATCTGAAAACTTCGGTGAGGGCTGAAAATCCGTGTAGCTCAAGGACTGTCCCCAGTCAGTGTAATGTCTCTGGTGTTTAAAAACCTGCTCCCTGAAGGAGGTGTGCTCCTTAGTGTGAGTATGGAACCCTGGGGAACATGTGTCCCTGGGAACTGTGTAGACTGAACACAAGATTTGAGTACCTCCTATTAAAGTAAGAAAAATGAGTTAATTCATTTAAAACATCAGCCATGAAATTTGAAGTCATGCGTGCAAGTCAAGCAAGGACAGAATAACTGCCATGGAACATTGGGTTTTTTTGTGTGGAGAGGACAAAGAGATGGGCCCATGGGCACAGTGATTATCTTCAAAGACACAGTGGTAGGAGTTTTGTTTTCTGTCCCTGAACATTTATTTATTGGATAATGTGGGCTTGCAGTGTCAGTAGATGCAACACTCAGATATCTGAGTCCTGAAGCTTTCAAAATATACCAAGATTTGTCAGTGTTAAACCTGTAGTGCTAAAGGGATTGACTGAGAAGTCAAAGAAATCCAAAGTTACTTCATCCAGTTCCAGTACCATCATCTTGGACAGAAAGCACCATTTCAGAAGGCAGAGATACCTTTTTGGAATAAAGACGATTAACTTACCCAGGCCTGTTTTGATTAAAACCTCCAACTGCACGTTTAGAGAGAGGAGGAAGGGAGGAATGTAGTGTTTGAGTATCAAAAAGGAGGCAGCAAAGTTAGCTGAGGTCTGCAGGTGTGCTTGGGGATTTGGCTTAGGGTTTGTGTACTGCGGTGTCCGGCGGTGAGAAAGGGCAAAGTGCAGTGCCTCACAGAATGGCTGATTCTCTCCATCACTTTTTGCTGTCTTACATCCAGGGTAATTTATTTTATGCAGTCACTGTTGCCTGTTATTATAGCTGTAAGCTATCCCCTTTAAAAAGGAAATGAAAACCCAGGTTGTGTTGGTGATGCTCAAAAAAATTCAGCCAAGTCCTTTGTCAGAAGACTGTCTAGTCTAGCAGTGGCACACCAGAATCCATTGCTGGAAGCTGAAGATGAACTAGTAAGTGGGAATTGGTGCAAATAAATATAATTGCTTCAACATACTACTAAAGAACAAATGAATTCTTCTCTAAGATTGAAAGCCTCTTTGAAGGTGTTATTAGACAACAGAGATCCTTGCAGAGAAGGGGTGACTGGACGGATAGATAACGATTCGTGCTGTTCAGGCATACAATATCTGGTAACTCCTTCTGGTGTTCACAGACTCGTGGGTTAATGAATTGTTCCATCTTTGCAGTTTGGTCAGTATAGCAGACAAGGAAAATGGTGTGGGCTTAGTATTTTTTCTGCACCATTCTTCCTCAGTGTCAAGAGACTGAGAAGAGGAGACAGGACCATCATTCCTTAGGATCCCACAGGTCCAAGGAATCTGAAGGCAGTGGATATGTGAGGGCCTGTCAGCAAGCTTCAGTACCCATTCCAAGAATGCTCCAGTAGTGAAGAGAAGAAAAGAAAGAAGAAAAGGGGAAAAAAGCCCCCACCAAAACACCAAAAACTGTTCTGGTTTTGAACCTTGCTGCCTCCAACACTAGCTGAGTGATCAGCAGTGAAACTGCCCTGGTGCCAAGACTGTGGCACGGCCCTCTTACGGTCTGGTGCAAAATCAGTTTGTTCTCAGCCTGCTTCTGGTGAAACCTGGAATCTCTATCCTCATCTCCATCTCGGGAAGTCTTCGGTCACTCCTTTCTCTGTGTTGGAACACAACCTTTTGGAACTGAAGATGACACCTCAAGGATTTCTAGGATTGTTCTCGCTACTCTGCAGGTTATCAGGTATCTTGAACACCCATCATCCTTACTAATCTTTTATGGAAATTGCACTGTCAGATCCTTCCAATGTGCCGTAGTATGTGTGCAGATGCCATTGCTTAAATCAGGCCGAGAAAGACAAAGTCAGCAGAAGAGGAGGTGAAAATGCATCAGCTTTTTCAGAGGGTATTCTCGTGAGGAAAATTTAAACCTTAGTGGTGTGAAAAGATGTGAAACGCCAGCTGCACTCCAGCACTGCTACAGCCGGCCTTCCCATTCTGAACTTTGACCTCAGGCTTTTTATGGGCCCGTTCCCAAGCTTTACTTTCAAGAAAGTAAAGCCACCAGGACTGCTCAGACCTGAATGCCTACACCAAGGCCTCCTCCAGCCCTTTCCAGATACAACAGGCACCCTCCAGCATCCCTCTGTTCCGAGCCTGGGGCTTTTTGCTTTTGCCAGAAGGACTTCAGCAAGCTTCTCTCTTCTGATGCTGACTGGCTTATCTGCCGTCTCCTCTTTCCGGGGAATGCTCACACATGGTCAGGGTCCAGGCATGGCCAGGTCCAGCTCCTAACGGGGACTTGGCAGGCACGGTTCCGTGAGCATCCCGAGATCCAAGATAAGCTGTGTTGAAGAAAGGACTCAGGTATCTTGGAATTGCAAGCAGTTGAACTGTGTGGCTATGCCCAATAAAAAAGCATTTTGGTTTCCAGTTGGCAGTTTCTTGGAGACACAGCCTTTCGAAAGGTGTGTCAGACAGCACAAAATATTAATGACTATTTCACTGTCTTACGGCTGCTTCTGCAGCAGGGAGACAGGATGGATGTTTGAAATCACTCCTGAGTGCTAAAATCCAAAACTGGTCCTTCGTGGCTGGCGTCCTAGCCATCAGTCCTGCAGCTTGTGAGGTATAAGAGCAGCTCTGCTGGCTTGTTTTAGCCCCTGCTTCAAGATGATTTAAATTTTGGAGATGCACTTTCCACTACTATAATGGAAATAAACCACCAAAATATAGGAACCAAAATTCATTAGACTTAATTTCGCTGATGGATTCTGCCAAACGAAAGCTGCCCTACATAGAAGAATTTGGGATGGATATTTTCAGTTGTGCCTTGAGTTATCAAAGGCTTTAGTTGTGAGCTGAAATTTCCTGTTTGTTTTGGTAATGATTATTATTTAGCTGTAAATAAGTTGAAACAGAATCATACTACTCGTAGTATAGGTGAGGTATTTAGCACAGTAATTTCTGATTGAGGCTAAAGTGCGTGTTTCAAAATGTGATTCTTTTCTTCCAGGTATGTTTTGATTTACTCATCTTTCAAGCTGATGTTAAATAGAAGTTTTCTGGCATCTGCTTTTCTTCCTTGTTCAAAAGGGGACATTTCAGTGAGAGTAGAGATGCTTCTTGGTCTTGTTCCCATAATTCAAACATGTAACTGTACAGAGTATATAAATCATTGATGATCCTTAAGGCGTTGCTTTGATGAAAAATGAAGAGCAAGACATCAATTTCAGTCTTACTCAACCATTGTGTATTTTTATTTGTTACGACAGTCTCATTTCACTTCTTTTTTTTAATTCCACCTTTTTTTTTTTAAGATGGGAGGGAGAAGTCAAACTCCTTGGTTTTTTGGCATGCAATTACCATTACAGTGTGCAAACTAAGTATTACAGCATAACACATTGTCAGTTCCCCTTGTGACTGTTATGGATTAGTAGAATTTGTGTGTAGGAACAGATCCTGCTACCTTGCAGCTTCCACATTCTTCTCAGATTACGGCACTGCCTGGCTGCGTAGCATAAAGACAAATCTGAATTTTATTCCCTGGCAGTTATTAGAAGTTAAATCACATTTTCATGTGCATTTTAAAACCTACATTTTAAAAACCACGGTAGTATTTCTCCAACTCTATATAGAAATATTATTATTAAAAGAAAAGTTGAACAGTATTCCCTTTGACATAAAATTCAACACTACGCTTTCTGCAGGTAGCACTGATTTCAAGTGATAGTGTCAAAGTAAGAATTCAATGAAGGCTGCATTCACTCTGCGGTTATACCCCTTGTGCCCAGCTATTCCATTAAATGCATGTTACAGTAAGTTCTCTTACTCACCTGAGTGAGGAGCATTGGGGTGTCACTCTAGGGGTCAGCACTCTGTGGCTGTAACAGCCCAGGTCAGTTGTTAATTTCTGGCATGTCGCAGTCCTGTGGTTTGGTTTGGTTTGTTTTTTCTGACTAACTCAAGTGACTTTGTCTATTTCCTATGGAAGCTTTGCCATACGTTTAACAAACACGGAGCAAAATGTTATGCCTACAGTGCTCTTAATTAGAAGGAGCAGAAAACTGATTTTTTTTCCCCCCCACGTAGTTTGGGGTTTGCTGTGTTCCAGGGCTTTGGGAGAGAGACGTGGCTGTTTCTGGGGAGGCGGGAGGGTGTCCTGCCGTGCCCCTCTCCACGAGCAGGACCAGCACTGTGCTGGGAATTGCCTGGCACTGAGTGTCTGCTGCGCTCCCAGCTCAAAGCAGGGCTGCCCTGCAGGGGAGGGGTGCTCTCCCCTCGGGTGTTGGAGGGGTGCATCAGCAGGGGGAGCTGTCCTGGGGGCTCTGCAGGGGGAGGGAGGGGCGCTGAAGGGTCCAGCTCCAGTACTGAGTGTGCCTCAGTCTTCTGTGTCTGAGAAAAGATTCTTTTAAAGGCTAGTTAGCTAAAGCCAGGTCAGTACTTTAGAAATACCCAGCAGTGATTTATTTTTTTTTGGAAGGTAAAACTGCTTGAATTTTGGAATGAAGCCGACAAGTTAGTGCAGCTCTTTAATCTCTCTGTTTTTCTTTTCTTACAGCAAGCAAGGATTTGGCACAGACATCCTATTTCATGGCTACCAACAGGTTGTTATCCTGAACCTCTTTGTTGCACTGTTGTAGCACACTATAGCTTCCTTTACTGCAGGGCCCCCTGATGTGTCTTACCCTTGTTGCAGTGGGGGACTGGGCCACCTCCAGTGGTGGTACCTCCCCGCCTGCAGTGCGGTGTATTGGACAAGGGCCTGACGGCACAAAGGGCTTAAATGCACAATGAGAAGTGTAGTGCTGCTTTCTGATGACTTTTTCTCGATTGTGAGTGCATAAGTCTAAAATTGGTAGCCTGAATAGCAGCTAAAGATTACAAAGAGATAAACTTAACCTAGAAATCCGAGCATCTTGGTAAGTACAAAACTATTTTTAGTTTACACTTGTAGTTAATGGCAGTTTTCTCTTAACTTTAAGTATATTGATTCAGTCTTAACTTATACAATTCTAGTGGGCCTAAGATATTTTCAGCTAGCTGATTTTTCTTTTTTGGATAGACTAGTATTAGCCCAGTGTTATTTCTTTTAGAAACAGCTCTTTAATCTTAATACATAGTTTTAAAACTTAAGTACTTAGATCAATTTATAGTTCTAGGATTTCAAGTGGGTGTTTTGTAGACATAGCCTGTCATAGAGAGAGAGCAGACTTCAGTCTTGATTTCTTGATTACTTCAAATTTGCCTCTTGCAAAACTACTTTAACCTTTATTTAAGAGAATTATGTTACGTGTGGATACAGTTTTTAAACGGTATCTGCTGGTTATTGGAACTGTTCAAAATAAATAAATAAGTCCTGGTGGTTCCTTGATGGGCAAGATTCTGTACTTAAGCAGCTGTTAAGAGAAGCTGTGCTGAAGTAGTGAAAGTGAGCCAATGTGTTTGTGGTGCTGGAAGCTGAACACAAAGTCACAGATGTCACAGATGCAGGCCTGGTGAAAGCAAAGCCCACAGATAACTCACCTGGCTGCTGTGGCACTGCTGGGACCTTTCTGATCGTCTCATTCAGAGGCTGCACAATCAGCTCTATGCATTCGAGTGCAGAATTTAAATTCCCATATTATACTGCCCTTTTTAGTACCTAAGTACGCTAGAATAACTCGTAAATTGATTTACTATTCATCAGGCTTTTGATAGCAAAAACAACTTAAACTTTTCTACCTGGTAAATGCCCTGCCCTTTGTTTTCTTAGGGCAGTAAGATAGCTTATGAACTTACTCAGCAAAGTGTTTAACTGCTGTTGATTGACAAACTATCTCGTTCTGTATGTTAATAGTTGATTTGTTTGGGTTTTCTGTTTTACATGTTTGATTTCCTTTGGGTCCTCATGACGAAATTTGTGCAACAGCCTGCACCTTACCACATTCTGTCTTCAGTACAAGCCCACAGTGATAGCATGTGTGTGCATTCACTTGGCCTGCAAGTGGTCCAACTGGGAGATTCCAGTGTCAACTGATGGAAAACACTGGTGGGAATATGTGGATCCCTCAGTTACTCTAGAACTACTAGATGGTGAGTCACGCTCCTTCCTCAGTTTGAAATTAAGGGTTTATTCATGGCAGGATGGAGCACAGTAGGTAGCAAGAGCTTTCAGCTGAAATTACTGACTACAGTGAAAGAAAGGGATAGGAGTGGGGAGAACTTCAGAAGACAAACTTGGTTTGGTTCTTGGCTGGGGTGTCCACATACCTTTTGCAGGTGCAGGACAGAATCCTGCTCTGAAATGCTTTTCAGAGCCAAGCCAGAGAGAGAAATCTGTCAGCACAAATTCCTGCAGATTGTTTCAGGTTCCTGGGTGTTGTTTCAGGGGCAGTGCTCATTAGGCTCTTTGAAGGTAGTGTTTACCAGAGTGGAGTCTGAGTGTAAGGGCCAGATGTGCTGCTGTGGTGGAGCTGGGCGCTCCCGGGCCTTTCAGACCTGGCTGTTGGACTTTGCCGGTCCTGGAGTGAAACATTTGTTTCCCAGTAGTGGTGGAGATCTCCAGGCTTCCCAGGCCCAGCGTTGGCTTTCTGCTGGGCCCGCTGCTCTCCTCTGCTGAGCTGTTCTTTCCTCGTGGCACTTCGGGGAAGGAGGCTTTGAAAGGCACAAATTGAGTAGAAGCACAGAACTGGAGTGAGTTTCAAACATCTCTGTCTTACCAGGCTTCCTTTAAGCTGTAGCTGCAGTTCCAAACGCCGCCCGGCTGTGTGCTTGTGGCTTTGGCAAACATGCACTGTTTGGATTTGGAACATCCCCCAAGGGAATGCTGTGAACATCCCTTAATCCTTCCAGCATTTCTGGAACTGGGCTGTTCAATAGACCCAGCAGACCAAAGAGCTGAGGTAGTTTTGCACTTGGGAGCAGCTTAGGTTATAACTTGCTTGTGGAATTCTGGAAAAGCCAGTTCTTCCACACCTGTAACAGATGTACTTTTGCATTCAAATGGTGACTGTACCCAGTTATTTTTAGCTTGTAACTAGAATTAAGTCTCAATGAGAAGTATTTTTATTTGCAGCTCATCAGCATGGAGACCTGTGCTTTCCTGTGGGCATACTAATTGTAAGGATCTTTTTTTATTACCACAGCCAGCTACCCCGCCTTGAACACAAATTATTTCAAAGCTGTTGTTTAAAACAGAGTCCTTCCGAGGGTTTGAAGGCTGTGGTTTGTACAGAGCTGGTAATGGTTGTTCCTGAAGTTTGATGGGATGACTGAAACAGTGACTTAGAAATTTATACTTGGAAGGAAAATTAACTCCAGACAGAAAATGTACAGGCTGAATGCCAAGTATGTTATTTTAGAAACTGTTGTTTCTATAGTTTTTGGTCTAACAAATCCAGGTTATGCAAGAGTAATACAAAGTATTTTAGTTAAAACTGTTTTTCAGAATGTGTGTAGCGGTGAGAAGTCTGTTCCAGTGGAATACCAAAGACTTTTTTGGTTCAACACTTGCCTAAATTTTTTTTATTCAAATATTAATTTAGCTCATGCACAGACGGTAGTATCTACTGCAAAAGCTGTATGACCTTAGACTAAGTTTTACCTGTTTATAACAGAATCAGATGTAAAAATTGCTTTTCTTTTTCTTATTCAGAGCTAACTCATGAGTTTCTGCAAATACTGGAGAAAACACCTAGCAGGCTCAAGAGAATTAGAAATTGGCGGGTAAGAAACTTTCCTGAAGCAGTGTCTAGCAAGCAGAGATGAACTTCTAGGAGAATTATGAACCAGGGGAAAA
>VWZN01013116.1:1540544-1553044 GCA_013396955.1 Regulus satrapa | reverse complement strand
TGGGCATGGCTGTACCAGTGTGTAGTGCCTGGCCAGCTCTGATGGTGGAGGGGATTTTCATTTTTTTTCCTCTTTCTAACAGGGAGGGGTTTTTCATTTTTTTTTCCTCTTTCTGGCAGTGAGGGGGTGGGCGACAGTGCTACACCAAGCATTCTAAGACCTTACAGGGAAGGGTTCCCAATCCCTGTTTTGCAGGGAAGGTGATTGGACAAATACTTGGTTTGTTTTCCCTAATTTCATGTAAATGCATTTAAGCATAATCAGTTCTAAAAATTAATGTCTTGAGCCTCGGGTGTTATACCAGACTGAAATAGCTTCTCCAAAAAGCTGAACTCCTTACACCTGCAAGAAATAATTAGTGCCAGGAGTTTTCTCTCCCCTTGCTGCTGGGAATGCCTGTTTCTCTGGCTTCTGAAGTGCATGTAACAAATCCAAACGACATTTATAACCTTGAAACTCAAGTGTTTGGGTTTGATTCCCCTATATCCCCGCACTTGTAACGGCAACGTTGGTGTTGCCATAGTTCAGATTTTGTATTTTTTGACAACGCCTCTCAAATTTCTGAGCTGTCCCATGGTGCAAGTCCCTGTGGGAAGGGAAAAAATAGGGGAGAAAAGGCACTGGAGTGTCCTGGGGGCCCTTCCTTGGGAGAACTCTGGTTCTTTGCCTGTGTGCAAGAGCCAGAGGTTTGATAGGAGCGGTGTAGAAATGGCATCGGTTCCCACTGAGCTTTGTGGAACAGCACTGAATTTGAACCCAAATAAACCCAAGAGACTCTTGTGTTTTCAGGGAGCAGGCTCTTTTCCTTGGAAAGAGGTAGAATAGCTGCGATGTTGCCGTCCTGCTGCTGGGGGTAGTTCCAGAGCGGTGTGAGGAGGCTGGCTTGGCCGGCCTGTGGCCCCTCCTTCTGAGGCGGGAGCCGTGGCTGCGGTGTGGGAGGAACAGCGGGAACCCCTGCGGCCACACCGGGACGGGGCTGTGTTCAGCTGCTGAGATTTGAGCTCCAAATCTCCAGGAAACCTGCAGTCACAGCAGGTGGTTGGCAGGCTGCGTGCACTGGAATGAAATCCTTACTGGTTTCAGAAAGGAGGGCTGCAGTCTAAACCCGCGAGGCTTGCCCTGCTCCAACATTATAAATAATAAAGTGGGACCGTGCTCACTCAACCGCTCAGAGTGTCATGGACAAAAGGGTTTCCAGAGCTGCACATCCCTTCCCCTTGTTACATTGGATACCTGTAATTAGGCACCTGGATTGTGGTGTGAGAATCCCTGATCTCCTCAAGTAAGAAATAAACAAAGTTGGACTTGTTTCGAGACTGCTCCCCCAGGTGGGCTCAGCTAAGTGACCCAAGGCCCCCCAGACTAGCACAGGGCTTGGTTTAGCTGTGCTGGCCCCTGAGCTCTGCTGCAAGCACAGCTCTGATTAAACTGAAATACCTTTGGTGCAAGTGCTGGCCTTAAACTGACACCTCATTCTTGAAGTCTGGTTAAACAAAAGCAAAAATGTGCTTTCACATTTTGATTAAAAACTCAGGTTCGAGTTTTACAAACCTCAAACGACTACTTTCAGGGTAATTAACTGGGTTAAACATGACAAATTGCAAATAACTGGTAACCTTAATATTGGTGAACAACAAGAGATGTTCGTTCTACTTAGAAGATGTGCATAAGAAGGGGGGGTTGTAATGCTGACCTTTTTAAAATCAATAATATATTTTAGAGCATTCCCATTCTTTCCTTGCTTATGACTCTCATCTCAGTTTCATTTCATGCTAAATAAACCCTCATTTACTTTGCAGCCTTGTTGAAGACTCTACCTTAATCTGAGAAGAATTAATACACATCATGGAATTATGTAGATCCCATTAGAGCTCACATACCCGGGCTCCTGCCTTTACTCTGCAAGGTTCTCTAACATGAAGATAATTTACCACGATGTTGCCATGGATGTCTGGCATGAGCACCAACCTATATTCCTCAAAAAAGGACTGTTAACTGCTTGAATTTTGAAGATTACTGTGATGTTAGGATTTCTCTTATACAGGCATAATGTTCTGTCATTGTTATGTGACATTATACCTACAGAAATTATTAATAAAGAACTTTGCTAGAAGTACTGGTTGCTCTTTGCTTTTATAAAGTTTAGACTTAACTCTCTGAAGTCAGGCTACTGGAATAAAATAAAGTTTGAAAGCTATTTAAGTAACTAAGGTGTTTAATCAACTCTGAGGAAAGTTGATTTTATATAAAACATAAAACTTCCTTCTTTACCATTTGTAAAACACAACGTTCATGTTACTGCTGGCACTGAAATCAGGGTCTTGGATTCCTGAGAGCTCAGCTCTGAACAGTTGTTGGCTGAGTTTTACTGCCTCTCTTCCTGGACCCTGGGTGCTCACAAAGGCTAAAGATTTACCCCATTCTGATGGGAAAAAGCCTTATCAACATCTAAGAACTTGTAAAAAAAAGAACTGCTTCTTTTTATTAATACTTAATAATGCCTTTTAGATTCCATTTAATTGTGTGCAGTTAGTAGTGGCTGCTCCTATTAAGGGTAAAGACCATTGGAGTGCAGAGGGGCTCAGAGTCACAGCTGGTGCTCACTCAGGTGGTTGGAGAAACACTGCAGGATTTCAGGGAGTATCAGCAAGGCAGAGCCAGACCCTGCAGTGACAGGACAAGGGACAATGGGACAACTTGACCTATAGAACAGTTTTCAAACATAAAATAATTTTTACCATGTGGGGGGTTAAAGACTGGGGCTGCAGAGCCTCCACCCATACCCGCAGTCAATGGGACAAGCAGCCTGCTCTGAGCAGCGTGGCTGGACCACAGAGCCCCTTCCAGCCTCAAGCTTCTGGGCCCTGGAAGTGCCCACAAGAGGCACCATTTCATTTCAAACAGGAGTCCCCAGGGTTTAGATCGCTCTCTCTTGCGATGATCACCACAGTACCTCGTGGAGATACAGGGCCTCGGGAACACTGGGCTGATCTATGTACATAAAAAAAACCAAATTCTCCAGCTAAAAGTTGAGTGCCAGCTAAACAAAAGGGCCCACCTGGCTGAACAACAGCCTCAGTACATTTCATGCCAGCAGGTGGTCTGAGAGTCCTGTGGGATCATCCCTCTCGTGACTCATCTCCCACGTTGGAGTTACCTGCAGAGCTCTCTCTCCCGGGTGATGTTCCACAGGATTTCACAGGCATTCCAGCTTACCTGGCCTCTCACATCCTGTGCCAGCGATGGTGACTCTGCTTTCCCTTGAAGTCTCTACAAATGCAACACAACCTGTGCTCACAGTGAAGGACGGGCATTGCAGAACAGGCCCTCTTGAATCACTGCTGCCTTGAACACAGCTGCTCTCCAGTATTTCTGCTGGCACGTTAGAGTCCAGTTCCTTCTGGTCTTTTTTTCACAAGTGAAAAATCTTTTCCATGGAAAATATGTGCTCGTTTAGCAACGCTTTTGAAAAATTCACTGTCTTCTTTTCACAAAGGGGTGGTCCAGCAACTGCAGGGCAGAAGGCCGTTCGTGTTGATCTCTGCATTGAAGGTTTCACAAATCAGTATCTAAAGTGAATATGTATGCCTCTGATTTAATTGTAAAAACCCAATTGCAAAACTAGCCATTTTATGATTATTATTTCTCCATTCACTACTCATTTTTAGGGGTTTTTTTTGATAAAGCTGAAAGAAGGAAAGGGAAGCTGGAAGGGAAAAGACTTGGAATTTATGAATTATAAAGCTGAAATTATTTATTATTAAAGGAATCATTACTTGTTCCCCTGAATTCCTTGCAAATCTTTGAATAATTCTGCTGATTTGGCTATTTCAGGTGCACCAAAAATAGATTTAAGAAAGGTGATAATTATCTGTTTCAGTCCCTTTCTATCAGGTTGTTCTGTTACCTCCAATCAATGTCATGCATTTTAAGAAGCCATTTAAGGCTTTGTTTAAAAGAAAACAAACACCACAAAAGTAATTCTTATAATGTGTGAATGCCAGTGGTTTGGGGTTTTACAGAAAGAACTTTATGTTTCTAATAAGTATGTGTTCCTGGACTGGCAGCAATAATAGATTTTTCCACCGCAGAAGACAAGAATTAAGTGAGAGCTCTTCCATTTAGAATATTGTCCCTGGAACAACTCGTCTGACATAGACCAAACTCAACCGACACTGGAACAGCAAAGCACGGCAAAGAAATTTATCAAATGTTTTGTCCAAAACTCAACAGTGCCATGTTTCTGCACGGAAATTTCAGCGAAAGTAAACCATGAGTATAAGGCCTACAAAAAAAGAATCGGAGAGTGCTTTTTTGAATACCATGATACAGAGCAAAGCTCTTTCATACGTACTTTTATCTAAAGGCTTTCCCGAACAGCCCACGCATTTACAAGAAAGTCACCGCGGCCTCTGCAGAATACAAACACCTGCACTTCCCCCTCCGTTCTCCAGCGGGAGGGCTCCGTACCTGGTCAAGCAGGCGCGCACAAACTCGGCGGCAGCGCTGGAGAAGCCATCGGGCAGGGCGGGCATCAGCCCCCCGCGGGCCGCGATGTAGAACATGGCCGCCAGCCTGCCCATGGAGGCCAGAGGGGGTCGGCCCGTCGCCATCTGGAACACGGTGCAGCCCACGCTCCAGATGTCGGATTTCCTGCCGTAGCCGGAGCCGGTGATCACCTCCGGAGCCATCCAGTAGGGAGTGCCGCGCACGGAGCGGAGCAGCTCGCTGCCGGCCCGGGCCAGGCGCCTGGCACAGCCAAAGTCGATCAGTTTGATCACCCCGTTGGGCATGAGCATCACGTTCTTGCCTTTGATGTCTCTGTGGACCACGCGGTTGTCGTGTAAATACGCGACCCCTTGTAGAATTTGCTCGGTGTATTTACACAGGACAACTTCTGGCAACGGTCCGAAGCGATCCAGAATACTGGAAATGGAGCCGCCGGGAACAAACTCCATGAATATGCTTAAAATGTTGTCTTCCAGGCAAGTTCCTAAATAAGTTACAATATTTACATGCTTCAAAGTCTTCAAAAGATCAACTTCCTCATGGAACTTCTGATACTCCTTTTCTGTAGCCAGCGGATCTGATGTATCCAAATCAACCTGTTTTACAGCTATTAACTGTCCCTGACTTGTCAGACCGCAGTACACCTACAGCGAAACCAGCACGTATCAAAACAAGACACGAGATAAAACGGCAGCATTTGCTTATTTTAAAGAGAATCTTTGTGTTTGTCATGTTTCACTGTATACCCCATAATATTCAACCATTTGTTGAATAGGACAGCTTCTATCTTTGAGATAAAGTGTAGCTCAGTGACGACCAACACATCTCAACATATTCAGACATTCACCTACCGTGCCATAGGCTCCCTTCCCAAGGACTTCTCCTCTTGTCCACACGATAGGGTCTTTGGTTCCTGGTAATTTAGTAGATTCCTCGAAGTTTAAAAGGCCATTTTCTTCATTTGAAGCCAAAAGGGCTTTACTGTAAGTCTGCTTGAAAGATGATGGTCAGTGTGGGGGGAAAGCAGAGAGGAAAAGACAGGCTTCATTTGCTCCCCCTTTTTCTCATAAGGAGTACATTTTCCTGGCATGACTTTGCTTTATAGATTTTTTTATATACATAAATTGCCCAGGCCATTGATAGAACTGCTATACTAGGTAAGACTGTATAAATATTTTCAAGTCTATATCACAAGAGTGCATTACCAGAAGGTTGCAGCCTGACATCTTCTTCCAATGACACCAAGACAAAAGAGCAGGACACACTCTCTTTTTTAGTCTCACAGTACAATTTGCTAAGCTGAAGGGTGAATACGACCACCATCATGCCCTAAGTAACACACGTAACACAGTTCTGATGAAAATAACAGGCCATGACTTCAGAGGAAGAAGAGACTGCTTCAGAAAGATGGCAATAATTATCTCAGCTAGCCATGGATCTCCCTGGAGAAGTGAGAACGGAGCTGTCATTGGCCCCTGTGTCTGCAGAAGCCCAAGGGGGTGTATCAATACGTAGCAAAAGACATTTAATTATAAATTTGTAATTTAAATAGACAAAGAGCTAACAGGCCCAAGGAGAAGCACCTTAACATGACTTTGCTTTATAGATACTCGGTGACCGAGATCTGAGCCTTCTGAGCTCGAAGTTTCAATTAAGTATTAATTAAACAGGGTAAGTCTGTTTGATAGAACTACACTTGTGGTTCATACCAATAAAAGTATCTGGTTGCACTCAGAGATTCAAGGTAATTGCCCTTCTGGTTATACAAGACTATTTGTAGTGTCTTTTCATATTTCTTAGCTATCCAGATCTCCAGCTCTTGCCTTGCCCAAAGCCTTTTTTATATAAGCTTTTCCATTAAAGCAGCCTATTCTCTTTATTCCCTGTAACTTCTCCATTTATATAAGCTTTGGCAGCTATTCCTGCCAGGCCCTAGTACCTTCTGGCTTGTGTCCTGACATGCAGGATATATTCAACAGAGCACTGGAAGAATCAGTGGGCAGCTGGCCCAAGGGAAAAAGACTTGATAAATCTCTTTAATAAGTACATACTTCCCATTTTTCATCCAAACTTGTGCGAAGCATCACTCAAATTATTTAACAAGTTACAGGAAGAAATTAGTTTTACCTTTTCTAGAGCACTATTTATTATCGCTCCATCTCCATTCATCCTCTTTTCCTCTTCTTCACTCTGCGTGTCCTGTATTTTAGAAGATGTATTTTTTGCTCTAGAAGAGTTGGTGTCCTCTTCTTCAAGCATTAGCAATTCTTTGGCCAGACAACAGAGCAACTCATCAGTCACATCCTTAGTATCTGACCTGGAAGAAATGTTTTGACTCGTCTGGAAACCGAGACTTTTGGCATTTCTCGTCCCAGTCACTGAAGGCTGAGTCAATTCATTTGCCAAACCACTGTTCTGAGGTGTGTTTGCCCAACCGTGGTCTGATATTTTTGTAGGGGACTGACATTCCAGTCGATCTGAAAAGGGCAGCTCCCGTTTATTGAGAGACTTGGAGTGCCGGTGTGATTGCAGACCTGTGGCCCCGTCCGCATCCCCCCTGCCCCGGGGCGCAGGGATGTTCGGCTCTGCTGCTTCCAGGCTGCCCCTTGGAGCAGCACATTCTCCAGCACTGCCCTGAAGGAGATCCTGCCCGCAGGCAGCAGCTCTCTCATGGCTGGATTTATCTACCGACCGCTCCAGAGAAACTTCTGGAATAGTTGATAGGTTGGAATCTGTAAACGTTTCATTTTGCTTAATTGACAGTGAAAGCTCCTCTAAAAACACCAGCTGATGATCTGTGTCTCTGTGAAACAACGCTGTGCTACTCGAGGTGTGTGCATGAAAATCCGAGTCAGAAGTTGCATTGTTTTGCTCTGTGTTGTTTTCACTCAGCTTGGTCCTTCCGTCCTTTGCGATTAAACCTTTCTGCTTCTGTTTAGCACCAGGTGTGGTCTTCTTTGGCTTGGAATGTGTTTTCTTTTGAGTGTTTCTGACTCTGCTGCTTTCTCCCCCTTTACTGCAGGTGGATCTGCAGGTGCATCTCCCCGCTGGAGCAGAATAAACACCCGGATCAAACCTGCCCTCGTGCTGATCAAGGTCCCGCATGCGGGAATACACAGGAGTTCCAAACATTTCATAAATACCTGGGCCTTGCTCATCTGAGTTTATTATTTTGAACATGTCAGCGTATTTCAGATCTGCAAAATCTGAAGCAGAGGGTGCACGTGGCAGACCAAGTGGAGTAACGTGTTTCTTTAGGACAGCTGAATTTTTGCAACTGCAGGAGAAACTTTGCTTTTTAATTTTCTGAGCACTCTGAGCAACATGGCCTTTGTCTCCTTGAGTGGCTTTTTTCTGACACTTCATGGAAGTCTGAGATTTCACCTTTGTCAGTTCCAAAGATGGAAAAATCTGACTCTTGGCATTTGATTTTGTGGTAACCTCATCAGAAGCAATAAAGTCTTCAGATACTTTTATCCCGTTATTAATTTTAGATTTTGATGAACATTTATTTTTATTAATCTTTATTTTATTTCTGTCATTTTCTTTGGGAGCAAGAACATTGAGGCTCTGTGTAGCATGAGGAGGCAGGGTACAGACACCACCCTTTTTTGTGCCAGGTTGTTCAGCAATGTGGGGTTCCCTGGCTGGCTCTTGTTCAGAGAGTGTCACACGACCAACAGCTACGAGCTCACTTTGGTCCTCTGAAGTTTCTTCTGACATTGCTTCTTTTTCTATATCAGATTCAGAGAGACAGACTTGATTTTCTGACTGTTTTCCAGAGGGATCTCGAACTTCTATTCTGGGAATTACTGCAACTACAGAATTACCTTCTAAGGCTTGGCAGGCCTCTATTGCTTCATTTTTACAGGAACAATCAAAATCCTGGCTGGAAAGCACAAAGTTGGCATTCTCAGCATCTTCCTGTGCTTTATAATCCAGCATCATCTCTGTAGCATTTTCTTCTTCCAGACCAATGCCACAGCAATTCTCTGCTGTGTTTTGCTTACTGCCAGCCCCTGAGGCACTGCAGTTGCTGGACACTGGAAATGTTGTCCGGGCTGTAAAGGTGCCTGAGCTCGGGTGGGGCTGGCTCCCATCCCAGAACCGGGATCGATGTTCTCACAAACCACGGAACGCTGCAGCTTCGCCTGGTGCTCCTCCTTCTCGGTGTGCATTGCCACATCAGCCACCCTCCATTTTAAATGGATTTCTTCCTTCTTGCTGCTGGGGCACTTATCACACTTCTTAATGCTGAACTAGTGCAGGTCCTTCACCGGAGTGAGCTTCTCAGAAATTGTAGCCGCAATCAATTCTGGTGACTTTTCTGTTTAATAAGTTGTCTAACTGATACTGATAAAATTTAGTAACCGGTTTTATAGGCTGAGGAATAGAGTTCATAATATTTAAAATCTTTTTGATGTTGCTGCTTTCATTGACAGTATCGTCCTTTAGAGGAGTAAGATGAATTGTTCTTACAGGCTTGTTCAGACATGTCAGTAGTGGCAAATGAAACTGTAATTTCCATTAAAAAAACATTAATAATGTGCTATACAGATACAGGTAAAAATGAATCACTAAGAGCCAAGCACAATTAGAAAAAAAAATTAGAAAATTATTATTCTTTCATATATTCCTATATCAAACCTATAATTAAGTATAATATCAGACTCCTGAGAAAATACATTATTTTTCTCACACTAAGTGCATTAATTTTCTCAAATCCAGAACTATTCCTAAGTATTTCTTAGCACAGAAAGCAGGATCTTTTGCTTTAAGGCACAAGTCATTCTCCATGATTTAAAACCAATAAGTTTTGTCCAGATGTACAAATCCTCTCGTCAGTTACTAACCCTGTCTTATGGCACTTCCCATGTTTGCTACAGGAATTCAAAGGCTGGGCAGTGGCATCCTGTGCCAGAGCTGCTCTCTTGCTGTGCACTCTCCCTGAATGAGAGCACCACTCCAATGCTGATGTTTAAACTCTTTCTGTGGAACCCTCCAACGGCTGCTGACACCATTTATTATATTCCTCATGGAATTACAGCTCATGTAAGCCATTTTTTTTCAAAGGAAAATTAGACCATTGTAATAGAATGCTATTGCATCCCTGGAGGAAATAATGCTAATAAGTTATTTCTAGACTTTGAGATACATTAGATTAAATCTAAACATACAGATCCATAAAGCATGTAAAATGGCCACAGATTAAGCTCAGTTTTAGGTACACTGGGTGACAGCACGGTCTGCACTCAACGTGCAGTGAAGGGAAAGGGATAAAACCAAATGCAGCTGACACAGGAGTCTCTTGGGCCAGGGACGTGTTTGACTCTTCCTCCCTTCTCCCCATCACGTGTTGAAAGGTACCAGGTACATGTGAAGGAGTAGAGATCAGAGAAACTGAGTACTTTGTTGGGACTATGCAGATGAACAGTGAGAATGACTTTCTGAAAATAGTGTTTCTGTTCTTTATTTGATAGGAAATGAATATTTTCATGCAAATGAATGCAATTGAAATAATCACGCAGTCATCTGCTCTGAGTGCTCATTTGCATGTCTATATTCAACATCAGTTTGCAATCTGCAGGAAATTTTTGTTTGTGTTCCAAGGGCAAACTGAGGACTGAACATGCCAGAAAAAGCGAAGCGCTGGCTTGAAATTCACAGTTCTGAAGGCTTTGTCCAGCCTGTATGGCATTAATATGAATGCAGTTTATCCCCAAGTAACTATCAGAGCCCGAGACATTAAATAAGGAAAACTGTTAATTGGTTTCCAATTCACCTATACAAAGCATTACATTATATTTCATTATTTAAGAGGCAAAAGTAAGACAAAAACATTTTAAAAGTACTTGAAATTATTTAAAGTATGGTCATTTAATCCCTTTCATGTGTATGCACAAAAGCAAAGAAAGTTTTTAGAGCTAAAACCATGATGTATGCTGTATTGAATTTGACTTGAAAGGGCTTTACTCTTAATTAGAAGATTGTAATGTACCTTTCCTCTGACTAATCAGCAGGAACTGTGGGAAAGGAGCCGGCTGTCACCCTCCTCCTGGTCAGTACAGCTGCGTGTGGGTAATACCGACCCTGACACCGTCACCGCTGTTCCTTGGCTGTGGTGAGCGTGCTGGGAGCTGCTTCACAATCCCAAAACCATCAACCCTCTTTTCCAAGATTAAACTCCAGCTCTAACAAATGACAGTGGTGTAAACAACACAGAACAACCCCAAAGGGCAGACTCGTAAAGAAGAAACGTGAGAGGGTTAAGTCAAAGGATTGGGAGTTTCGACATTCTAAAAAGCTAATTCTTAAAAGAAAATGAGTCCCAGTTAATAGTATTGATGGGTTTGGGAGTCTTCCTGAAAAACTCAGTGATCTTCAGTTGTTCAAGTGACAAGAACACAAATTAAAGACGGTGAAATTAGCTATAGAGGTAGCTATAGAAGCCAGCACTCTTGATTTCTCATGCTAAAGGCCAGAAAATGCATTAAAACGCTCATCCCATTATGTTCGCCTGTTAAAGAGTCAGATGGTGAACTTATACGAACTTCCCCCCCCTTTTTTTTTTTTTACTTTTTCTTTTTTTAATACACAAAAAAACCCCCTTCAAAATAATAACTGAGAATGTTCTGCTAAAAGGCAGAATCTTACAAATCTTACCTGGTTCTTCAGCAGCGAGAAGCGAAAGAGGCACAGCAACCCAAAGGGAAGTTACATGCGAGCAATGTGAGCGTTTTCAGCTCACAGCTGCCTTCCTTTGCTGGCCAGCGAGGAATTCGACGGCAACTACACAAACTTTGATTTTATTTTCGGCTGTTTCCCTGAGTTCGGAGCACACAGGAGCCATTCCCCGGGCCGGCTCCTTGCAGCTCCGCGGGGCTGTTGAGTTTACACGGTGTCGCCCAGGTAACCCCCTCACGCCGGGGGAACGCGGCTCGGAGGAGTTTCATTCCAGGAGCAGCCGCGACCTGTGCAAATAAAACACAGCCGAGCTCAACGGCAGCAATGCAGGCTATAATCACAAGTTAGCTCAGCACACAAACCAAACCCTATTTCTATCTTAACGTTTACCTCCGATTACGCTTATAGTAGCTGCTACGTTTCCTCGTCATTTTTACTTCGCACTCAGCCCCCTCACGAGTATTTGTAATCTCCTTTCTAGCCGCAGATTTTAAGGGTATTTCCTTTTTTTTTAATTTTTTTTTTTTAAAGTAACATACTGTGCTAAGGGGCAATAAAGGATAAAAGAGGTATAGTGGGCTCAAGATGAGTTTAAAGGGTGTTTAAGAGACCTGCTTTGCTGGATGCCAGAAGGATTTGTCGCCGCTCCCCGGACGACACACGCGGGGGGAAGGCTTTGGATTAGGCGGGGACAGGGACACCAGTCCTGGGGGACACCTCAGCCCCGGACTGGCTGAAAAGGGCTGCGCTCCTCGTACATGTGAGGGTGCCCTTCTCGACTCTCGCTGACGGAGCCGGACAATCTGTACGAGCAGCCCCCGCTTCTGCTTCGCGCCCGTGTGAAGCGATGCCGACCCCGTGAGGGGCCGCAGCCAGCCGGGAAGGAGAGCCCGGGGAGGCAGGAACCGCCCCACCGGGACGAGCCACGGCGGACTGCGAGGGGAACCGGGCGTGAGGGAGCGCAGGGCGGACGGGCTGTGAAGGGAACCGGGCTGTGAGGAGGCACCGCCCTCCACCACGTTCCCGGCAGCCTCCGCCGCTGGGGGGGGCCGGCAGCGGCGCAAAATGGCGGCGGACAGCGAAGTGAGTGTCCCGCTCCTCCCGCTCGCTCCCCGTTCCCCGACTCTCCCCCTCTGTCCCCACTGCCCTCTGCGCTCACCGAGTCTCCCGCTCTCTCCCCGCAGCCCGAGTCGGAGGTGTTCGAGATCACGGACTTCACCACCGCCTCCGAGTGGGAGAGGTAGGTGCAGCCGCGCCCCCCGCTCGGCGCGGGGTGAGGCGGGGGCTCCGCCGAGCCCGGCCCGGCC
>VWZN01013116.1:1478867-1540498 GCA_013396955.1 Regulus satrapa | reverse complement strand
GCCCGCAGCTCCCGGAGCCGCTCCCGGAGCCGCTCCCGCCTGTTCCGCGTTAGGCTCAGGCCGCGGCCGAGGAGCGGGTTAAGAGGCTCTCTAGTCGAGCTGCTGCTGAACTTAGTGAAAGGTCCCGTTTAATACCTGTTTGCTGGGGATTAGAACATGCATTCGGAAGGCTTATGTGGTTTTTAAGCAGCTGTCTGATTGTTAAGACAGTCACCTCCTAGCTGAAGCCCTTAAAAGTTAGCAGAACAATGCACAAAGAAATTTAAGGCGAAGAACGCTCTTGTGTTGTCAATGTCTTATTTTTGAAAGGCTTTTTCCAGCAGTAGTGTTTATGACGAGAGACAAGAGATTTCGAGTGTTGCACTTCAGATCTGAATTTAGTGTATAATTTTGTCTCAAATGCTTATTTCTTTGTGAAAAATGAAACAGGAGTTAAATGTTAATGTGCGGCAGTACCAGGAAAATGGAGTTCTTAAAACAGTCAGAAGATGCTCATAGCAGTTGCTAAAAGTAACTTTTGTGTAAAATTTAAGCTTAGGAAAACTGTTACGTGTACAAGGAAACAATTATTCTGGCTTTATTGTGATACTTGTTGTGGAGTTTGCCTGTTTGTTGGGCTTTTCTAAGGAATTCTATAGTAGAACAACATACTGCCTGCTTTTAGGTGGCTGAATTATAATACAGGGTTAGTGTTCAGCAAATATTAATGCCTTTCCCTTTCCTTAATAGATTTATTTCAAAAATAGAAGAAGTATTGAATGACTGGAAACTTATTGGGATTTCTTCAGGCAAACCTCTAGAGAAGGTCAGTTACTGCTTCTAAATTTTCCTGTAGAATCTGAATTGTTAACTAGTAATACAGTAATGCACACATTTATTTCATTTGTTGTTGTTTTCTTAGGTGTGGCAGATGATGACTTTATTGGGGAATTTCACTTGTAAAAGTGTCAATTTGGCTGTAAATTCATTGGTGCATCATCTACCAACAGGCTGTTTCCCTAACAAAGGTGGATATTCATGTAGGGCTTAGTGATTTTAATTTTTTTTTTTTTTTCAAATCTCAGTTTGAATCTGGGAACTGCTCTAAATACTTAATTTTTTTTTTGTCCTGCCTTTGTCACACCTCATGTATTTATGGCTGAGGTTTGCACAGAGCTACTTGTGACTGGGTGTGTTTCATAGATGGGAGAGATTTTTTTTTCAGAGTCTAATTAGAGCCTTTGTGGTGCTTTCTCAGTCCTGTGAAATGCAGAGGAAATTGCTGAGCTCTTCTGCATGGTAATGCAGATAAACACAGCTGGTTTGTATGGAATGGCTGCTGTGCTTCCAGAGGAGTTTTCTGGCTTTTCATTCTAGTCAGGTACAGAGCATTTAGAATAAAACTTATGTTTTCTAATGAACTGCATGTTAGCTGTACCTGTCTTCCTAGTTGTCTTCTTTTCTAGACCAGAGATCTCTTCTTAACACCCTTTAAGATCAAAGGATTGTCCAAGGTTCTTTGTTTTAATAGGAGCAGTGATGCTGATTTTCTTAGATATTCCCATGCTGTATTTTTGTTAACAAAATTAATTATCCTTTCAGATGTTTTGTAACTTATAGATAATAATTTGTTGCTGAAAGTAAATATCAAGGTAGTATTTGCACAGAATGGTTTAGAGGTGGATGAAATCCCAGGTGGGAAACTTCTGTCTCTGGGCAAAGTTGAGGGTGCACATCTTCAGATGTGCAGTTGCCTGTGGAAGGATGCAAACCTTTATTGCCTATAGTTCTGAAGAGTGCAAGATGATATTTGAGTTTTGGAATTAATATGATTATTGGCAACATGGATTTTAGCATCTAGCTACCTTTATAATGAAGAGCTTTGAGAATTGCTTTTTGAAATTAAATCATGCTGAGCTGTTAGGCAGTAGAAAAACATCAATAAACATTATTGATCACATAAGCAATATACTTTTAAAGAATAATGGATGTTAAGCTAAATTTATGAGATAATATCTTTTTTTTTTATATGCAGGGTATATTTACCACAGGAACATGGGAAGAGAAATCGGATGAAATTTCATTTGCAGACTTCAGATTCTCAGTTACCCATCATTATCTTGTACAAGAACCCAGTGACAAAGATGGGAAAGAAGAGCTGGGAGAAGGTACCTGACAGTTCCCTTGCACAGCTGTAAGGACAGTGACAATAGACAGTGTCAGAATGTGGAGTCCAGAATGTGCTGATCTGCGTGGGGGATTTGCTGATGGTGAGGTCTGATCAGTGTGCTCTGACAGTCCTGCTTGTAGCTGGCTTTGCATTCACACAGTGCTAATACAGTTGTAAGTGAGCTGGGTGGATGTGATGATACATTGATTATCTATCCATTTTTGCCACAGATGCCCTTCCTCTGCCAATGCAGGATTTGCTGTGCATGAACAATGACTTTCCTCCTCGAGCCCACTGCCTGGTGAGATGGTATGTGTGCCTCTCATCTCTGCTGCAAATGAGCATAGCAGCTGGAAAATCTGGCACAATCACTTGTATGTTTGTTTTTTCAACTAAAAGTTACAGCTTCAGTAAAATGACTCTTTGTACTAGACACGAGAAAGGGGTGCAAAAAAAGCTTGCCATAGTGGGCCTATCTATAATTTGGTTTCTTTTCCACCCGAATATCTGTCTCTATTTCATATATTAACCAGGCTTTTATATATGTAATATTTAGCTCCATTCTTAAAAAGGAAAGCTGCACCACCTTAAGAAATAACAACTATATTCTTAGTAATGCAGGGCTTGAGCATATAACAGCACTGGCTCTAGAGAGATTGGTTTTATGTGTAAACTGTTTCAGTCATTATTAACCTAAACTGGAAAACCTCAGGACTGCTGGACCTGGAAGTGCTCCCAGCCCAACACATCGCAGTGTTGGAATGCTGTTACACACGGGTAGTTTGTGATTTCAGGATCTGCATGGATCTCCAGGCCCACTCACTTCTTGGCTTCTCTAAAAACAAAAGAGGTGCTTGCATCAAATTAGCAGATTCTACAATCTGTTGCTGACAATTAGGTTCTCCCGCTCACAATACTTTTTAAAAATCATGTTTCAGCTGGTTTGTCAGGGACTAGAAATGTGCTTTTTTCCCTTTGTCTCTCAAGGTATGGCTTACGTGAGTTTGTGGTCATCGCTCCGGCTGCAAATAACGATGCTGTTGTCAGTGAATCCAAGTGTAACCTCTTGCTGAGTTCCATTTCCATTGCACTGGGCAACACTGGCTGGTAGGTGAAAGCAGAAACCTTGTTTACATGTCCAGGTAAAACTCCAGCATACTGCATTTGTAAAGAAAAAGTATTAAACTGTTAGCAAAATAAATGCCGAGGATTTATTTTTTAATTTGCACTGTAATATTGTTAGAGAAGGATTGAGAAAACCGCCATGTATGAAGAGTGAATCAATATTTAATTTATTTTCATGATAGTTTATAAACGTTAAAGGCTGTTGAAAGCTGCTAGAAGTCATTGGAATAATATGTAGTTGATAAAACGCTTTTGCAAGAGGATTCCTTCCCTTTGTGTAGTAACAGTAACTTCTTAATCTTCCTCAGAAATGATATAGACTGAAAAGGAGGGGAGTGAAGCCACGTTGAGGGCTGTGTTTACAGCATGGCAGCGTGTCCAATGATGTTAACAGTGGCTTTCTGTGATTCCTGCCAACTGTTTCAAAGCGCGTTTGTCTAACAGAAAATACGTTTTAAAGGATGTAATGATGCTAGAATATTCAGCTAGTTTTAGAGCCTACAAGGCAGCAGGACCCTTAAAGCAGCAGAATTATTGCCGTTTTGTAGTCAGGTGCCCCTGTTTGTGCAAATCCACCACAAGTGGCGCCGGATGTACGTGGGGGAGTGCCAGGGCCCGGGCGTCCGCACCGACTTTGAGATGGTTCATCTGCGCAAGGTGCCCGGCCAGTACACCCACCTGGCAGGGCTGCTGGACATCTTCAAATCCAAGATTGTAAGTGTCAAACCCTACTTACAGAAATACCTCCTTTCTGTTCAGCCCCTAGAGTGTTTGAGAGGATTTGCTCTTGACATGGATTTTGTTCTGTGATACTTTGAAGGGCTGCCCTTTGACACCTCTGCCTCCGGTCAGCATGGCTATCCGGCTTACCTTTGTGCTCCAGGACTGGCAGCAGTACTTCTGGCCACAGCAGCCACCAGGTAGGAGACTTGAGTCCTCAGAAGAACTTGAGTTTGTTTTCAGACAACCAGTCAAATGCTAAAGAAAATATCTGTGTATCTTGCCAGGAGAACTCAAACGTTTTCCGCTTTGCTAGGAAAGGCTTCAGTCCAATCCTACTGTGCGTGATGGGTGAGCCACCTGAAAGCTGCTCTCATCTCATAGCTGGGACAGGTGTTTTGTGAAGGGCTGTGCCTAGGAACGTGGCTCAGTCAGCATTTAGAAATACAACGGTGTTTTCTAAAATGGTGGTATCTATGTAGAATGAAAAGGGTGACTGAATCTGTGAAGAATCCTGCCCTGAATTTCTTTGGGAAATATTTAGATTCAGATTCTGGTAGATGCTAATACTTTGTGGGAGTTTTTGTCAATTGTTTCCAAAAAGTACCTTATTTTGATATTTCACTATTTAGGTGTATTAACAGTGGGCAGAAAATATGATATGGACCTCACCTGAGGTAAAGGTTTGGATTTTTGTTATTGTTGACACAGTACTAAATTTAATGCAGGAGGAATTTCTAAATGGTGTTTTGTTATAGTAGCCTTGCCTGAAGGGAAGAAATAATATGTAATCTTAAATTGAAAGTCTATAGAGCAAACTTGATAAGTTGATGTCACAGTGATGCTGATTAGGAAAACCAGCAGTACTCATTTGGTACTCTCAGAATGATCTCTGCTATTGCTTGATGGTGTCAAGGCTTTGTTTTTAACAGACCTATTTCTACATAGGTAGTAGCAGAAAATAAGTGATAAACTTCTCAAAAGTAAACAAACCCATAGGAAAAAGGTCGATATTAGTTCCTCCTTAACATCCATTTTATTAGTGATGTGATGTTCTTGGTACAAAGTGGTGGAACAGTTAAAATGCCCAAGTTCTTTTCTTGACTTGATAGCAGTTTTACCTTACAAGCTTGAGGTATTTAGGGTACATTTAGAGAGACAGAACTCATGTGGCCCTGGTTATCTAATTGTTTGGCTTTCCTTTGCTTAAAAAAGTACATTACTGAAAGTTCTGTTCTGAAGAACTGTGCAGTGAGGTTGATTCTGTGCTCTGGAGGTAAGGAATATATATTAAAGAGAATCCTGCTTATTAGAGAGAGAAAATCAGTCCTGTTTTAAATGATAATTCCTCTTTGGTTAACCCGAGTTTATCTAAAGAACTTGGGAAATGATTTCCACAGATTTTACCTTTTGATTGTTTCTGCAGACACAAAATACATTTTCTGTAGTTCCTCTGCCTTGCTGTAGTTATTCAGCAAGTCAGGATCTCAGGTCTGTCATGGATGAGTTGTATCATTCCGATTTTATTTCTCAAATGGAGCAGTTTGAATAACTTCCACTCCTTCAGAAGTAGTGTTGAGGTTAAGGAGTCAGGGTCAAAGTGTGTTGCAGAAGCTGGAGATGGACAGCATCAGTTTTACTGTTATTGCTACATTGCAGTTGTGGTTTGATGTTCTCTGGGAAGAACTAGACCTGTAACTTATATACAGACCATCACTAATTAGCTCTTCTCAAATAAAACCAAATAATTGAAATGTCTTTTATCTTCTCTGCAGAAGAAATTATGTAATTAAGTTACCCAGACACTTTATCTGTGCTAATACCTCACTTGTTTTGTTTGTAAACAGTTTCCCAGATGCAGTTAGAATTGCAGATCAGATGCTGTAACAGTAGTATTATAATGGCATTACAATACATTATTATTATTATTATTATTATTATTATTACCCATTCTAATTTTTGTTCAGTGGAGGCTGTCTGTATGTATTGGAAGGTTATAACACGGGAAGTGCTTGAGGGTGCTCGGAGGAATGTCTGAGTTCCTGGGATTACAGGGAATCCCCAAGATAATTGGATTAAGTCCTCTTTTGATACAATTCTCAACTTCTAAAAGTAGTTGTTTTTTCACTCTGCAGAGTTGCTCTTCCAAAGTTTTCTTCTTCTGCTTGGAACTGATTTCCTGCCCAGATCTTTTTATGGCACTTTTGTGTCTGTTCTCGTGCCAACATTGAATCTTTAGGGCTGTCTTTCTAGCTCTCATCACTGCCTGTATGAAGGGAATAACCTTCCCTCAACACGTATTAGGAGAATTGTATCTGTCCCTTTGAATGTTCTGTTTCATGGTTCCTTCCCAGTTCCTGTTGGAAGCAATTATTTTGACTGTATGTTAAGGATTTTGTTCTCCTAGCTCAGTCACCTTAACGGCTCAGCTCTTCTCTGCTCATCCTGCAAGTTACAGTCTTTGCAGTGAAATGAAGGGGGATGTGCTGCTTCAAATATTCCACAGATTCTTCATGGAAAATGTGTTGATTTTTCTCCAGATATAGATGCTCTAGTTGGGGGAGAAGTTGGAGGCCTGGAATTTGGGAAGTTACCATTTGGTGCCTGTGAAGATCCTATTAGGTAAGAGAAGAGTTCAGAAAACTGTTTTATAACTTCCTTAATGGGGGACTCAGGTGTGTTATTTCAAATCTTAGCTTTGCCTACAACTTAGCATGTACAACAGACACTTAATTATTCCAGTACATCAGAAACACCTGTGAAGGGTAAATGTTCAATAGCAAAGAAGAGCATTTGTAAAATTGTCTGATGATATTCAGAGTTCAAGCTCCTATGGCTTTTACTTCTGCAGTACCCCATTTATCTCTGAAATTATCTTGAAATATACCTCAAGAGAAACCTTAACAATGACGTGCTTTTGTTCAAGGGTTGGTCTTGCTCTCACGTATGCAGTGAGAAAACTTACTGGAGAACAAAATACATCAAGGGAATCAAATATGAATTATCAAAAATACCTTTCAAAAAATGAACTGTGATGGAGAGAACACTTTCTGCTGTCACTGAAAGACCAAAATCTTGTTTTGTTCCAGTGAGCTGCATTTAGCTACAACGTGGCCTCACCTCGCAGAAGGGATAATCGTTGACAACGATGTTTATTCGTAAGTGTCTTGTCTTGAGTTGCAAAAAAATGCTTTTTTTTTGTTCACTGCTGCATTTTAGTGTCATCTCAAACGTTGTGTGGCTTTGCATGTGAAAACGAACCCATTTTGTGGAATGCTAGTGTCAGCTGATAGAACATCTAATTTGGGAAAACACCTTTTGAAATGCATTTCTGGGAGAAAATTTGGTTGTGTTGTAATCTCAACAGAGCACAACCCCCTGGTTTTGAGCATATTCTCATGTTAGACTTGAAAATTTTGTGTATCACGAATTTCCTGGAAAAGATGATAGTGGAGCATGGAAGGTTAAAAGAATTCACTGCTTGATATCCCTCTCCCAAAACCTTTCCTCCGGGTTGGCTGGTGAAGAGGAGGAAGTGTTTCCTGTTTGTGTCATGCATATACATGAGAGCAGGGAGTCTTGCTTGCATTTCAGTGTTTGTCATGTTCTCCTTGGTAATGAGGTGACCTCACTGGTTATGACATGACATTTATTGGGAATTTGATACCCATCTTTCCAATACTTACAGTGGCATTTGCTTTTCTCTTTTTTTTTTTTTTCCTTTTTAAATTGTTTTTTCCCTCAAGCGACCTGGATCCACTTCAAGCACCCCAGTGGTCTGTGAGAGTTAGAAAAGCAGATAACCCTCAGTGTCTGTTGGGTAAGACATCAGAATTTCCTGTCTTCACTTGCAGCTTTGAAACTAAAACTACTGAGTTATGAAGTTAGGGTTGAATTGTTGATTAAAGTTTTGTCTTGCTTTGTGTGAATTCAACTGCAGATGGAGCTGAGCTCTGGAGAGGTAGCCAAGAGCTGCCTGGCTGTGCATTTACCTAAGCTTTAATTATGTGGTTTAAGATATTTGTGCTTCAGAACAAATTACCAGATGTTCCTTCAGAAGGAAAGATAAAAATAACTGTCCTTGGGGCATATTTTGAGAGGTGGCTCCTTGCTCAGTGAGATTTTTTTGGCTGAGTTCAGAAGCTTTGCTCCTCTTGCAGGTGACTTCCTTACTGAATTCTTCAAGCTTTGCCGTCGGAAGGAGTCAACGGATGAGATACTTGGAAGGTCTGCATTTGATGAGGAAGGAAAAGGTAAAACTAAAATCCAGTTGATTTGTGTTATTTGGATTTAATTGTTTTGTGTTAGTTTATCTTTCCTGTACCTTTATCTATTTATAACTCTCATACATTCTCTATAATACTCCTGGGAATTTTCTGGCCAGGGCTTCATGGTGAAATTTCTCAGGAATTCTAGACAAATGTTAGCTCCCAGAGTCCCAGAGGGACAATTGCCTCTGTTATGGTTGTGGCTCTTTTTTTTTTTTTACAGGAATAGAAAAGCTTAACATTTGACTGTGAAGTACAAGAACTGGTTATAGGATGCATCAGATTGGGCTGTATAGTTTTGTGTATTTTTGCTTTTTCCACATCTCCTTTTTTATGTAGTCTGTAGTACATGTTAACAGCCAGTTTTAAAAGTCTTTAATCTGTTTGAAAGGTTTTGCTCTCATCTTCTCCATTTTAAGGACTTTTAAGGAAAAACGAAAATAAAACCTTCCCAGATTATCTGACCAGCAAGTCAGGCTTTACCCCAACTGTATCAATATTGCCATCTTTTTGATGCCTGTGTCATTCTCTTTGGCTTTTCTTGCTGAAAATAGTGCAAATTCCCTTCCTTGCTGCTGCTTGTCACCTCCAAATATAGCCTGTATCGATATATTGTCCTTGTATCTACTTGATTTTAGTTTTGAAGGACTTGCTGGTGAGGTTAAAAAGGTGTTTGACTGAGAAGGGTGTGTATTACTCATAGACATACAGCTTCTTTAGCCCTTCCTAGCTCTGGGCTTGCCAAGATGGCCTTTTTCAGGCTGCTAATTATTCACTTAAATTTGTCAACTCTCTTTATAGCAATATTAATTCAGTTTATTGTAAGAGACATCCTAAAGTTTACCAGCAGCAGCAGCTCTGAAAAAATCCCAGTCTTTTGATTTGAGAACTTTTCCTGAGGATTCTAAACCAGAATTCTGCTTACACTCTGTAAGTCCAGTGATTAATACAGGATTTATTAAGGATTTACCTAAAGCTTTAGCAGATGCTGAAGCAGTTTTTGTTACGTGCAGCGTGTTTAATTGGTGTGATGTATGAACAAGGTTTAACCACTGTGCCTTCAGCAGCCTTTTGGTAACTCTGCAGCAGCAGTACTGCCTGCAGCCAGCTCAGTGGAGACTTTAATTGGTGAATTAAGTCAAAGACAGTCTGTGACTCACTTGTGACCTCTTGCTGCTGCTTGTAATTGCTAAGAACAGTGAATGTCAGGCATGGAACCTGCCAGCAGAGGTGTGGCTCTGGTTCACAAGGAGTTAAATACCAATACGAGGTACATAGGCTGATTAAGACAGGTGAACTTTTGAAGAGACAGGTCCTAGTGTTTGGGTTTTTAAGAATCTTGTTTAAATAGCTTTTGTTTTATTTGCCAGAGGTGACTGACATCAGCCACGCGCTGTCGAAGCTCACAGAGCCAGCACCAGTCCCAATCCCCAAATTATCAGTCACCAATATGGTTCACAGTGCCAAGAAGAAGATCCGCAAGCACAGAGGCGTGGACGAGTCTCCTTTGAACAATGAGGTGCTGAACACCATTCTGCTGGTGAGTGAGCTGGCCCTACACCTCAGAGAGCACGTGGACTTCGTTCATACGCTGAGGCATTTGGTTTAGACACATCTAAAGATAGCTGATGTCAGTTGCAGCATTTGAATTGCACCTTCTTGGAACAGCCCAAGTTGTTACAAGTCTGTGTACTAGAAGTGGGCTAAAACTGATCTCTGAGCTTTGCTAACAATTTTAACTATAGGGATTGCTGGGATGAAGCCAGCAGTAGCTTTATGGAGAAAGTGGGGAAAGCAGGAAAGCCATACTGATGGAAGGTGGTGTTTGTTGTTTTTTTTTCTTCAAGTTCTTATTTCCTGATGCTGCTGAGAAACTTGCAGATGTATTTGAAAACAGAGCCAGCACTTCAGCAGGAAACAATCCTCCTCCAGAGAATGAAGATTATGTAAGTTTTGTTGAGTGACACGAGAGAGAAAGCAATTTTGAGTGTGGGTTTATAGAGACTTTGCTGTGCTTGCCCTACATCTTGTAATACATAACTTTTGGAAAGAGGATTTTCTCAAGGTAGAAATAATGGTAATTTCTTTTTCCTTCTAATTCCTTTTTTCTTCCCAAGACTGTAGTTTTTGGTATCTTCTAAGCTTAAAATGTTGCTTAGCACTTACAGTGACAAACAGGAAAGAGATCACATGGTTTTGGAAAGCAATGCCACTGTTTCTGTATTTCCTGCTTTCATTTATTTCTTCCCTAGAATCTCTTCAGTCAGTTTAAGTCTGCTCCATCTGACAGTCTGACGTACAAATTGGCTTTATGTCTTTGTATGATAAATTTCTACCACGGAGGAGTCAAAGGAGTGGCACATCTTTGGCAAGAGTTTGTGCTTGAAATGCGTTACAGATGGGAGAACAACTACCTTATTCCAGGGTAAGACTTGTTGTTGCTCCTTGGGCATAGAAAATGTTCTTTGTTCCAGGAACTGACTGGAGTCACGGTGACTTTGAAACATACAATTTCAGGTTTTCCAATTGCAAATGCTATCTCTGTTTTTATTACCCTACTCCCTTAATGCAAGAAAGGGCAGGGAGGAGGGAAAAGCATCTGTGCTGTTTTGAGGACTTCAGGATGCCTGGGGAAGCTCAGCTTAGACATTAACTCCACTGTGTGAATGAAGGTGGAGAAAAAAAACTTACTGTGGTGCAATTTGACCTCTCTTGTAAGAGAGCTCTTCCATGGTGCTGCTGCTGCAATGGCCTGCTCAGGTAATTCCAGCCCTTCCAAGGTTGTGTCTGCTGCAGCAGAGCTTGGGGCCCTCTCAAGATGAGGGAGAGCAAAAACACACCCTGCTTTTAGGGTTGTGGTATTTTGGTTGGGGTTTGGGGTTTTTTTGTTAATGTGACAGACTGGCCACTTAACCACTAGTTTGTACTTTGAAACTGTTACAGTAGCAAATAAAATAGAAGCTGAAATGCATAGCAATGACTACACTGTGTCATGGCAGTTTTAAAAGTGCAAAGATGCTTAATTCCTGTTTGAAAGCACTTACGTTTTCAACTTCCAATTGGAAAGCTGACCAGGAAATGTGCACTCCCACACGAGTGGGAGCCAGCTCTGAGCTCCTGAAATGACCTCTGGGAAATACATGTAATTTAAATTCTGGCCTTGTCTGCTGAGATAGTTAGAAGAGCTGGGTAGTTGAAATGGTGGGGGTGGGTTCAGTGTGGCTATTTGTCCCTGTTTTAGATTTCATGTGATTTAAGACCACGTGTGTTGTGAAATATTTGACTTTATAAGTGATAATGGTTACATTTCTACCTTTTGTTAGGTTAGCTAATGGCGCTCCAGATCTGAGATGTTGTTTACTGCATCAGAAACTTCAGGTAAATATCCCAAATTTTAGAATTTTTTTCTCCTAAGGAAACTGTCAAAATTATAGCAACTATTAGCTAAATATGTTGTTTTTGTAGATTTAGTTGTGCTTGTGGTTTTTTGGGTGTGGAATTCATTTCTTGAGAAAAAAATTGTTATAGCAACAAGTTCAGTGGAATTGTTATCATTTAAAATTGTAAGACCTTTTCAGTGGCTCTACAAGTTTTTCTGTAGGATTGTCTCCATAATGGATATAATTGCTGAACTTATTTTTTTCCTTTAACTTACTAAATTAGATGCTAAATTGTTGCATTGAAAGGAAGAAAGCAAGAGATGAGGGGAAAAGGGGGAGCGTGTCTGATCGTTCGCCTGGTGGTGCTTCTGGTGATGGTGCCAAAGGAGGAGACCACTCTGGAGATAACCCTGACAAGGAAAAAGAATTTGGCAAGTCCTGGGAATCGTGGAGTGACAGTGAAGAGGAATTTTTTGAATGTCTCAGTGACACAGAAGATCTTAAAGGAAATGGACAGGAAAATGGCAAGAAAGGAGTAAAAGAGTCTGTAAACTTAAAACCAGAAGGTCGTTTGCATCCACATGGAAAATTGATGCTGCTGCATCCAGGAGAGCCTCTCTACGTTCCAATAACACAGGTGAGGGAGCAGGAGCTGAGCCAGGTGTGCAATAGAATACACAGAACATGGCTTATACCTGGGATTGGGAAATGCAAATATTGGCGGGTTACAGCCTTGTCTGGTGTTAAAATTGCTGAGGGTTTTTGACCTGAGACCTTGTTTTTAATCTTTAAAATTAAATGAGGCTGTTAATCTCACACGGTCTTCATTTAAGAGTGAGTGTCCATACCAATTTTCACTCCAAACAATATTTTTAAACAAGAATTAAACTTTGTTGCCTACCTTAAATTTAGGGTTCTTATTTCTAGTTCTTGAAGCATCTTCCATCCCCTCCTTACTTGCTTTCCTATAAAATAGGAACTGCTGTGGTCCTTGCACCACGGAGATTTCTGCCTGACTTTGCACAGTACTGGATCAGTTTTGCTGCTGTATTTGGTTTTTTAATAATTTCCCAGCTCACATCTAAAAGACCACAGTCATTAGGTGTAGTGCCATTCTCTAAAGCAGATTCATCATCAAACAACTAGAAATGTTACCTGACATCAACAGGCTTTCCTGCAGAGTGACTAGGGATGAAATAGGAAGTGGTGCTGTCACAGAAAGTAGTTTGAAATCAGCCATGCATGAAGAATGCAATGGTTTTCATTCTCCTGAGAGAAATTATTTCTAATTAATGTTGTTTTGCTTGGGTAAAACGTATGAGCAGAGAATAGTCAGGCAAAATGTTCTCAATTAATGATGTGCCGACAGTATCAACAGCAAAAATTCTGCATTGCTGTGGTAGATTTTCATCCATCTCCGCAAAATCCTACCAGTCAAACACTTCCTGGCTTTCATTTGGATTTTAACATTTTAGCAGTACATCCTTCTATTGTTACCTCATTCCCAGGTTCTTTTCTGTTTAGTTTCTTTGTTAGTGATCTCTTCAGATGCACAACTTGAACTGTCGAAGCAGTAGCAAGTTGTGATGGTTTCCTTCGAGTCCAGAACGAACTCGCAGTGAGAGGGAGCTTCCTGCTGCTCCTGCCTGGCTGTGGGCTGAGCCCAGGAGAGGCTGGCTGTAACCCTGTGTGTTTCCCTGGGCCAGGAGCCAGCCCCCATGACCGAAGATCTGCTGGAGGAGCAGTCGGAGGTGCTGGCCAAGCTGGGGACCTCGGCGGAGGGCGCTCACCTGCGGGCGCGCATGCAGAGCGCCTGCCTGCTCTCAGACATGGAGTCCTTCAAGGTAGCACTGCTGGGAAATCAAATTGCTTTCTTCTTAATTCAACTGTCCCTCGTGCTGGTGTTCTGCAATTCTGACAGCTTCTAAATTTCCAATTAGTTTCCAGTTGAAAATGAAAACCTATTGGAAAAACTCTTGGCAGCTTTCAAAATCTGAGGATGTGATCTGTTACGCTGTAACATCCCAGCACATCTACACAATGTCTGTGGGAAGGGAAAAACCACATCGAGCATACAGGTGATCAGTTGTGAACGAAGGTTCATCAGGTTGGGACTGGACTAACAGTGGCTTTGAGTTTCCTTTCTCGTCTGAGCTCTGCAGAGGGAGCTAAGAGCACATGCACTGCTGTCATCATAGAAGCTCAGCACTAAAAACATTGGAGATTCTGGAGGGAAATAGCCATATATACAGATATTTAATTATGGTAAAAGGATATAATGTGCTGTACAGTTAAGAGTATTTATAATATAACAGTATTCAGTTTATTAACAGTAACTCATGGCATATTAGATATATAAGATATAGAATTTTTATTTATATGGTGCAAGTAATCTAAAATCTCAAAGTGAAAATAGAAAACTGTAATTGGAAGCACAAGTACACCCTTCATAGGTAGAGAAAATGGAAAACTGGGATTCTTTTTATGTTTTGGACCTATAGATGTAGTTAATTGTGGTGATATTGAATCTATGAAAAACAAAATTATTTTTGGTTGGGAAGATATTTTTTTAAGTTCCTTTTTAAAAGATGAAGAAATGGTGAATTGTGTCACTGGAGTTTTAAAAGATGGAAAGTCAGTGCTAAAAGAATACTTAGGCAGCCCACTGATTCTTAGTCTTTAATGGGATAAGCTTAGTGAAAATTCCTATTTATTGCACGTGGCAGGTGCCAGGTAGAATCTTAACAGTGTAATTTTGAGCTTGCTGAAATAAAGGATGATTGTAACGAATGTACAGATAGTGGGTGATGAGAAGGTGATTTTTATTTTTGTTGTTGCTGCCGATGTGGGTTTTACCCTTTGCCATTGTCTTGGTTTATGCTTTATTCCCTCTGTCCTACTGTACAGTTTGTTGGCCGTGGATAGAAAAATTTCCTGAGTTCTGTCTCTTATTCTGTGCTCTACCCACTAAACCATACTGCCCTCCTACCTAGGCTGTCACGTTTTTAGAGGATTTTTCAGGAACAAATTTTCTGTCCTCTCCTCCCTGCAGGCAGCTAACCCTGGCTGTTGCCTGGAGGATTTTGTGAGGTGGTACTCGCCTCGGGACTACATCGAGGAGGAAGTGGTTGATGAGAAGGGCAACAAAGTCATTCGAGGCGAGCTGAGTGCCCGGATGAAGATTCCCAGCAACATGTGGGTGGAGGCCTGGGAGACAGCAAAGCCAGTCCCTGCACGGAGGCAGAAGAGGCTTTTCGATGACACCAGGGAGGCTGAGAAGGTGACAGCTCTGGGGCTGGTGCCAGCGTGGGCTGTGATTCTCCCTGCAGCCCTTCCTTCCTCCCCCTGCAGCATTTGAACACTGACAGGTCCTTGCAGTGTGCCCTCGGAGTTGCTGAACTGTTTTGTGCATGGCTTAGGGCTGGTTGGAAATTCCTGCTGCTGTACAGGAGTGTGTGTGAAGTACCTCAAAGTACCCAGTGTTACTGAGGTGTTTCTTTGAATTATTAGTAAATAAACCAGATTTTTACCTGCATATCTGTAAGGAACATTTTAGTTTCCTAACACAGTTCTTTTTAGTTTCATTCTAATCTGTTGGGAGGATTCATGTACAACTGCATCTGAAGTCCTGTCTTACATTGGTTTTCCCTACTTGTGAATTCATCTTTCCTAGGTAACCCTATCTTTGGGAAGTAGTTTTGATCTCTAAAATATTAAATTTTCTAATCTTGCAGGTGCTTCATTACCTCGCAGTTCAGAAACCAGCTGACCTTGCAAGGCATCTCCTGCCTTGCATCATCCATGCAGCAGTACTCAAGGTAAAGGAGGAAGGTAAATAATGTTTAATAAATTATTTAAATATTGAAGGGGGAATAGTGATGCAATTAGTAATTACAGTTTTGTTCCTTTCCTTGTAATAGAAACACTGGAAGATATATCTTCGGTTAAGAAGATTATTAAGCAGATAATATCACATTCCAGTAAAGTGCTACGTTTTCCCAGTCCAGAGGACAAGAAGTTGGAAGTAAGGCTTTTGTAGTGGCTGAATGAAAACCTGATAGACTTTTGCACTGTTCATGGCAATATTAAAAGAATATCTTTTTAATTTTCCCTTTTATTAAACTCTTGCAGGAAATTATTGCTCAGATTATGAGTGTGGAAGCAATCATTGCCAGGGCAAGGTCTCTCAAAGCAAAATTTGGGGTAGAGAAATGTGAAAATGAAGAGGAGAAAGAAGATCTACAAAGGTGACTGTTTGGTTTTGGGGTTTTTTTTTCTTATTTTTTGCTGTGTTGTTTTCCTCTGATGCTCTTGTTTGTACTTTCAAAATTTATGACAATGGTGACAATGAAGTATAATTTTTGGTCTGCTTGTCACTAGACTGTCTAGAGATGGTATGTGTGGGTACCCTCAGTGCTCCTCCAATTAAGCATCCCTTTGGAGACATTTGATCCTGTTTTTTACCAGAATTTGGTTTTATCTTGACAGTACTGGGGACTAACATTTTGTGCAAATAAAAGGTGTATTTAATGAACCCTGTTATCATAGCAGTAAAATTAGAACTAGAAATTTAGTAATTTTTATAAATATTGTGGAATGAAATAGCCCCTTCCACGGTTTTCTTGTCTCCCTGCTGATATGAAACATCACTGAGCAGCTCTGAGTGGAAAAGTGACAAAGAATGTTCCCTTGCATCACTACCTGCTGTCAGATTATTTACTTGCTGCTCAAGATGATGAATATGGTATAAAACCCAACCTCTTGCTGCTGTGCTGGGAGGGAGAGATGACATTTGTGTAGTACATGTTGGGAGTTCAAAGAGGTGATGTGTGAGTAAAGCAGTGTCTGTGTGCTAGAGGAAATGGTCACATTGTGAATATTTCTGCATGGCCAGCACCGTGGAGGCTTTCCTGTTGATTTTATACATCTGCTTTAGGAGCCTGGGTTTCATTCTTAGGTAACTGAGAGGAGAATTTTTTTCCTTAAACTTTTAGAATAGAGAACCAAGAGAATCAGAGTTCTCACCCTGAGCAAATGATGCTTGGTGAAGGCCTTGGCACAGGAAACAGCTTGTTTAGGTCAGCACACTGGATCCGGCCAAGGATTAACCTTTCCTTTTTCCTTTTCAATCATTTGTTCCATCAGATTTGTGAACAGTCTCCTGGAGCAGCCCGAAGTGCCAGTTGTGGGTGCAGGAAGAGGACCTGCTGGCAGCATCATTCACAAGCTGTTTGTGAATGCTCAGAGGGTAAGAGAGAGCTCTGGGTCGTGCTGCAGGCACTTCTCATTTAACCAGGATGAGGCAATGAGTTTCCATATGGTGCCGGTGTATTTTGTCTGCATATCTGCATGTATTCTCATAAAGTGAGCTTGAGGTGATGTTCAACATGATTTTGGCAGTAACAGAACCTTGCAAGACCAAAGAAGAGTGAGGGAGCTGGCACGTTAAACAGCTGAAGCCAGCTGGGTACTTCATGGTGTCAGGTAATGCTTTATGACTGCAAATGGTAACATCAGAAACAAATTTCTGCCTCATCACGGCAAGGTCAAGTGTTGATTGTTTCACAGAGGAATGTAGAGGAACAGGTCATAATGTTACATATTTTAGAAGGAGTAACTTCTTCAACTGAGGCATATGCTTGGAATACTTGAGATTTCTTCTGTGGAAACCAGCCTGCTTAGGAAGTTCTCTTTCAGTATCTGCATTCAGTTTACCTATTGCCAGTGTTGCATCTGTTTTCTGGAGACCCTTCCCTTGCTGACACTGATATAAATGTTGCCTTTTTTCCTTAAGCAGTTTTTGGAACAATTAGCCTGAAAGTATTGATTTCCAAACCTCATGGGCGGTCAGCCTTCAGTTTCTATCAGAGTTACAGCTGTTCATAGCATCCCATTTTCTAACTCAAATTTAACTACAGTGTTAATCACAAGGTAGCAGCCTGAAATCCCATTTGGAAATCATTGCTGGAAAAACATTGTGATTGGGTGTTCGACTCTTTAAAGGGATCAATGTTTTTGTAATCATCTATATTTTGCAACTCAGCATAAAAAGGACCATTCTGAAAACAGACCATAGTTATTCTGAGGAATGAAAATCAGGACACATCATTTATTCTTTCGGGTCTCTAGGGAAAATGTGTTTGCAAATCTGAGCCTGCCCACCAGCCACCCTTAGAGATTCCCCTGTAAGCCCAAGACTGCGCCCTCTTAAGTGATGCACACATATGCACTTGGCTCTTTAAAAGGGGCCCTTTTTTCAAATCTGACTACATTTCTACCCTTAGGATGTGTCCAAGTTTCTAGAGTTTTGTTTTGAAACACCACTAACTCAAAAGCAGAGTTACAGGTACTTCCCATTAGTAGCTGTTCAGTGTTAATTAAAGTTTCTTAGTGGGACAGGAACCAACTTGCTGCAACCCCCACTTTGTGTTTAACCTGCCACGAGTTATTTCAGTAGAGAGCTGTTTGGTAAATGGAGCTGAAATTAGTTCCTTGTTCATTACCTTTTGAACCTGGGCACTTCTCTGACCTGTGTATAATGAGTTCTGTTCTTGAGTTTTCTCAGGAAAATTCTGATAGCCAGTGCATGTTCTTGGAGTGCATGATGTCTCTTAAACCTAGAGTCTCCTCCTAACCTCTTGTAAGTCACCTCTGACTTGCCTTTGTTTCTGTCTTTCATCACTGGTTCTTTTCTCATCCCTTTCCAAGCTGACTGAATCTTCTGATGAGGTAACCAACTTTGTCCCTCCTTTCCTTCTCATCCTCTCTGCATAGAGCTGAACCTTCTGGTAGATGCAGTGCAGCAGCCAGATTTAGTTTGTACTGGTGTTCACATGCTGAGCATAAAAGTAACTTTGTGTTTCCAGAATGGTTTTTCTGTATCCACACTTTATTTTGAGAGCCTAATAATGCATAGTGAAAAGAGAGAGTAATGTTGAATTAAAAAAAAAAAAAAAAAACCAAACCAAAAAAAACCCCCAAAAAATTAAAAGAAGTCCTCTAAAAAGGAAAAAATTCCAACCAAACAAAAAAACATTTCAAGTGAGTATTGATGTTTTCTGATGCTGAAACATGAGGCCATGCCTTTATATTCGTTGTTGCCACTGCTGTTTGTTCGTTGATGTTTTGGGGAGAGATGGTAATGAACAATTAGCTGGATGCTGCATTCCCAACGCCAGTGTTTCCTGAAGCTATGGAACTTTTTGGACACACCTTTTTGGGAAAGAAGCAGGGTAACTGTGTAAAGTGTAGCACAGGGAAGATCCTCTCTGTTGGTTTCCTGGAGCTGTTCTTGTGGGAACACGTGGCACTTGTCCCTGGTGGGTTCTGTGGCACAAGAGCCAGGCAGGGCCGGGTCCCCCTAAAGAAGTCCTCTAAAAAGGAACAGCAAGGGACCATGAGGGACAGCCAGTGGCTTCTGCCACCCCTCAGTACCAGGGCCATGCTCAAATTAGGAAGGAGCGTGTCAGGGTATTGGTGGGGTGTGCGTATCCACAGGTGTAATCAGGGAATGTTTATTGGGCATGCCAGCCCTTCTTCCAGTATGCCGGCAGCAGGGGTGCTGCTGCCTGGCGCTGAGGCGAGGAGCAGCCGGTGGGAGTGTGCAGGGTTTCACTGGCTCTGCAGGGTGAGTTCAGCCAGGCTCTCTGGCCGTGAGCAGCCCCTCCTGCAGTAGTGTTGGGGTCTGAAAGGCAGGCAGGCGGCTCTAGGACTGCGAGGGTGGCACTGCTGGTTCTGAAGGGGCGCCTGCCTTGGCCTCCTGTAGCCGCAGGGAGCGGAGGAGAGGACCCTGTCTGATCTCCTCCAGTCACAACCCTTGCTTCCCACCGCCACATCAGAACCGCAGCTAGGCAGAGCTTCACCATGCACACCAGGGCTCCTCCATCGGTTACGTCCGCTTTATTTCCTAGCATCCCATTAGCGCTTTGCCCCGCGTCCGCATAAAGCCTCTCGGCGCGTTCCCCGTTTCTGATCTTCCCCCGAGAGCGGTTTTGCGACTCGCAGCGCTAGGGGCAGCGTGCCCTGTCACCGTGGCTGTGCTCTCTGGCAGGTCCCGGCCGTGCCGCCGCTGGAGGAGGAGCTGCGGCAGGGCGTGCAGTCCGAGTTCCCGCCGCCCGCGGGCCGTGAGGTGATCCTGCGCGCCTCCGTGCCCCGGCCCGCTCCCTACTCCAAGGCGCTGCCGCAGCGCATGTACAGCGTGCTGACCCGCGAGGATTTCCGCCTGGCAGGAGCCTTCTCGGCCGACACCACCTTCTTCTGACGCGGGCAGGGAGCGCCGCTTCCCCAGGACTTGGACCGGCCGCCCTGAGAGGGGGCCGGAGCAACTCATCTCCGAGGTTTGGAATGGCTTCAGGAGTGGTTTCCAACTCTCTCTCCCAAGGGAGTGTATTTTCCTTTCCTTGCATTAGCTTAATTACGGACCTGAATGGGCTGTGTGCAAATATTCCTGTTGAAATTCATGCAGAATGTGCTGCTTTACACTTCGGGATCAGACTTTAGCAAATGACGTTAGTCTGCTTAAATCGATATATATATAAACATTAAGTAATTTATATTTATTACTAATCATAATCACAGAGCCCAGTATTTTTTGTTAATCACCGTTTCAAGTGCTTCTGAAATATCCTTATTTTTATTTAAAGTGTACAGTTCATTCTCTAGTTTGTGCTAAGCTCTGCTGGTTGTCCAGATCTCATCACTTCTCCCAGACAGAACTAAGGGGACAGCGACTCTGACTGACAGCCTGAATCACTGAGGGGTTGGGATACTTTACATCCTTCCCTGTGTCCCTTTGTCCCTGGGCCAAAGCTGGATGGAAATGACACCAGAGGTGTTTCACTGTGAGCAACACACTGGTGTTTACTGAGGGTATTTGCCTGCACTCCCTGTCATCTGTGGAAGAGGAGGGGACAGCTCTGTCACCTCAGGTCCCTCACCCCACATGTGCCAATGTTGCTTTACAGTGACCTTCATCTGTGTGAATGACAATCAGCAGAAGATCAGCATTACCTTACAGATGTACAAACAGCTACAGTATTGTGGACATGACTCAATAAATACGAACGTGCTGTTGGCTCTCAGTGGTCCCATGCTTTTCCATGCCCTCCTTGCATGCTCTGATTCAGGAAGGACATTGTGACTACGCTGGGGACAGGGATCAGTCTTTTCCTCTCATAAAGTTTTATAAAGTAGAAATACGTTTTTTAGGATGAAGAAAAGTTAACAAGATAAAATCTTGTCACAGACCTTGTTTTCCAGGCTGTTTGTGTCTCCTCAGATATCAGGGTAAGTACGATAAAGACCTGTAGCTGCTGTTTAACTGTGTGGCTTCTTCAAAATGAATTACACCAGGCAGTTCCTGATTTACTGATAGCTAACATTTAGGATCAGATTCTTCCCCAAAACTCCTCTCTAATGAAATATTACACTGCACTGTGGCCTCTTGTAAAGGCTGTAGAAACTTGCAAGTCTCTCATACTTGATTATCAGGCTATTCCTACCTGGTCATTTAAACTGCTGGAGAGGTGATTCCTTTATCATCCTCAGACACCACAAACATTAACATAGCTACAGGCCTGTTAGTTTGATTGTAGCAAATGCTGCACTCATGGAACTACTTTGTCTTAAAGAGTCTCTTTCTCTGTTCAAGAGTTACAACTTTAAAGATTTTTCTCAGAAGGATAACTCAGTTTATTTGAAGTAGCTGTAGTTGAAACTGCAGCCCTGCAGGCAGATGATCTGTTGTGCACAGCTCTGCTTTATGAATTTACAATTCAGCATTCAAAGGGTGAGGAGAAACAGCATTTTAAAAATCACCAGGAGCAATAACTGTATTTATTTAAAGTAACTGTAAAGCAAGCCAGGTAAGCAGTCCAAAATTACCAGCATCTTTGCAATCTCATTAAGGAGAATTTGACTGTAGCATTTCCCAGAAACAACCCTTGATGAGATAATTACTAATATTTAATGCTTCCTATCCTGAGTAACATTTCAATACAAGCTGGTTTAAGTAAAACCAGAATTCAGCTGACATTAATTCTAAATGCCAAAGTCCTGTAAGTCAGGGCCATGGCAAGAGCCAGCCTTCTGTGGGTGAGGAGCACTAGAGGAGACAAAGCACGGCTGCTAGCTTGTGTCATTCTGTAGTTTCCATATGTAAGCAACAAAAAGAATTTAAACCAAGACATCTTCTAGGTCCATGAAGTTCCCAATAAACTGCTGTAATATCACCAGCAGTTTCAAGAGAACTTCCTTAAATTGTTGTAGCCCTAACAACCCTGTGAGAGGGAACCATAATGCTTCAAAATGGCACTGAAGTTACACACAGAGATTAGCTTTAAACCAAGGTCATAAAAAACCACTATGATAAGTAAGTACTTTGGATGTTACAGATGATTTCTTTGGTTTAATTCCTTATTTTCTCTATCCCACCAGCATGATACAGCAATTGTTAAATCAGTGCAAGAGGAAAACACTGTAGTGATTTCACAGTTACGATGTACCTGATCGTGCTGTGCATTTTACTTCTTCACGAAAAATTTGGTGATATCACAGCCATACTTTGTAGCTAAAGACCTTCTCTTCAACTGGCTTCTTTCCTTGGCCTGTTTCGCAGTTCTCTGCAAAGGAGAGAGACAGGTTGGTTCAGTGAGTATTGATATTTGGCCACATGTCCAGCAGAAAGCATTAGCCCACGGTTAAACTGCAGTCTATCTTTGCAATAAACAGCATGATGAAATGCAAATGCCTATTGAGGCAACGTTTTCCCAAAAATTTTAATTGTTGAATGCTGCCTTTCCACCTTGGCTGTGTGGGAGGGGGAGGCTGTGGGCACTGGGGCTCTGCAGAGGAGGGAGCGGGGCTGAGGAGGGTCTAAGGGCAGTTTCCCCCCGCTGTTCCCCGTGGGAGGGCCAGGATCCCTGGCTGCACGCACTGACCTCCCTGTGGCAGGCTGTGCACAGGGTCTGAAGGTTCTCCAGGGAGCACTGTCCTCCTCCGCTGTACACGGGCTGGATGTGGTCCACCTGCCAGAACTGCCCCTCCGCCGGGCTCCTGATCATCTCATTCAGCTGCAGCACACACAGGACACGGCTGGGGTGAGACGCTCAATATCCAGGAGATTCTGGCAAGTAGCTATCTTTAGTTTTCATCAAGATGAGGAAAGCCAGCCTTGGCCTTTTTAGTTACTCCCACTGGACAAGCAACAACTGTAAGTAGCTGGCACATTTTCACCCAGCCCTGGCTGTGCATGCACCTCCCTACAGAATTAGAGCTCTGGTGCCTGTGCCTTTTAGAGGAGTTAAAAGACAACGGGATTTAGGTAATTTGATTGTTTTTAAGGAGTCGTTTTTTCTTGTTCTGTTGTTGGTGCCAGGTTACCTTTCCCTCTTAAATCTGTAAGGACATTTTTGGCCGTCTCTGAATCTCTATAACCCAGCCCAACTGTTACTGCTGAAACCCCAGAACCATCACCTGCCCAAGGGGAAGGTGAGACATCCACGAGCTCTCCAGCAGCTGTTTCCTCTGGCTCCTGGGCGCATCCCTGAGGCTGAGATAAAGCTCGTGGGCGTCGCGCCGGCAGGCCTGGCACACGCCGTGCTCGATCTGGAACACGCTGGCGCGCAGGTAGCTCTGGCTGGAGCGGATGCTGAAGTCCTCGTGGCAGGCGTGGCAGCAGAAGCGCGTGTCCCAGGCGCGGGCCGGCGCCCCGGGCACGGGCTGAGCCGTGGGCTGCTGGCAGCTCAGACACAGCGGGCTCCCCTGCCTGTCCAGGGCCTGCAGGTACCCTCTGCCCAGGGAGGAGCCTCCGGCCTCAGCCCGCCCTGCAGGGAGGGCCGAGGGAGCGTTTCCCGTTTCCAAAATCTGCAGGCTGATGGCAGAGAACAAAGTACAGCTCTGGATAAAGGAGGTTTTCAGCAGCTCGCTTCACGGGGGGGGGTTTATGCACTGTGTGTCTCAATTAGATATCTTTTATGTTCTGCTTTTCCATGTGAGTTGGGATGAGCCCTTGCTCAGATTGATACCCGCACAGTGCAAATCCTTTCCTTGGTTTACGTTACCGTTTAAACAAAATTTGGCAATATAACAAGGCAGATTTTTCTTCTGCACATCTTGCTACGCTCAAGTATTAGCTGAAATAATGCTGTATTTATTTATTTACATGGTGATTTCTATCAGGCAAAAGTAAAATGTTTCAGCCCCCTCTTTAACAGAAGTAATAAAGGAAAGATCCTGGTTTCTCTTTATGATTTTCATGGCTATCCATCAATTTCCTACTCAAAACAAAGTAGGATACATAGTGGTTGTTTAAGAAAATGTTTTTAAAAGGTAATTCCTGTTTGGAATTTTCACTTTTTTTTTAATTCTGAGGCAAAATAGGAGCAAATCTGTGTCCCCAATTTGATGCTGACCTCACAGGAGAGCTGAGCTAACATTCCTTTCTCAAAGTGAATCACATAACTGTTCTCTTGTTTTGTTTTAGTCAGACTCAGTTAATTAGCAGCTCTGTCAGCAGACAACAGATGAAATCTAAATTGTTAGAAGAATAAACCAGAGCTCATTAGCACAACAGCAAGATTCTTCTCTAACTAACTACTGTAATTCAGCAGAGCAGACACACATAGCAAACAATTTTACTACGTTTAAAAAAAAATGTGGCAATATAACTTAATCATCTTAGTGCGTTAATAAACCTACTTGGTGGATGGTTCAGGAGAAGCACCTTTGTCCAGAGAAGCCCCCATTTCCTTGGAGATGAGGCGAACGCTGCCCCCGCTGCTGCTGGCCTTGGAGAGCGAGGCTGCTGCCACATCCTCCCTGGTCACATACCTGAGAGAGTGACAAATCCTGTCAGCAAAGGGAGCAGTCTTCCTCGAGGAACAGCACTCTGAGCTGCAGCAGGACTGGGGCTGCAACACTCTGCAGCTGCATGCAAGATACAGCACATTCGCTTCTAACATTGCTCATTTTCTGCATGAGACATGAAGAAAATTTGGGGAAACGTGCTTCATATGCTTCCATATTAAATATCTTTTTCTAAAAATGAATTCTAAGCAGTGAACAGGCAACTTTGGTTTGTGTATAGCAATTAAAAAATGCCTGCAATTTGATACTGCCTGACAGTGAAACCTGAAAGGCATTTTGTTTCAGTTAGATGAACTCTCAGTGACACTGGATAATCCAGGAAGCTTTACAAGCTCTGGAGGACTCCTTGCTCCATTAGTTACTATTTGTTTGATGTCTCTGCTTTATTTTCATGTGAAACCCTGTAAAACACAACTGCTCTTAGTTAAAAACTTTAAAAATTGCTTCACAGAAATCACTATTCAGACAACTTCCTCTGAGGACATCTCTATACTGACATCTGCCAAACCCTACACGGCTGCTGTAGGTCCTGGTAGGTTTTCTAACACCATTCACAGATTTTTCCTACACTTCATGGAAGGACACAGTCAGGCAAGAGGTTAACAAATACTTATTGTCCTCTGCTTCTTATATTACTGGAATTACAAACTATTTATTTACTTAATTCTTACCTACGGCCGAAACAGCCTCATCCTGAGGAATTTGACAGTAGGGATTGAGGGGAATAAGAAGGTTTGAGATGGTTTGCATGTACAGAGCCATGACAGCACTGAGCCTACAAATGTCTGTCTGTCAAGGAATACCACATCAGAAAAAGGAAAGAAAGGGAATCAAAGGTACACTTGGGTTTTAACGAGGATCAAAAGCACCAGCCCTTTTCGGTGACACTCAGCAAAGAAAGCCACAGTTTTGAGAAATGTCATCCATAGAGAACAGAACTGCTTCAAGAGAAAACAAGAACTGGAAAGGGGTTAGAGGTGGTTGTGAATGATGAATAAAACATTATGTCACTGATGGCAACTAATGATGCATTTCTGCTTCCGGGTGGGGAAAACAACAAGAGGCTTTGACCTTACTTTTCTGTTGTGGCCCTGAGGTCAGGGTTTTTCCTTTAAAAACACCTGGCAAGTTCCAGATCTTGAAACATGCAGTGCAGCAGAGCCAGAGCAGCTGCTGAATGGGGCACAGAGCTGGGCAGGGAAGGAGACACTTCCAGCAGCTTCACCAACATGTCTGTCTGTCACTCTGTGACAAGCAATCACTGAATGTCCAGTTCAGACTTAGCATCGTTCCCCCGAAGGTGACATTAAATAAATCAAACTTTCTGCAGTAATTAGTAGGAGGAATTAAAAGCAAACCCCACGTACCTCTTTGTGCTGCTGCCCACCGACTGCTTTTTAGACAACTCCTCTGCAGCACGAATGGGACTACAGAATATCTGACCACTTTTTCTGATAATCTTCTGTTTCATTGCTGTCAGATGAGTCCATTCTTTCACAAACCTCAGGATCTGGCAGAGAACAGGACAGGCTTTGCACAGAGCTAATCACAGCGAAACGGTGCCATGGCTTAGTGCATCCTTCACTGGCTGGAAACACTCCTACAGTCAGAGACGGTGCTTTCAGGTAACTCTTCACACCCTCAACCCCCACCTGTGGAACCCACTCAGTAGCTGCTTCACACAACAGCTGGTTGAATCAGTCAGGTATCCCCATGACAAATTTAAATTCCAGCCTTGCTGGAGAACCTACAGAAAGAATCAGTTTTGTTCCTACATGATGGTTTTCTGTTTGGAAAATCAGATTTTAAGTTAAGCAGATAATATTTCCCATTCGGTTACAATCTGGATTTCCTTACTTGAGAACTTGTGGTTGCAGTACTCTTCTGAAACCCCATTATGAATGGGATCTTTATTCCTAAATTAACTGAACGTCTCTGCAGAGCTGTGCCTGACACTGCTTTGAAAACTGTTAGACCAAAGGAGAGTGAGAGTGGAGGCCTGCTCAGGCCTGCAGCTCTGATACAATCCAGAACATTCCTATTTAGACTGTGCTCCATTTGATTCAGAACCTTTAAGAAGTTATTTTGTTGACTTATGAAAGTTAGTAACTAATCCTGTAAATGAGAAATGAAATGATGTCTGGTTGATTCCTTCTACTGCAATGTGAACAGGAGGCACAGTAATTTGCCAGAGTAACAGACTGCATAATTAATACTCACATCAACATCTGTAAGATTGCTTTGATGAAACTCTGCCTATATCCCAAGGCCTGGCAGTATTCTGCTATTTTTGTTTTTTTTAAAGGTAAGGCATCTTCTTCTGCATGAAATATTATATTGCTGTATCAGTAGAACTTGTTCTTACCAATGCTCGATTTTTTTTATTCTGGAAAGTCTCTGGTAAATCTTCCCAGTTATCCAGCTGTATGTCCAACGGAATGAAATTATGATTCAGTGGTTCACCATCCTAGACAAGCAAACAGTTTTGTTTACAGATGCAATATAGCACAATGTAGAAAAAGAAATCTGTTTTAAGTGAATTCTCCTCCCTTCCTACTAAATTTAGTCCTTCAAGGTCAAAATTTTCCAGAATTAACAATAAAGCACAAAGATAACAGCAAAAATGCAAGAAAGATGATTCATATTAATCAACCTAAAAGTAACAAGGCTGAACATTTTAACTTTTAATAGATCTGATTTTTTTTCTTTGCAAATAGTTCAGACATACAAACTATCTTATATTAAACTGAAATTACAATCCTCTTGACTGAATTCTAATGGAAATGAATGATTTGAGATAGGAGAATGCCACTTCGTTACAGTTTAAAATAAGAATTCTTGAACATTGTTTATCATCCTTCTTTTCAATGTCTAAAAAAGTTCTTTATTTTTAAAGGAATAAGTTGTCCCAGCAGGTACATTTGGCCAAGGAACTTACTGATGATTCACAAGCATTCAAGAGAAGGAGTCAAAGCAGAATTCCCTGGTGTCTCACCATTCAGCAGAGTTTGTGCAGGATCTGGCAAAATTCATCTCTTAATCCCAGCAAAACCCAAACCAGACCCACCCAAAATGCATCTTTGTCTGAATAAACCATGTCAGGCTAGGCAGCAGCATACACTGTAAATACATTTCACAGATTTTCACATACAAGAGCTCTTTCTGACTCTTTCTGACTCTTCCCAGATGCATCAGCCTCATAAAAATGTCTCACCCCAAAGACTTGCCCTCAGTTATCAGCGCAGCTTTAGTGGCACCTGAACACACTGATTCACTCAGTAATTTGAAGAAATCTTCCCACTGAACCTGAAAAAAGAATTTGGCAAGTCCTGTCCTCCCCTTGAAATTCCCAGCTGCTGGTTTCTGTACCCAGTCACCACTGCAGATTAATGATACTGTGCTTTATTCAGGAAGTTACACTGATTTACACACAGCACCAATGCTGAGCTTTCTGAAAATGTGCTGGCAATATTTTATTTACTCACTGTGCCAGGATTGACTGTCATTTTTTTATATCAATTTTGAATGTTATTCTAGTCAAGTTATTTTGTGGTAAGACACTGTAATAATAAAAAAGAATTTTAAACAACTGTCACTGGCATTTCTAAAAGATGATTTAATGTATTAACCCAATTTTGTAAGTCAAGAGAAGTGTTGGAAGGTACGTACCTAAGGAATTATTACTTAATTCCATTGAGAAAAAGAACTAGAATGATAAATTACCTAATTTCTGTATATTTCAGTTAATAAAAAAAATGAATGCTTTTACATCAAACATAAAGGAGAGCACACAGAAACTTTCCATAGGGCAACATTTTCCTCTGCAATTTTAAAATGACAATAACCATGCATATTTCAGGTTTACCTTTGTATAGAGGTGGATTCTATCAGTATTCCTGCTTGCACAAAACATAAGCCCATCATATATTTGGAACGTGTCTAATTTATCTACAACAGAAAAAAGTTGTCATTAAATATTTTTATTCATTCCTTCTACTCTGATATTAAAAATAATATTTAGTACATATCTAATTCCAGAACAACATAAGGTGCAGAGCTCAAGCAGCAAACTGTGAAGGTATTTGTGTATTTTATTTTTCTGTTTCTCCTGAATGACCCATCATCTGTTTGGCCTGTGTCTCTCCAGTAAAACCACCCACATTCCCAGCTGCTGGTTTGACACTGTCCTGAAGTCAGTCAGCTCTGGTTTGCTCCAGGAGTTATGTGGAAAGCCTGGCCTTTATCCAGCATCAAAATTCAACAAATGGCCCCGGCCAAAATGAGAAAGTGCCATGCTGGTGTTTGTACTTGGGCGTTTTGGAGGTGTAAGTTTTTATTTAAACATTTTTCATGCCAGAGACATGAAATTCTGTTTCACAACGGGACAGAACTGTTGTTTCAGAGTCCCACTTTACCTTCTCCACATTCTTTTTTGCTTTCTTCCTTTTCAGTGCCAACCGTTTCCTGTCCTCTGATTTCAAGAGATTGCTGGGCCCCCAATTCCCCCAAATTTCCTCTTCTGCCTTCACCACTGCTCTCTGCTCTCTCTCCATCTCTCCTGGGCTCCTCTGACACTCCTTCCTCAGTCTGACTCCTGGGAGCTTCACCCCTTCTCTCACCTGAAGGCCAAGAACCGAGCAAAGTGAAGATTGGTGTTAGCTGGCAGGTACCAAAACCCACCTGAGCCAGGAACACACCACTGAAACACAAAGAAATGCCACTGCACTCTCTAATATTATTATGGTGCAACCATTTAGGAAGTTAGAGCAACCTTTAATGGTAGGAGAACAAGCACATGGAACAAAGCTTTTAATTTATGTAATCCCATGCACCCAGATTAATGTCAAAATATATATGTAATAAAGAATGCAGTTAGCAATTTTATATTACATACAGTTATTGTATACCATAAACACACAAAGTATTTTCCAGGCGTTGATTTACAGCTGTGAAACTCAGAAGTCGTCCTTATTTGAACAAGCCCAGAGATTCAAATAAATAAAAAAGGAAGTAAAAAGAACATTACCCATAGCTTTGCAACTTGAAATGACAAATGTCGTCATATATTTAGAAAAATGTTTCATTAATTTTCCAGATAGCTTAAATAAATTTAGTAAAAGAAATCTACTGTGAGCTAGTGGAAAAAGAAAAGCTATATTTTCCAGATAATGTCTCTCTCATGACAATACACAATGCTCAAGTTAATAAAACTCCAACACCACACTGCTTACTTTTGAAAGGTAAAGAAAAGTTTTGCTGTTTATCTGTATTCAGAATAACCATAAACCTCCAGGAAGATGAGAGGCACATTTGCTGCAAAGGAAACAGAAGATATATTCTTCCTTATGGAATTTATATCCTGTTAACATTTTATGGGCATTTTTCTCTTGTTTCAAGTTAGACTCATGTAAAAGATCTTGGGAGAAAGCGAGGCTGAGGATCACTTGAGGGGTATTTGTTACATAAAGACACAATTCCTCTTATTTTCTTGGACTTCTGTGTAAGACATAGGTTCAAAAAAAATGGCATTTTCTGAGCCTGATCCCAACTGAAATGAAAATGCATCTTTCCCTCTGCAGCACCCCCTACTCACCATTGCTCTGGGGGCAGTGGCACATCTCACAGTAAGGCAGCAGAGCACTGTTCGTGTAAGTGCAAGCACTGCAGTGCCAAACCTCATTTAAAGCTCTACTTTCACTTGAAGTATTTAAGTCACAAGGATGGAGTTCACTGCTGTTTTCTGAAAACAAAGAAGGCTTTTTTCCAATCAAAGATATTTTCTTTTTATTACTGGAGCTGACTGGGGTTGATCCACTTGTGCTCTTTGCTCTTTTGGCTTCATGTTCACAAGTATCTTCATCACAAATTGTCTCCACCTCACTTATTCTTGTGGAATCCAGGTTTTCATCACTCTTCTCTGCATCCTCTTCTTTTGTGACTGCTGAAGATTCTGAATCATGATATGACAACTGATCGCCAGAAAATCTCTTGCGTTTCTTCTCCGTGGAGGATTTGGGGGAAAAGAAGGAACGTATGTCATGCTGTCTGTCCTTCTCAAACTAGGAAGAAGAAAGGAATACAGAATCACAGAATCATTTAGGTTGGAAAAGACCTCTAGACCCCACTTATCATCAGAAACTGTTGAACAAAAGATAACTTCAAGAACAGTGAGAAGAAAAAGCAATTCAACATTCCTCTCCTGATTTCAGAAAATCATTTTCAATATTCTCTTGGAAATCTGAAGATGCTCATTACAAGGAAAGGCTTTAAAACACAGTTTTAACTATTAGTCCAATTAATCCAGCACAGTTAGCAAAGATGTCATCTGTACAGAAATTACTTAGTCTTATCTGACTCTGAGGGTGGCTCAGTCACCTAAACATAAGGGACCCACCAGAAGATGCAGATGACATTTACTGCCCACAGAACACTTTTCCCAATTTCACTTAAGCTTTAAAATTACTTTTTCTTACTTTTTTGGTGTTTCTCTATTAGTAATATCTGAAGTGCACAGAAAGCTGAAGCAAATGGCTGCTCCTTTTTTTTTTTGTTTAATGAAAGGAAACAGAAAAAAGAAAGTTTCAAGTCTTACATGTGTAAATAAAAGTTCATTTTGGGGATCTTCTAGACTTTCATTTGGGGTCCAGGTCTCAGCAAAACTCAAAAAATCCCATTTGTCCTTATCCCCTTCTTCAGCTTGCATTTTCTCTTTCTTGCCATTCAGGGTGCTGCCTGTGACTTTGGCCTGCAGGAGGACAACAGTGGTAAGTGCTGTATTTAGCACACTACAACCAGTGAAGCTGTACACAAAGTGTCAGTGTTAATTGAAGGTAAAAGAGAATATATACACTGTGTACATCTCTAACAGCCTTAACGTGTTTTGTTTGGCATGTGGAGACAAACACAGGCAGGATTATTTAGCGACAGACCTTGTAAAGTAAATTGTTGAATTGCTGAGCCCCATCTCTACCATGTTTAAGGAGACTCCTAAGGCACCAGGCAGGATGAGCTTTAAGGACCCTTCCAAGCTAAGCCATTCTATGACTCTCTGACTGCTAACAACAACTGGGTAAGACTTGTGGAAAATGGCAACAGAAGAAAGGATCAATCTAATCTTGGATCTACTGAAAAAAAATTATCTGAGAATGCCTGTGCCTCTCAGAAAGGAAGCTCAGTTGAGGTATTCGTTCTATTAAAAAAAGCAATCCACAACAAAGTCTAGCTATTATGAGTGAGCAGAATGCCTGAAATCCTTAAAACTGTAAAGTCAACAGCAGCAATAAAGAGCTAGAAGATAAAGCAACCATCTCCTGTGGATACAAACCACCCCGTTCCCCTTGGCAAAGACACATTATCTTTGCATCTCGAATGAAGAGCAAAAAGCTAGAAAAGACTAAACCAGAACAAAGGCAGACACTTGGATGATCAGCAAGTGCAGGTGTATCCATTTGTCTTAGAGTGCTCCAGACAAACCAGACTCTTGAGGCACTGCAGTGCAGCCCCGAGCCCTCACCTTGCGGTTCAGCATCGCCCACATGAGCGTGTCCATGGTTCCTCTGGCAATCAGGAAGTGAATGTTCACCGAGCTGCACTGCCCAATGCGGTGGGCTCTGTCTTCTGCTTGTTTAATGTGGCCTGGATCCCAGTATAATTCAGCAAACACAACGTGAGTGGCAGCAGTGAATGTTAAACCCTAAGCAGAGGAAGTAGATGCATTGTTTTAAAAAAAAAGATACCACGCAAAAAACTGATTATCTGATTATTTTTAACAAGCTAAGGGTTGCAAAGGACATTTTAATATGGAAATAAGAGAATGGTTGAGGTGGTCCTCAGCAGCAGATGGGTTTATTTTACTGATTCTTCCTTGAGCCTCAGATTCAAAAACCACTTCAATATTGTGCAAAGACCGCTCATTGCTTTTCATTATGGAATAACATCTATTTCTTATTAATCTAGTGCTTTTAGAGAAATGGAGTTTTTCTAATTAATCAAGAATGAGATACTGCTGCTTATCATCATTTAGCTCAAGTAAATTCAATAGAGGCTTAGAACAGTTAACATGATAAAGAAATGAACGCAGGGTCTACAAAGGACAAATTGCACAAAGATAAATGGCCTTCAGTAAACCACTTCAGTCATCCATGATTTCAGCAGCTCTATTCTCCAAGTGTAGTAGTTCACATATTTTCTGTTCTGCCCTACCTGACCAGCTGCCTGAATACTCAGAATAGCAACCCGGGTTTCGGGGTCCTTCTGGAACTGATTGACGAGGTGAATCCTCTCTGCAGAGGGAACGCTCCCATCGATTCGGATGTAGCGAGCCTGGAACATCAGAACAGACACTAAGAGACATCATCAGTGTCTCTTTGCAGACCCAATCCCTCCCTGTCCCCCAGTAAAAACAGGAGAAGAACTGCTCTATTCCTGTCATGGGGATCAGGATCTATCAGCACTCTTTTGCCCTTTGACTGAAAATTTAGTCTCTATCAAGAGGAGTGTAGACTTTGTATTCCCTGTTTGCAAAAGCAGAAGATTTAATGAACGTGGGAACTTAAAATGGAATTACACAGAAGAATCTGGAATTACCCTGACACCATTTTTTAAAAATTCCAAACAGTTGCAAACATTTTCACTGCTTTGAATTAAACATTCAGGTGAGATGATAGTGTGCAGTTAAAACCCCTCAAAAATAGACTGAAGCATACCAGGAGAAAAATTTGGAAAAAAAACCTGCCTAAAACATGGATTTAATAATAATGATCAAGTCATACCGGATACAGGTGTTTACATCATCCTTAAACAAAAAGCAATTCTTCAGAGCCACATGATCCCTTTATATCCACTACATACACATAAAATCCTTCCCCTGCTGTACTCGTGTGCAGCTCTGCTGCATTCAAACCCAGCCGTTGGTGTAAGTGAAGGGAGGGAACTCTGTGTGCACATTTGTTAAGGCTTTACCTTGCTCTCTATCACCGCCTCTGTGCAGGCTTGCAGCATGCTCAGGTGATGGGCAAAGACGAGGAATTTCAGTTTGTCATTGTCAAGCAGCATTTTGATGTAGTCCTTGACTGCTCCTGCCTGCAGTGAGAGAGTGTTTTCATTAGTGAGACACACAAAATGTTCAAAGAGACAGTTTTTATTTTCATGTCTTTCAGTTCCTTGTAACATGAAAACGTAAATTTCCGTATCTTTTGTTATCCATGTAAGATTTTATCAAACACTGACATTGCTAAGAGTCAAATAATTGAGATTTAAAAAAAATATCACAACTTGATGTCTTTGAGAAACCTAACTTGCTCCTTCAGAGAGAGAAAAACCCCAGATTTATCCTCAAAAGATCATATGCAATTACACAGCACTTCCTCCAGAATAGACAAACCCCCTTTTAATTCAGACATCATTATCTGATGTTTTAATCCATATTTGTGATAAACAAACATATTTCAAACAGATAAGGTAATATTTAATCAGAACTTTTGTATCCACACACAGAGCCATATATCAAAACCGAAAGAATAAATCTGATATGCTCATGATACCATAATAAAATATTGCTCTACTTAAGCATTCAGAGACTTCTTCTGTGTCAAATCTAATTTTCAGTATCTTTTGAAAAAGATATTCAAGCCATGATGACAGTTAACAACAAAATTTATCAGTGATCAACAGTTAAAGCAATACACACTGCAGCAGTCTTCAGATTTCTTTTTTCAATGCAATGGGGTTCTGCCTATGCCATAAACACGCAGGGAAAAAGAGAGTGTTTCTCCATGTCGTGATTACAAAACAAACCAAGTAACCTCATCTCGTGTTCTGGCCAATAAAACCAATTTAATGAGGTTAAAAGCACTGGATAATTTAGGGATATTAAGGAAAGACGTGCAGGCTCACCTTGGCAATGGCTGTTTCCTTATACATGCGTGTGATCAGACTCATGACTTGAGAAAAGTGGCTTTCAGTGGCATCTGAACTCAGACTTCTCATTAATTTCTCCCACTCTGCAAAAGTGGCATTCAGATTCTAATTGGCAGAAGAGACCAATGGTTAGACAGAGAGTACAACCTCAACGGGTATGTTGCAAGTGTGAAATGTTTAGAAGCTTTGGAGAACTCTATCAAATTTGGGTAAGAGTAACTGTAGGATTTAAATTCTATGGGAAAAGAAGACAGAAAAGAAGATTGAACTAGAATTAGAACAAGTTTTATCATTGATGAAAAAAACCCCCACATTGCTGTATTGGTGTTCTTTGTATTACATTTTAAAACCAGTAACAGAGATACTCTGCTTCATACTCACAATCTTTGTAACTATATGCAATATACATGCATACATAAAAACACATACCCATACATAGATATTTTCCATTTATAACAAATGTATTTTTAGCAAAAGTGGAACATTTACCTTTGCTGCAGCTTGTGGGAGGTCAAATGGAATACGCTGCCTGACTTTGGGAGGCAACTGAGTTAGGACATCATTCTTCAGTCTTCTGATCATTATTTCACTTAAAAGTTGATGTAGTTCCTCTAAGTTTGAAGCTCCTCTACAATCCCATTGCCTTCTTTTACCAAAAAACCTGAAAATGATAAATGAATACAGAGTGTAATCATGAGATCTTCCAAACTAAACAGAAATCTTCAATGCATAATTAATTTTAAAGCTCGCCATTGGATATGAAAGTGTGCTTCGACTTCCCAGCAGCCACCAGTGCCTGCAGGAGTCACTGCCCATCACCTGCACACAATCCTCTGTCCATCCCCAGCTTCCCACACCCCACTGTCCACAGGAAACAGAAGTTTCAGGTTTCATTTCAGAACTCCTGTTTCAATGGACTAATGAGAAGCATATACCACCAGGAGAATAATCTTTATTATATTACAGACAGGAAAGCCATCATGAAAACTGCAAATACCACCATCAATATTCCTTTTTTTTTCCCTCACTAAGAATTCCTTCTTAGTTACTGCCAGAGACACGATTTAAAGCTTAAGCTATCATCTTTAGAAGTAATATTATTTAATGAACACCGTTAAATAGAGGAAGAAGGTTTAACATTAAGAAGCTAAAGGCTGAAAAGAAAAAGAATTTATTATCTCAGTCTTCCTTTTTCTTTCCTTGCTTTGCTGTTTTTGAGGAAGTGTTGCAGCAGGAACAGCAGCTTTTCTCTGTCAGCATTGCTAGGAGACAATAAAATAATGAACACGATAGATTTGGAGAAAAGCCCAGGTAGCATTTTCCAGGGCCAGAAGAGTGCTACAAGCACGTAATTTTTACTAGAAGACCAAACAAACAGCCACAAAACTCACACAAAAACCCCCACAATCACGCAGAGATTTTTAAGCCTTGTTGACTTTATAAACAGATAAATTAGATTCATCTAATTAGATGAATTAGCTGAATAGAATCATTTGGGAAAGGGGCTGAGGGAGTCACTCCTGCACTGGTGAAGTCAGAAAGGCACAGATGGAAGACAGCAACATCTTTTGCTCACAGCCTTTCCTTGCTCTATTTATATGTCTGTCCTTATAAAGGCCTCCTTCCTCCACCCTCAGCATCAGGGATGTGACAGAAATGGCAGGCGAAACCTCACAGAAATAGTTTGGGCTTCATCTTTCAAACAGGTGTCTATGGATACCTAAGGAAAAACCACCCATATTTTCACAGGAAGTGCTGCATAAAATAATCCTATCAAGTTTATTACCACGGGATGTTTTGTTGCAGCCAAGTCATGAAGAAAAAGTTATTCATTGAAAGCTTGCCAAACCCCGAACTTGATTTTTTGTTACATTTATGGTATTCCAAAAATAAGATAATCATCTATGATTGAGTAGCTAACCATGCTGTACCCACGCACACTTGTGGTGTGAAAATTACAGATGCATTCAGTCAAAACACCATGGAAAAAATAGCATTTCTCTGTCTGAAAATTAGACCGTGATCTTCCATGTTATTTGAAGTTAAATACTGATAAAATGCATATGATGGAGGGAGAAAAACAAGTTTTATGAAAATGAAACCATGTAATTATTATTGTAAAAATTAAATCTAAATGCTAGTCAATTTAGCTGACAAAAATCTGTTATTCTGAATACGTGCAAAGTTGTAGATATGAAATTAGATAAGACAGTCAGCCTGTGAAATACAGAGACAAGTACTAGACTTTTTTCCCACCCAAATGTGGTAGGGTAGCAAAAAACCTGGACCCCATAATGAAGAGAGATATAAATTATTACATGACCATGAGCTTAAAACTGAGAGTCAAAAGCTCCAGTTCTGAAGGTAAAACCTCCACAGCTCATACGAACAACAGTAAATGTACAAATAATTTTACTTAACAGAATGCTTCAACTTTATTTCAAACTTTAATGGTTTTAATGGTAAATTAATTAATTTCATCAGTGTCATGTTGTTCCCAATGCTCTTTGATGGAGGAGACGGCAGCTGACCCTGGGTTTCAAAGCTGGAGGGTGTGATAGAGCAGCAGAGGTACTGATTCTCTCACTTGGCATAACAAGAAAAATCAAAGATATTCAGAAGAATGCAAATGAGCAAGGGCAGTAATACCTGACACGAGCATCACAGTATTTTTTAGCATATTCATTCCAAGTTCCAAACCTCCTTGGAAACAGTGCCTCAATCTGCATGAAGAGCTGTGGAACAAAATAAAATATCAACAGTGAAAAATTAAAAATTGTCAGTGACTGTAAGACTAATCAGAAATAATCAATACACGGTTCTTGTGCTAAGTTTACATTTAAAATTTGCACCAAAAACCACACAGCTTGGCCTGCACAAAAAAGAAATGCCACAGGATACAGGAGTCTTCAGAGAGGACAGTTGTGGGAGGCCCTCAAAGAACAAAGCACTCAGACCACTGTAACAGCACTGGCAGCTTGGGAAAGATTCACACGGAACAAGGAGACATGGATGAGATGAACTTATTCCTAAAAAGACAGTTTTTATCATTTTCCAGGTACATGGGCTTCTGCAGGTATTGCATGACTGGTCTGCTTCCTAAAATACATGAAAAACCTACTCAGTTTTACCTCAAAAAATGGACAATATCAATACAGACCAGAAAACTCACAGCTTTGTTCCCTGCTGAGTAGCAGAAGGTAAATACCAGTTTAGATGACCTTAACCAGGAAGAATCCTGCTTTACAAACTCTTATACTGTCAAAGCTTCCTTTTGAGATCATTTTCTATAAAGACTTTATACAAAGACTCTGCTTATGACACAAAACTTATTAATGACATTTTAAAGCTTTTTATACTCTGCCTTGTAAGCCACTGAAGAACATCAGTATCACTACAAAAACTCTCAAATTATTTTCTATTTGGTCATGAATTTTGATCCTGTTGCTGTGGTCAAGCACAGCTTGAATGGAATTTCCTTTAAAGACCTTTAACAATGAGACTGGTCTCAGTATCCATGAACTATATAAAGGTGCAACACTTTCTAATCTCAATTCTTCATCCAGCCTTGGTTGCAATGGCTTTGTACAGGAAGTTTTAGTAATTGTCCACACACATAAACATAAATATTCGTATTAAATTTTTAGCTGAGTACTCATGATATACCAAGGCCTTTTCCATACCACGGATATCTTCCTCGAGTTATCACAAAGTGTATCTTTGAACAAATTAAATTCATAAAAGGTCTTGGCTTAAGTTCTGTTTACACAGTGGGAAATACTAGAGCATAAAATATTATTTATATAACTCTTTGAAAAGTTCCCTGAATACAAATCAACTCTTATATTCCATTTTCCCCCTACATTTAATAAATAAAGGCAGTTGACTTGGGTAGAGTATAAAACCCAAGGGCGTTTTTGTTACCTCTTGGCTCCTCCCTAATTCCATCAACTGACATTCCTTCAAAGGAAAATTTGTCATCCTGGATGGGCAACAAGCACAGCCTGTGTTTTGTTCCACTCGAGTGAACATAAGAAATATTCCAAAGTTGAGTCATAAACTAAGGACTAACTTTATCAGGTGATGAAGTAGAAGATTTAATACAAGATCTTGTCTACCAAAGGCTCCCCTAGGCAGGAGAAACAAGCAGTTCTCTGCTTAGGCTCTTTATTTTCTATTTCACCCAGCTCTCAGTCTGGAACATGCAAGGTTAATTCCTTCCAAGAAACACTGTCTCAAGTCACCTGTGCACAAGCTTGAAACACATTTGCAAAATCCACTCAAACAAAAAGACATTAGTTTATTTTCTTAGACTTGTCCTTCTTAGGGCAACTAGTGTACCTTTTGATGTCATAAAGCAGTTAATTGAACACATTCAATGAAACTGTTCATTTATTACTGATACCATCCTCAAAAACAAAACCAAAACGGAACACAACATATCAAATACCTCTTCAGGTCTTCCTAGAGCAGGAGTTCCAGTAAGGAGAACAGCTCTGAGAGCTTTTTGCACAATTGGCAGTAAAATCTTGCTACGGGTGGCATTTCTGGATTTCATATAGTGTGACTCATCAATCACAACCACCTTAAAGTTCTGCCTGTACAAAGTGTCTACCAAGGTCTGTGCATCAGATGTTAACAGCCCATAGCCCAGGATCGTTACTTTGCTAGTTGATATTCCCCTGAAAGAGAAAAATCCACAATTTTTCTTAATACAATTTTATCATAGGACGATTAATATAGCAGAGAGATTACCTCAGAAGGAATGCATGTCTCCTTTTGGATTGATTGACACGTGGGCCATCAGGCTAACAACAACAGCTTCTGGTGTTTAAAACATCTCTCACTTACCAACCACACACGTTTCATAACCATTTTCAGAAGACACACATTGCATGTCAAAGGAATTTTATTTATCTGGATGCACTGATTCACCCTGTGCTCCTTTTCAGGGGCCTCCCATTGGAAAAATCCAATTTGTGGACAAGGAGTTACACACAAGCCAAGATCCTTATCAGCACTCAAACACCTGAAGCCAAAAACGCCTCTGGTGCAAGTTCCCCACTGCTCTGGGTACAAGGAGCTCCCTCAGCAGCAGCCTGAGAGGATTCAAGCAGCCTGTCCCTGAGTATTTGGGCACTGGGAAAGCACAGACTGGGCTGGATCTCACCACCTGGAAATAACACTCCTGGCAGAGCTCTTATCCAGATTTTTTTGCTCAAACAGAACAAGAAGGAAACCCCAAAACCTTGAAGCAGGGAGTCAACGTGACACAAGATGAAAAAAATTAGTCTTTAATTGAAAATGAACATTTGATAACAAATTTCAAGATGTATAGAAGTCCAGGGCATGAAATGATTTTAGAATCACTAGGGAGCACTGTGGCCCTTTAGGAGCAGCAGGGAACTCCAAGCTGCTGGGGCACACAGGTCACCAGGACGAGGGGCACAGCTGGGCTGCCCATCTGCCAGACACCGCTGCTCTGCTGGCACCATGTCTGTTTGTTCTTCAGCAGCCAGAGACCAAGAAACCAAGCAAGCTGAAGTTTTCTTGAGGATTCTAAGAGGAAGAAAGCAAATGCAGCTACACAGATAAATGTAGCAACCAGGCAAGCATGAATTTCCCTTACCCTTTGTGAAGGGTACATTTAAAAAATTACAAATAAACTTATTTATTTTAGTGGAACCAAATTCTTCAAGAAGCTTCCACTTTCAAATTTGGCCAGAAATGATGAACCTAAACTGATGCCTAAGTTTATTTTAACCTGTTTTAATCAAGAAGTTAACAATCAAGTAGTAAACTTAGTTCTCAATGTTTTGAAGAAAAGCAAAGTATTAAACTGAGAGAAATCAAAGCATAACATATGGAAGCAGAATTTAACAAAATGCTAAACCAAGTTTGGCAGCTGTATTTTTGCATTTTCTTACAAAACACTTTTTAATGTTAAAATATTAATGATTTCAACCGTTCACTTATAGCTAGGAAGCCTCCTGGGAGTTAAATGAGCAGAAACCCAAGTTTTCATCTTTCCGTGCTTTTGAATAAAAGTAAGCAATAAGAGTTAAGATCTCCTCCTTTAAAAAAATCTTTAAAAGAACAGGATTTCATCAGCCATTTAATTCTCCCATCATTTTCCCTAGTCTACATTTCCCCTTTATGCATCCAGCACTATAAGCACAGAGTGCCTTTTAGATAAACACCTTAAAAAAAACCCAACTAATTTTAGTTTCCACATTCCTGTGATGAACTCAAAGTTTGACTATCAGTAGGAATTACTCTTTGATGAAACTTTCAAAATGCATTTTCAGTTGGATTTCTGTGGTTACCAGGAAGGTTCCCAGCAGCACATCTTGGCAGTCAAGTCACACACTCTGATATTCCCAGAAAACAGGAAGATCAGTCTCCCTCACACCGAAGTTTCAGAACAACATCTAAACATTACCATAAAATCAACCAAGTCATTTACAGTAAAGCAGACAAAAAACACCCTTGCAATTGAAGGTAATAGGAGAGTTATTCTAATGACACCCAAGACAGAGCCTCTCTGATGAATTCATGCTATTAAATCTAAAGATAGAAAGCATAGGTCATTATGACCTTTTCAGTTATTTAGGGATTACTTATTCGAACTTACAAATTTTCTCAGCGTGCTAAATGGAATTCTAACAGTAATTACTTCCTTATTTTGTAATGTACACCAGAAGTTCTCCAAAAATGCTTTACAGAAGCTAATGAATTCATCAGAGTTGAGAAATAACTGTGTATGTTCAATTTGAGACACGCTGAAGTAATCTAATCTTCAGCAGACAAGCATTTGCTATTTTGCAAAAAGCAGATCCCTCAGCTTCCAAAAAAACAAAACAAAAAGAGTAACTACTGTAATACAAAACCAGAAAACTGGGAGGAGTGGCTGATACCACAAAAGATGTGGCATCTGATAGGGATCTGATAGCCCAGAGGGCATTTCTGTTAGCCCAGAGGGTGGCTCAGCTTGAGCAGGGGGTGGTGAGCGAGCCTTTCCAGGGAAGAATAACAAACTGTACTCACCCAATATCAGTTTTGTTCTGAATGATGCTAATGTCATCTGGAGAGAGTTCTGGAATCCACTTCTCCATCTCATCCACCCAAGGGTATCTCAGAGAGGAAGGCACTACAATTAAGAGAGGCCATTCATTTTTATAGTAATATGAAATGGCAATTGCTTGAATTGTTTTTCCTAGCCCCATCTGGAAAAAGAAATGAAAAGAAAAACATTAAAACCAGAAGTCTCTGCTCAGAATGCACATTTCATTCAGAAGAGCCCAAAAGAATTTGCAAAGACAGAACCAAGTAGAGGAAACCCAGACAAAGAGCTACTTATATAGCATATAATTAATTATCACTTTGTAACCACAGACCATCTTTTATGAAGCATGATTTTTCTAGTTAAATGGATTAATAAATGTATTATGTCTGGTTAGCTCATTGAAGTCAGAAAAAGCATTTCCACTCATATCAGAAGATTTTCAGTTCAGGGTCTTAATAGGAGAGACTAAAAAGATCCTTACCTCATTAAGCTACATGTACTTGTTAAAACATTTTTAAAAGACTATGCAAAGGACAGAAAGATACAGAATGCCTTCCTACAATAACAACAACAACTTTGTTCTCAATTGCAGAGGCAAGTGAAGAACAAACACCTGTGGGATGAGCTCTGGGTTTCACCAGGTGGGTCAATAAAAAGAAACCACTGCTCTGATTCCCCAGAGCTGATGCTTTCTCCTTGGCCTGGACCAGAGATGAGAGAGCCCAGACAGCGAGAATTCAGATGTGGAGACAAGGGGAAGATTCAACAAACACTGATCTTTGACAGGAAGGTTCCTGCTTCATATTGTCAATGTGGGAACACTCCCAGAGGTGAGCAATCATGGCAACAGATGACTGTAAGATTCAGAATTGAGGGTTTTGTTTTAAAAATATATAATCTCCCCCCCCTCCCCAATTTTATCAAAGAATGCAGCTATTTTCTCTGCTTGTTCACTTGGCAGGAGATAGTTCCCAACTCCTGTGAAACATCAAAGGGCCTCAAAATGCCCTGTGCAGGTTTTCCATGGAGCCCAGTGGGTATTGGAGTGGATTTGCTGCTATGGAACTACTCACAGTAGTGAGACAGCAAACAACAATTTACATCTCCAGTACTGAGTCTAAATGGACTGACATCATGGTACAATGAAGAGATTTCCCAAGTCCAAGAGAAAACAATGAATTTTTCTACTATTACCAGAAAGGAAATACCAGGAAAGCTATTGTGATGATCAGTTTTCATTCAAAATTGCCAAATCCTCATTAAAATTTTCCTCCAAGTTCCCCTTGTGTCACCACTAGTTCTTAGGTCATCTGCAAACAAATCCAAGTGAAAAAGAACCCCAACAAAATAACGTTCATTTTCAGTTTGCTGCCATGGCTGTGTCCCTAACTCAGGCTGTCCCTGATAATCCAGGCAGTGAGTTGAAATGACTGTTGGAATATTGACTATTTACTGGAATAAAAGCAGGACTTTTGGCATCAGCACACTCAGGGCTGGATGCAGATCCCAGAGAGCTGATCAGCAGCACAGGTAACAGAATGTGAGGGACCAGAAAAACTGGAGAAAAATATTATGGTCTTGGGTTTTGATATAAACCTATCTTTCTCCAGCATGGAAATGGATGACACTGAAATTTTGGGGGAAAAGTTTTTGTCCCTACTCTGAGGAAAACCAGAAATATATTTGTAGGTCACCTTTCAAAAAATACTGGTTTTGTCTTACTTTAATCCTTACATAGTAACACAATCCAGAGATATCCACGATAATTCTCTGACCTTTTCCTCCATAATTTCTTTTTACATACAAGCTCACAATACTGATATTTCATTTTACCAACATTTTCTTATTTAGAGGCAGGTCAAAAAGCACAGGCCACACATCACTGCACAATACTTCCTCCAGTGCCTCACCTACTGTCTCTAGGAAATATATGATCTTTATTTTGGAAGAAATGTATCTTCCAGGACTTTTTATTCTAACATGATTATGCATAGCTCATTTTCTAGTTCAAGGATGGAAATTACTGTTTTAATAAAAGAATAGCTATTGCTGATATTTTGATTTTTCCCAAGCTTCACTTTTCTCTTCCCCTGAATAGTTTTGTATTCTCCACAGCTCCCAGATATTTTGCATTCTATGCCAGGATAGTTTATCTCCAGAGATAATGAGATTTTTATAGTAAGAGGAGATGCTTAAATCCCAATAATCCATCTCCCTCTCCCTCCTAGTGTGTGAAGAAAACCCAAATTAGAATTGTGAGACTACAGCAATTCTCTTTTTCAGAATAGTTTTATACTGACAACACATCGAGAACATTATCACAAAAATGTCTTCTCTGTGGGAAGAAATCCTGGACTCCATTTCCCTAATACAGAATATAACACATATTTTTAAATGCATGGACACAATGAATTTTACTATTACCACTTGACCAGTGCACTTAAAAAAATTCATCTCTGGAAGCCATATCTGTTTAAAATCTCTTTGGGCCAGAAATGTCTAATAATGCATTAAAAATAGCTAGCTATGCAATTATAAAGTACTTTTTTAAAAAATCAGCTGAGTCAGGGTTTTTAAAATGGAACAGTATGGGAGATTTAACCTACAATTAAAAGTAACCTTTTAAGTATTCTCAAGGATTCTTCTAAACTTGTGTCAGGTTTCAATTTTCCCTCACTGAGGTATATTCAAGATAACTGCTGAGTATCACAGGAATTAAGATTTTTTCATTACCAACCTTTCTGCCCACACCTCTCAAACAAAAAGTCACATCACCAAGTGCATTCACACCAGAAAAAACAGTGTCAGAGGAACCTGAGCATCACTTACCTCATCAGCAATCATACACCTAAATAAGAAACAAAAACGGGGAAAAAAGCAGAAATTAATACTAAATATAATACATAAACCAATACTTACAGATTATTTACTATAAATTTATATTCTGGATTTACAGAACCAATGAAAGGAAAAAAAAGTTACTTCATTCCTCCAGATATCACCTACAAAAAGTGAATTTGGTATGAAGCGAAAATAAGTAGAGCAATTATTCTAAAAATGTTTATTCAGTTTGCTGGCATTGCTGCATAACTTGCAGTTGCAAAACTGAATTTCTGCTTAGGTCCAGGGGTAGAGGAGCTGTAATCATAAGAGACACTTCCAAGGCAAGAAGTGTATCTTCAATTTCCTTTTGTCTTTCAGAAACAGCAAGATTTTTGCTGCTTCATGATTAAGGATTATTTCTATGTCAGATTGATTTTACAAATGTGCTTTCCAGAGCTGTCATATTTGTTTTGAAATAGAAGCAGGCACTCCCTCTCCCCCACCAATTGTAGCAACTGAAGGATTAGAAAATGGATTTGATTTTTTGCCCATTTTGGAGTCACTTGGCAATGCCACTCTGTGTAAAGACAATGACAACTCGGAGTCCCCAGTCATAAGTAGGAAATTCTGTTCAGCACATTTACATTTTGTAAACATTAAATGCCATCTTTGACATGAATTTCTTAAAGGTGTTTTAACCGTTCTGGGATTCCATACGTACACATTGCACTGTGTAACTTAAATATAATGTACATTCCATGAAAAAATGGGAAAGATCTTGTGAGTCTTAGTGGTTTTGACAAAATTTAACACAAGGTATAAGCAGGCTGTATTTTGATCCAGAAAAAATCTTTTCAAGTAATACAGAGCTGGTTTTTTAGTGGTAGCTATTCTGAAGTTAGTGTAACTGGCCAAAAAACCAAAATGTTTGATGTTTTCAGAACCACAGCATACTGCTGTTTTCTCACTCTGCCTGCCAGTATAAATTCCAGTGTCTACTAATTTCTGCAGCTTCTTTCAACTGAGGTAAAAAAACAATTCAAAATTACTTCTTATACAACTTCATTTTTTAATAAGCAACAAACTATCCATTTGCAATTGCTTTGCAACTTCCCCCCCTCAGCTGTCAGGGATGGAGCAGGGAAAACAAAGGAAGAAAACAAAACAAACCAAAGCCCCCAAGTCTGCACAGATTTACAAAGGAAAAAAAAAGGCAGGAAGAGAATTATTTTTAGTGGCAACTCATGATTGTGGGGCCTTAATGTCTGTGATTTGCAGCTGGGCAAAGACATTTATTTGCAGACAACTAACACACAATTCTAATTTGAAAATAATGTCAGTTATTGCTCAAAGACTGATTTTTTGTTTCATTCAATACTCATTGTAAATTGCTGGAACTGAAGTTTACAAAACAAGTCTCTCCTTTTTGCAGATTCTTTGAGGCCAACTGCTTTTGATACATTAATCATGTTTTTAAAAGACAGTTTGAGGCCTGAAATCAATTGGAATGCACAATGCCCCACTGCTGCAGTAGCACTCCTTACACAAATGCAGCAATGAGTAAGACTATAACTCAAGAATAAACCACAGACCTTCTTCAACAATAAAGATTATTTACAGTAAGAATATCAGAGCTGAAGCACAAATATAGCAATAACCAAGCTGCAACCAAGCAAGAAAAATGGGGTAAAGAGGACAAGAATAAAAGCATTCCTCGCCAACTTCTGCTGATAAATACAGTATTGCTCAGCAAATCAACTTAAATTTTAGTAGAATTGCATGAGTAAGGAAATGTTAATTGTGCCTGTCAGACACACAGAAGACAAAGGGAGAATAGGTAAGATCCTATTGCACTGTTCTTTGGCACAGTGAACTATTTGGATGCTTCTTTCTTTCAGGATAACAAGCAGAAATGAAGAAATTCAGACTGATTTACAAATGGCTCTGACAATTAGAAACTGAACAGCAAATAAAAAACCACCAACTTTAAAAGTAAGTCAACCACAGGAATACATTTTCCATAAAGCTAGATTTCTTCATTAGAGTGCAGTGCAGCCACTCAAACATTGATGACTTTATCTGCTGACGAATAAGAAATTGTTCTGCTTTTCTTTCTGCACTCATTTTCAGACTGCATTCATAAAATCTTTGGTGCTATAGAGTATCTCCTGCTTTCATGTCTATTACCTTCCACTGAAAACGTCCTTGAGTTAAATTTCTTATGTAGCAGCAGCAAAGTTGAGGACTTTAAAATATTTCTAGAAAGCCATGGTTTTGTTGCTGGCAAATGAAGGGAAGAACAAAGCAGCTGCCATCTCTTCAGCCATAATAACTCTGTGAACAGAGGTTACATTAAGTGACCAGCACAGTTTGATCTTCCCCATTTCTGCAGGCCCAGTAGAAACAGAGCCACAGAAACATCCCTAAGCTTAAAGCTGGATATCTCTGGTGATATTTTGCTAACTAGTATTCACTCTCTTCTCCTGCCCAGTGATGAAATTGCTTTGTCATAAGTAGTTGGGGTTTTCTTCCTGCACTTGCAATCCATCCATTTTTTCAGCATTTAAAATTCAACCAGACACATCACGGATTGAGATCAATCAAGTGCACTGAGTTGGTTTCAAGGCTCCAGTCAGAGTTATCTGAACGTGTCAAGTCCTCTGTGATTACACAGTTAGTGCCATGAATCACTGCTTGCATCCACACTGCTCAGACTCAAATTCCTGAGGCGATACAGCTTTCAAATTGCTAATTCATGCCAATTAATTTACATTATTGACACTCACACTGGATAAAATTTTGACATGGCACATAAGACTGAGTTTATGGTACAGGTAGAAGTTAATAAAACTAATGTAAGTAGAAATGGAGGATATTGAATTTATTTTATGACCTAATGAATTTTAAAGCATTCATCTGTGTAGCTTTCACAGTTTTAAAATAAGAATGCTAAAGATGTCTGCTTAAGGTAGCTACAAAAGATAAGAAGTCGCTTTTTTTTTTTTTTCATTGGATTTTAGGGCAATGAAAAACAGCTTATAGAGGAGAGGAAAAATCATGCAATGTCTCCAGTTTATAATCACAACAATTAGATTTGAAGTGTAAAGAACTTCCCCATCTTTACAGACCACATCACACAGAACTTACAAGATATCTAATAGTTAGTTGCACTAAGCTGCTAAAAAGCAATACTTTACATAATCTTAAAGATATGCAGCCTCTATTTAAAACAAACCTCAGTATGTTCTATATTACTGCAGTCAGACAAGCTGCCAACATGGACATAAAGGTTCCATGCTGTCAAAAGCAGAAGAAACAGATCTTCAGCTACATTGAAGGGACAAATATGTATTTTTGTTTCACATATTTTGACTGCAAGAAGACAGACTTCTTGTTCTCTGAAGTTCAATTAGTCATTTCCTCTCAACTGGTAGTTACCCAATCTGAGCTTCATCATTCAGATCCCATCTGTTCATATGACACCTTAATAATAGCTCTATCCAAGAATATAAATCAGAGCTATGATACGCAGATTCATATCCTGTTATAAGCTCAGCCCACATGGTCAAAAGTTTCAGAAAAGCAGGAGAAAAAAAAAAAATCATTTGAGATGTCTCAGTCTCACTCTCAGCAGCAAAGTCCACCCGTGCAAAATGCACCAGTCCATGGCAAATTCTTTCAGATTCTTTGGCATTTCATCTTTAAATGTTCCCCTTCTTCACAGCGAATCCTGTGGCTTGAATCTCTGTCCATTCACCAAGGAAATCTGCTATTTTCTTCCCTAGCAGGAAGCAGTAGGATCTCATTGGGATGCAGTGCACACGCTGCTCCGCCCTTGCTGCTGTTCATCCCCCTGTGCACCGGAGGGTCAGCAATGGCCTCTGGACACAGTGGGATCTTTCCCAAATACAAGGGAACCTTAGCTTGGCCTCCACTAGACTGTAACAGCCCCGGCACTTTGAGGTGTATTCACCTGAAAATAAAACTACATTTCCCTTTGAAGGAGCAAACACAAAGAGCTTTGAGTGAGGATGCACGCCTGCAGGGAGCAAGGTTTGCTGTGCAGCTGCACCTCAGGTGCACACGGGTCCAAAACTTTGCTGCTGTTCACTGAGGAGAACAAACGCCCCCACCTGAGGTTGTACCCAAAGCCCAGCTCTCTTCTGGATGTAGAAAATCCCACAGACGAAGGGAGGACCCCAAGCTGGAGGAGTCAGAATCCCAGAAGCAGAACTTTCAGCACTGTCAGAATAGGCTAGGTACTTGATACCTTGTAAAGGTATTTACACATTTACACATTCTTGCCAGCAAACCTTGGAGAGAAACCGGAAGTAAGCAAAAAAAACCAGGTGAAGGAGCTAAGAAAGCAGCCCAAAACTCCTGACAGAGCCCTCTGAAAGCTCTATCAGGAAAGCTCTGTCTCTAAAAGGACAGAAAGAGTAATTTCTCAAACCTCAAAAAACACAGAAAGAGTTCCTGGTTGTGTTGATGTCAAGAAGATTGGAATCAGCTTCGCAAAGCAGAAGGACAAGCAGATCTTTAAAAGTTTATGCAGATGAGTTCATTGGAGAAACAGAAGGAAACTGAGGCTAAGCTCACGTGGCATATGGCATAGAGCCACACAAAAATAGTCTGCATCAGAAGGTTAATGCTAACACAGTTTTACACAGTGAGTTTCAGGGAAGAACAAACATTTAAATGAAAATAATTTCTATTTCTGTGCATCTGGGTTACATTTGGGTCATCACTTTGGAAATGTCAGCACTATTAACCATGCAAACAATACAGCTAAAGCTTCTTATATTAATTATGGCTACTGCAGTAAGGTATTCTTGTAAAGAGGAAGAACCTCATTTTGAGCTTTGCTCTTGCAGGAGTATTGATTAACAACACACTGGAATTCAGGCCTGTACAACCAAGGATCCTACCAAGTCAAACAGCTGCTGTTAGAGGCTTCTTGTAACTAGAGAAAGATTTGCAATAATATCCCCTCTAGAGAGTTGTGCTTCCTTACATGGTAGACTAAAAACTCAAGGGGTGCAGCAATCCAATACATCTGTTGCTTGCTTGTAGGGATAATTTAACTTCTTGATTGATTTCCAGCAGCTATTTATCCAGGAAAAACCACTAAGAACTGCAGGTAGCTTTTCCAGAACAAACTCCTTCCCTTTTAAATGCATTTTCCAAGGCAAACAGTCAAAGCAGTAGCACTTCATTTTTTAATATACTGAAAAATTTTGTTACTACTCAAGCAAATTAAAGCTGTTTTTTGTTAATGCAGGCTTTGGAACATGTTGTACAGAGGAAGCTGGAGTCTTTCTTTCACTGGTGTGGGTGTCCTGATATTCTTGGGATTCTCACCTACTCATGTGAGTCAGTTTTATATAACACTACAACATATAATTTACCTCCTACTCACAAGCCAACACTTCAGCACTAACATCTTAACCAAGGGTTATTTAAGGAATCTGAACTTAGAACATTTTTATATAAAACTGCGCAAGCAACCATTGCATTTGTGTGTCAGTAATCACAGCATGCAGTTCTAAAACTAGAACAAAGAGAGCTGACTCCTTTTGCAAAAAGAATCAAGGGTGTTGCATCAAAAATAGTGCCCCAGAAGATGTAAGATAAATCCTACCCTTGCTCCTGAACTGCACGAGGTATTTAAAAAACCCCTAGGTAATAAAACCCCAACCTTTGATTTAACATAAGATGCACTAAATTGCCACATCTGCATTGTTAATGATTCTGAAAAGAAGCGTAGAGGAGAACGGTGGTGCTGTCCTACATTTTTCTAGGCGTGACTGAAAAACCCACCTAAAATGTTTTATTAGTATTTGAAAGCTGTCAGACCACGTGCTCTGGTATTTTAGCTTTGGCAAAGATGTGTGGAATAACGCAGAACCAAGCGGTCAAGTTGAAGGTTAAGCTCAGACACGTCAGGAGGTTTCCAGAATATATTAATGCAAGTGTTAGGTGAGAAAAACCTCCAGCCAAGGAAGACACCCAGCAGTGAGAGTGAAACCTCCTCCTCTATTCAGCCACTGGCTTCAGAGGCAAATGGGTCCAGCAGTTGACTCAGTGCGAGAAAACTTAGAATAACTTCAACTAATTTCATCTCCTGCTAATCGAGGCAGCAAATGTCAACCTGGCTGCTCAATTGGCACGACTGAAATACCTGTGAGCAGCAGCAGAAGCCTTCCTTAGGATGCAGTCTACTGGCTTTCAATGCCATGTGGATATTTATCACTACTTTCCCAAGGAACTCTGCATTCCCTATGATCTGGGGCAGTTTTCCCTTGTGCCTGTGTTCTTCCTCTCTTTCCAGCTCGCATGAAGTCAGTCAGAATGTGACTCACACTCGTTTAGGACCTTCTCTCTCATTAAAGTGATTTGTCTCACACTCAGAACTGCTCCCTCCCATTTGTCCTCCCCTGGGTGCTGTGGTTAAACACCAACCTCTCATGGTGGATTCCCACACTGCAAACCTCCCTGCACACAGCGAGCACCGATTCATTTCCCCTTTCCCCTCCCTCTAGCACTGTTCACAACCCACTGCCTACACTTGGACTCTTTATCTCTCTTGGTTCTCCTCTTCCATTCTAGCAAATTGTGCCCTGCCTTTTTAAAAAGCTGCGTTTTCTTCTCTATTCTGGCTGCTACAAGTCCACATTTAAACCCAGGTAAACTCTCATATATCTACCAGTGGGTTTTTCCTGTTCTTAAGTCTTCTTTTTTTTCTTTTTCACCCCACATAGTCCCTCTCCTGAATTATATCCTAGATTCTCTTACTGACAATGCATTTTTTGTTCAATTTGAATAGCTTCCCAGTTCCTCCAGCATCACTTCCAAACAAGCTTCCCTGGCTACGAAAGCTCTGCAGAATTTGGCTCAGTCTCTCATTCATACTTCCTGCATCTGAACCTCATTCTGTGAGCTAGCATCTTCATTTATTCATCCCTCTCTTCCTTGGCACTTCTCAAATGCAAGATGTACTCTGAATCATTACAAACAAACGTCTTAAAAAGATGAAATCTTTCTTCAGCCTTCAGAGCTGAAATGTATGAACTGTTTGATCCTCTCCATTTTCACTAAATAGCCAGAATAGGGAGTTCTTGCTCCCCAGAGATTACTTCTGTGCTTTGTTCTCTAACACTGGAGATATCTGCTCACCTGTTATAGTGCAGGTTTAATTTATCACAAAATTGTAATAATTTTATACATCCGAGTTGCTGAATATATTGGAATACAAGATAATTTCTTTCTTACTCTAGCAAGAGACTTACGCCTTGTTTCAAACTAACTACAAACTACTGAGAATAGAGACAGACATTTTTTTAGAAGTTACAATTATTTTTGTTCCAATCAGATCTCAAGTTCTACAAATAATGGGGACACTCTCTGATGGCACTTGATGCTGCAAGCCACCGAGTACAAATTAAAATAAGAATGAAATATTTCAAGAAATATTCATAGACATGTTAGAAAAAAAGTGAAGGTAGTTTCTTTTCTTAACATACAAAGTGAAGTCATTTGAATTTTACTGAAGTGTGACTGGGAAAAATTCAGCAGTAACCTGTAAAATATTTTTGTTAGTGCTCCTTTCAACCATGCAGCCGATTCTGAAATTTAAAAAAAAAAAATAGACAATGGTAAAAAGCAGTTGGTCTTGCATTTAATCACAACATCGACTTGCAGAAACCTATAACCTTTCAAACAATGGACAGAAAAATTAGATACAGACAGTAAGAGATATACAGACATGCAACTAGCCTTAGTGCTCCAAAATGGAATTGAAAGACAAATCTATCCTCTTATTCACAGCTACTACCAAAGATAAGAAACTGAGGAATAGAAACACACTGAAAGAGCAAATCAATCAGTAATCATGGATCAGAAATAGTAAAGAGAAAAACAGAGTAAAACAAAAGCTCTGCTAACTTAAAAGGCAACACCATACAGAAAGCAACAATTGCATCATACAGGAGAAAGACTAATAGACGACATAAAACCCAGAAGCAAACTCAGTAACAATGACAAAAATAAGAGTGAAAGTGAAAAATTGTTATAGAAAAGTGTAAGACAAAAGGGTCTACTGCTCTAGCACAGACTAAAATGTGCATGGGAGTGCACAGACTGAACATATTTTCTCTTATTCCATCAGCTTCCAAAATCTAAAACTGTAACTCCCTTAGACATCCAACTTAAATGGAAATTATACCTTACACACTACCCAGTGGATAATACATGCTAGAAAGTCAAAGAAATCTGTGTAGAAATTTGCATAAGAATTTCAATAGGACTTAGATCAGAAATTCCTTGCCCTACAAAGGGCTGTGCCTGGGAATTCCAACCATTTCTTTTGCTTCCTGCGCAGGAGCTGCCATTTCTGGGTCCAAGTGCTGCACCCTCAGCAGAATGTGCGTGCTGGCCCTTCCTGGGGAGGAATCTTTCAGCACTGCTCGCAACTTCTGAGGAAATTATGATTTGAACCTTTGGTTTTTGGTCTACTTTGAGGATGGGAGAAGGGGAATTAATTTCATAAGACTGATAATTGTTGAAGTAAAAGTAAGAGATAATTAGCTAACGATGTATTTCTCCTGTGTAACCTGTTAGAGATCAGAGACACAGTAAATGGGAGAAAGTGCTATTTTGCAGTGTGGGCAACTGACTCAATATTATAACAGAAGACATTCACACTCTCTTCTCCAATGATTTCACTGCCATAATGGTTCTCTGTAGCCCATAATTAAAAAAAAATAAAAATTAAACCCTCTAAAACATTTTCTTACTCTAGATAGGGACTGCTTAACAAAACAATTGCCCTTGCATTAAAACTGAATGCACTAAATGGCAGATGTGAACTCTACATATCCTGATATTGCCATCCATGGTAATTTACTTTTTTTACTGTGTCTAACAGCACTAGGCCAGCATGTAAAGGAAATTAAAAATCACATGCTCCTGAATAAGTTGATGTATTACCTCTCAAACTTACAGAGGAAACAAACTCACCCCAGTAAAACAGTCTGAGCATACAATGACAGTGAAAAAGCTTATTTCACGGGTGGTAAATATCTCCAAGTCCTCTTTTGCATCCAGCTTAAACAAATTGTTCTCCCAACACGCCTAGAAAGAAATGTATCTGTGTGTCTGAAGGCATCTTTTACAGATACCATCTACAAGATAAGCAATGCTAAATAATGATGCTTGCAAATCACGAGCTGACAGTTTTTATTACAAAACTCGATAAAGCTTTCAGTGATATCCAGTAGCATGAGAGCTAAATTTCAAAGCACAGCACGCCTGTTTTACAACGTATTCAGGTGAACAAATTGTTTGCATGACTAGACAGACATCAGACACTTTTGTAAAGAGAGGATATAAAACAAGAATACATGGTAAAAAGAATTGTGACTTTCCAAGTATGACATTAGCGAAGAGCAGCAGTAAAAATCAGCAATATTCAAAGAGAGATGTGAGCTCAAATGACACGGAATACAGCCCTTATCAACACTATGGAGTCTCGTGCCCACGTATCTCTAAATCTTGGATATTTTAGCCAAGCTTCCACCGCTTTTTCCAGAGCATTGTGCTTCGACACTGCCACCTCTTCACCAACACCTGGTGACCCCTCGGTTCTCGCCCGGAGTTCTTAGGAAATGGGGATTTGTCCACATCTGCCCAAACGTGACTAAGAAGCAGCAGAAAGCAGAGAATTGCTCCCTTCCACCTCCCAACAGCACACACACATCTGACCCCAACGACCCTCAGCGTTTCCTAAGCCTGTTGCTAACAGGTCACAAGCCTGGAAAGGACAAGTTGGTTGGTTTTTGTTTAAGAGACAGTTTAAAGCACACACAAAACAAACAGAGAGACAGACAAATATTATTGCTGTTTTTTAAAGTAACTCACACTTTCTCTGAAAGAAAACCACAAAAATAAAATAGTCTTCACGAACATAACTTGTGTGCACTCGACTTTTCTGCACATTAATGTCTGAGGCTACAAATAAAGATTAGAAATTGTATCCACCCCTAGGCAGCCATTCCAAAGAGCATGTCTGAAGAATAATGTCTGGTAAGGAATAAGCAGCCAGTCAGTTATTTACCTTTAGGGCACGTTTGTGAGATAAAAGGTATTTTAGATTATGTTGAAGCACACACTGTCTTGCTGGCTCTAGAAATTGTCATTTCCTAGAAAAGTGTTAGGCAGTCTCAGTTAGATGAGGTAATGCCTTCGGAGCATCTACTGGAAGAGCCTTTGATTCATGTACCAATGAATCAAAAACACAAACCACAACAGCATATTTATTTTATGCTTTGGGAACAGACAAGGGAATTAATAGCTCACTCCCAGCTCCTTCCATGCAAAAAATAAGAGTTTGTTCTAATAATAAGTCCCTTCTCATGCTGGGTGCTTGTCTAATCTGATATTAATTGAATCTCTTCAGCCAACACTTGCTCTACACCAGTTTCCTACCACTACAGCAAAGCATGGATTAAGTGAAGCCTGTGAAGGGAGTGCATTGCCTGGGGGAAGAAGAAAGATGAGCAGAGATGCACATATTGCTCACTTCAAGTCTTATGCTTATATATTTTTTAAAACTAGAAAAGACACTTCTACAGAAAATATACCAGTGGGAATACTGAAAGAAGGTTTAAATCATCATGGAGTACACGAAAGGAAAAGACTTGTGTGAGGGAAGGGCTGACAAACTAATAAGAAAACTCAGCTTCAAGCACCAGAAGTTCTTGTTCTGTGTTTTAGGACAGGAAGAGAAATATATCTGCAAGAACAAGGGACAGATTTAACAAATACTCCTTGGGAAAGTTTGACTTAACACACTTTCCTTTAGACAGAAAGCGGCTGAGAGCGTGCACACGATTCTTCAGTGCGACCCAGCTTACACACAGCATTTGCTGTGCCAAGCCACGAGGTTTCTCACCATCGTGGTGAACATTTTTTTATTGCATGCCACACGAAAACCATCAGTGCTGGGTTATGCAAAACTCTGGCTAGTGAAAGACTAAAAGAAAAAATCCAACATAAACCTATAACCCTAATGAAAAAAATAGAATTCCCTCCTTGTCAGAAGCCATTAGACTACATATTCCAAACCTTTAGGAATAATTACTGCAGGCAATTGTTACTACTTCTTCAAAAAGAAGAAAGAAACATCTGATAAGTTAAACTGCTTCCCAAGGAACTTCTTATTTTTTATATTACACAACAGCCTGCAAAAGATTCCTGCCACTTTCAAATCCATCCATTAATGAGCAATAATGAAATGTGCAGTTTCTTTAATTTTAATGGCTTCTGTTCTTTCACTATTTGTATATACAAATATACCCCTCAAATGCCTATTCTACGGCAGCCAAGGGCTTTGGATTTATTAAATTCAACTCTAACACAGCCTTTGCTGTCCATTCTATCAAAGTCTTAGCTAGCTATTAAAATTTTATCCACCCATTCTCAGTCTGCGCAGCAAAAAAGTGCCTGATATGGCTGGTGGTCACAGAGGAGCTAATGCCAATTCAGCATAAAGCATATCAAATCTCAGGCTTTCATGTGAAGGGCTGCACTCATCTTTCTCTTCTGGCACTGAAACTGGCAGCACAAAACAGATGGTTTGTTCATTCCCTGAGATAGCAGTGCTGAAGGGTTTTGGGCAAAGGAATAGAATCAAAGCGGAAAAAATCAGAGATTTTAATTGATTAAAAGTTCCACATAATTCCAAGGACTGCTGATAAATATTTCCTTTCCGATTTTTCACCTTTAGAGGAAAAGATGCACATTTCTTTTCCCCTGAAAATAATCACAAACACTATCAAGCAACCCCCTTAGGCCTTAAGCCTCTCCTTCTCAGCAAGATGCTGAAATAATCAGGAACTAATTTCATCCATCTTTCCCACACAGGCAACAGTAATTCCATTTGTGCCAGACCTCCCCAGCACCATCCCTTTCCAAAACAACAGCATACAGCAGTTTCACAGCTTTAGGCTGCAATTGCCCACATTTCCTAAAACTCATAAATGGGAAAATAGCATTTCCCCCTCTCCTTTTTGACCCTGTAACTCAGTAACAGGCTCTTACTCAGCAAAATATTTCCAGCCTCTGCTGCAGAAACCGTGTTTTTTGATTTACCAGGCACTTAATTGTTGAATGCCTGCTCCATCAGCTGCTGCACTGTGCAAGGCTTCTCCTGCTCTGCTGCTGCAGCTCAGTGAGCTCCACTTACATTGTGATTACACTCCAGAATTGGACCCAATTTAAAATAGAAAACCACACAGATGCATCAGGATCTGTTAGTCATTCCCTTAACAGCTCTACCACGCCATTAAGAACTAAAGGATCAAATGTGAATTAACTTATTTTAGGAATTCTCTATTAACATAACAAAAATGATGGTCCTACCGATATCAACCTCCCTTCACAGGAGAACTTTGATACTACAATTCTCTTTTGCATAATGCATGATTAAACCTCTTCATCCTCTGGAAAAAAACCTCCTCAACTCTCTTTAAACCACCTGACCTTAGAGTTTTATGAGAGATTTCTGTAACGCTACTCAAGACCGTTGGTATTGAATAACCTTTGCAAAGAATAACGTTTACCTAAAATAATTCTTTTTAGCACAATACAGGAAGTTGAAGACAACGATTTTACCTGCCGTTCCTCTGGAGGGCAAACATGATGCCCTTTTCCTGGAAAGGGAGCAGCTTCTTCCTCAGTCTTTCAGGTAGGAAGGAGAGCTGAGCATCCACATCCTCTGAGGGAGGAGCTCCGAGCGCAGGGGTCTCCTGGAGAGCACTGGCCATGCTGACCCAGAGGGACAAAAAGAGGAAGGAGAAATTTCAGCTGCACGGCAGAACAGAGAGTAAAGCCTGATGGAACAACACTCCTCGCTTCATCTTGAAATCAGCAGTGGCTACACAACTTTCCTCAGGTTGTTTCTCTCTGCAAAGCATAAAATTGTGCAGATGCTGGAGGAAGAATCCCTCACCTCAGGATCCATAAAAATATTTTAACTATTCTAAGATGTGTCTCTTCCTTTACACTATGAAAAAAGTTATTTTAGCAAATACCTTATTCATGAATGGAAGGTATTTGCCATTCAAATCGAATGTACTCATGGACACCGAAATAGAACTCTTTTAGTAAATATTTCTCAGAAGAGTTCCAGGAAAAAAAAAGGCTATTTAACTTTCTGACGATGGAACTAACAGTCCTTTAAATTTTAGTCCTAAAACTTATAGGGGAAAATAAAGGGGAAGATATGCTCACTTTGGGGGAAGTAAAAAAAATAAAAATAAAAAAACAAACCCAAAAAAAACCAGTCAAGAACTTTATTTCCCTAAGGAAACAAACAACCTTAAACCACAAAACTAGCCAATAAAAATTCTCATAATGTGCTTTACGATTAAAAATGTGGATTCTTCATTTATTTTTGTTCAAGGGACAGAGCAGAAATGCTCCTGCTCTCTTTTAACGCCAATAGACTCCCAACAAGCAAACAAAAGTTTATAAAGCTCAATAGCAGTGCACTAGCTGAACACAAAGAAAGAAACAAAACTGCATCAAAACAGTACCTACTTATTTTGGATTCACAGTGTAAGGAGCAGGATTACCACAGGAACAAAGAGTGGCAGCCAAAACAGCCCAAAGCCCTGCTCTGAATCTTTCTCAGTTAATACTGCCTTAAAATCAGGGAAAAAGGTAAAGAAACAGAGGACTGGAGAGCACAGCAAATACAAGTTATTGGGAATTTGGAGAGGAAATTCTCACATCTGGAGAGGAAAAAAAAAGCAGCTGTCAGTGCTGCTGACAACAATGAGGAAAGGACAGGGAACAGGACCTCAGTGTGCTGAAAATGCACCGAGCTGTTGCAGAATTCCAGAAAAAGGAGGATTTTGGTGGAGGATTTTGTCAGTGGCATCGCCAGTCAGGCTAATGACTTTCAGGCAGACAGAAAATGAATAAGTGCTTTTTTTTTGGTTACAGGATGAATTATAGGCACGTCTACCAGGATATACATCAGGCATTGAGAGGAATGTAAAGAAAATGCTGTGGATGAGCCTCCAGGTAAGTTCCAGGACATTCTCACTGGGGAAGAATTGAGCAGGGTTAACACTGAAACTTCCAGGTATTCCTTTTTGAGCTTCCACTAGCACTTGCACAAAGAAGGGGTGGTTAACCACAACCATTCTGCTGGGCAATGAGGGAAGAACAGTGAATTTCAATTTAAAATACTGATTAACACACAAAAGTTGGGACATAAACGTTGTATTGACCGTGACAATTCTGTCCCACATTTTCCCAAGTGGAATCTTTGGTATAACTTTTGTTCCTTTCAAAGTTGCTTCAGGTAAGTTACTTAAAACTGCTGGCAAACAAACAAAAAGTAAACATTTCTGTAGAGCCAAGCTTCAACAATGCTGCAGGATTGGTGGGCCCAACAAAGCTGTTCAACACTCAGTTCTGAGATTCACCTCTAAAGAAAATCTGTGACTCATTTTCTGTGCTAATTTTCCATTCTATAAATGCAGAGATAACGATGCACTTGTGATCAGCTCGCTACAGAGCTTGTTGGGAGTGAGAATACGAACATGAAAATGTTAACATAATTAACTTTCTGTTGAACAAGATCATGACAAGATCCTTTCACTGCAAGGCTGAATAGGAGCCATGCAGTTTCAGAAGCATAAATCTGAATTACAGGAGGCACATGAGTCATCAGCACACAGCAATACTACCGTGAAAAATGCTCCTGCATCAGTCATTAACAAGGTTAGAACCGACTTTGCAGCTCTTAGAAAGCAGCAAACTACCAGATGTACCAGATTTTGTTTTGTTTCTCTCTCTAGGGTGAATGATTGTATAAATGAATGGTGAATAATTACAGACTAGGTGAATAATTAAAGAACTCCACACGTGGTGAACAACGACTATTAAAGCAACACATGCCCTGGTTGTGGTGGTCGTGTAGGTTTTGAGGCAGATACTTGTGCACACGCTGTAGTAACACCAAGAAATAAAACCAGTGTAGAAATACACCCTCAGTGTAGCAGAGGATCAGTTTGTATCTTGTTCTAGTCATTGCAGATTTAGAAGATGTAAGGGGAGAGAAAGGACTAGGGCATGGATTCTCCAACTACTGAGAGCTTCTCAGGGTTTTTTCTGTTTCCTTCACGTGCTGTAATAAAGATCACATCGACCTTCCCACAGCTCCAGACCACAAGTTCTGGAGCTGCTTTTTTTTTTGTTTTTGTTTTTTTTTTGCCAGACAAAATAGACCTCAAAGGTTTTGTGTGGAGACCCAGCTTTTCACTCAGAGACTTCACGCAGCTGCACAAGTTCCGTGAGTTAAAAAGCTCCAACTCTAGAGTATTCACTTGAGTGTTTCAAAGGAAATCAGGGATGAAATAACTGAATTACTAAAGCCAGTAATTATTAATCGAAAATTGCTTCAGTATCTCAGGACTGGATAGTGGTAAACGATCCCAGCTTTTAAAAGCAGGAATGAGGAAGATTTATGGACTTAACGTCACAATTCATTCACAGGGCATAAAAAGCCAGTAAATGATTATGAAGTGCAGAACCCATGAACACCAGGATAAATGCATTTATTTGGTGAGAGTCACCACGTGTTTTGTAAAAGTGATTCACATTTTTCCATTCTGATGAAGTTTTTTTGAAAGAGCTCTACAACAATGTACCTATAAACTATTTGATGCAGTCTAATTCCCACTACTTTTCAAAATGGAATTGAAACAGAATACATTTTATAAACGTATTTGTGCAGTAACTATAATTTCTGGGAAAACTTTTGAGGAAGCCTCTCAAACTTCCAAGAAAACCAAGCTGCCATATAAAAAAATTGCACTGAAACTTTTTTTCAAATTCAAGCAAATAGAGAGGTCATACATGAGAGAAACAACATCAGCAGCATTTCCAAGAAATCTGCTCCAACTTCTCTCGTGCTCAATCAATCATAAATGATCTGGAAAAGTAAGCAGCTACTGAGGGATAAGGGCAATGCAAACACTAAAATAGAGTAATATTTGAAGAAATCCAACCTTGAATTTCTTTCTAATAACTGCTACTGCTACAGTGCATTTCACTGTAGGCCCTTCTCCTTCCAGAGGCAGCAGCTGAGACCCAGCTTGTTGAGATATCATCCCTGGGGCTGTTTCTTTATTGAAAAGTTGGGTGCAAGACTGATGACAAGTTCAAGGACTACTTTAAGTTTTCCAATAGCTGTTTGTCAACACAAGCTGATTACATAATATAATGGTTATTTTTACAGGCCACTAAGTAAAGCCCTTTAATGCAGCTCAGCAGCAACATGCCTAAGACAAAGTAATCTTTCCACTACGGGTTTTGCTTCATAAATTTCTTCTTGATTACCTTAATTGCTCCATGACTGCGTGTTCAATAAAACTTAATGGGGAATTCAAGGCTCTAAGAGCATCTCGGTTGACTGATTAATCAACTATTTCACAGAATTGTTTGGGCTGGAAAGGAGCAGTGCAGATCGACTCCTGCACGCCCCCTGCCAAGGGAGGGTCGCCTGGAGGAGGTGACAGAGGAATTAATGTCTCCAGAGAGGGAAAATCCACCAGNCAGGCGGCAGGCGGTGCCCGACGCCGAGCGCGCCCCAGCCCGGGCAGCCCTCACGGCCGCGGGCTCCGCGCTCGAACGGCCGCCGGGAAGTGACGCATGGCCGCGGTCACGGACGGGAAGCGCTTTTGGGCCCGGGGAACCGCNAAAGAAGTTCTCTTTCAGGCTGAGGTGGAGCTTCTGGTTTATTTTATGACCATTGCTCCTCATCCTGCTGATGGGCACCACTGAAAACAGTCTGACACCTTGGCACCCACCTTCGAGATCATAATGTGCTTAATCAATCCTCTCTCAGTGTTTCTTCTCCAGACTGAGCAGGCCCAGCTCCCACAGGCTCTCCTCATGAGAGACGCTCCAGAGCCCTCATCACCTCTGCTGGACCCTCTCCAGCAGCTCCCCGCCTTTCTCGTTCTGAAGAGCCACCAGCGGGATTAACAAAGAGCTGCAAACCTACCCATGGCGACACAGCGTTTTAAAGACCACCACAAGAGAAGGCGCAAAGGACATCACGCAGAACAGGTTTTCCACAGGTCTCTGCACGGTGCTGGAGGGAAGCGCACACCTCAGTACCTGCCCGGGGGGCAGCAAGATTTTTTATTTTACTTACGCAAGTCTCTACAGCTGCAATCTCTGAAGTACCTGAGCGCGACGAGGCAGCAGCAGCAAGCGCAAGGAGCGAAAGGCGTGCCAAG
>VWZN01013116.1:1396192-1476532 GCA_013396955.1 Regulus satrapa | reverse complement strand
CATCTCTCTTAAAAATGTTTTAAAATGAGTTTTTCAGCACCGAAGAAGGATTTCACTCTATGAGGAAGACGGAACGAGATAGAAAAAGAAGTGAGGATAAGCTGTTTCTTATATGGGGTCTAAGAATTATTCAGATTATTCACGTGAAGAGATTTGCACACATCTTACATGTTGATGGATTTGTGGGATGTCCATAGAAAGCTGGATTAGGAGGTGGTGGAAAAAACCCAAAAAAGAGTGGTGCACACTTTGCTCAGGGCACGTTGGCACACGGTACAATCTACCGTAGCGTTTGTTATCTTGGAGTGGTTTTGCTAATAGTCTTAATTTTTAAAAATTTTCATGCCCTTTTCTCATTGACCCGAAACCGAAGAGATTTTGTGTGCCCAAACCAGAACAGGGAATGCGTTGGGTTTTTTCTCTTGCAGTGTCTGACACTGGCCTTTCTTCACTGAGGCATTAACCTGCAATTTTTAATGGGGTTGCTTTTCTGGTGCCTTGTCTTCCATAAGCAGTAATGTATTTGAGACATGCTTTTTGGCCGAATATTAAGCAGCAATTTTACAGGGCGGTATGTCTTGTGAATGTTAAATTAGGAATATTTCGTTCCTGTTGAAGTGAAAGGTAAAATGAAGTTCTGATTGTTTTTTTCCAAACAGTTTTGTTCAAATAATTTGCTATTCAGAAGAAAGAAATGGCAATGGAAACACCTTTTCTTTGACAGTCTTCCATTGCCTTGGCATGCAGCTGATGTTAAGCCTTTGTTTTACAGTAAGTACTGTGATGTCAAGGGTTTGAGTATTTTGGAGGAATTAAGTAATTTACTGCTTGTACTCCTCCATTTGCCGAAGTCCCAATGGCAAAAACAATGCTAAGACTTGTGTCCATTTAAATCTCGGAAGATCAAAAATGTGGTACTTGTAACTGCACTGCCTGGCCACTCTTTATTTTAGAGAACTGCAAATTGCTATCGAGATCAACTAGTAGCTTTTTCGTGAGTAAAAATGGATTTGACTAAACATCAGTAATTTTGAGGGGCGGGCAGTGTACTGGGTTAGCTTTGTTAGCAGTGCTCCTGAAACTACTAAAGATTTGGGAAGGGTCACCCCCTAAATCTGCTGCAGTGTTTTAATTTTGTGTGTCTGTTAAGAGGAATAAAGCAAGAGTCGAGGAGCCTGCTATTACTGCTTTGCTCTTTCTCATCTGAAACACTTCTGCCTCTGCCTTTTTTCTTCTTTTAACTTAGGTTAAGGTTTTGGCTTTCGTTTCTTCTCCTATTTCAGCACATTTGCCTTCAACCGTAGCCTTTATTTTGTATTGCTTGCTTCGAGTCTGTCTGTGAAACTCCTTCAAACCAGCTGAGGGCTTTAGGACAAGGGCTCCAGGCTCAGCTGTGGGACACAAACGCCTCGGCTTTGGGGTTTATTCAGCTAAAAGGTGCTGTCAGTTTGCTACAGTGGCCTCAGTTAATTCCACTTCTTGTCTTTGTATTGCCACTTTCACAAATCTACTTCTCCCCAGAGTTATTTTGAGTAAGAGATGTAGCAGCGCATCCTTTTAAATACCCTTTTGAGTTTAAAGTTTCAAGGTGCTGCGTTCCAGGCTTTTAAAAGTCACCGATACAGTTGCATTTTTTTGGACACTTTGGGAAAAATCGGCCTTTTGACACCGTGTGCTCCGAGAGCGAGGTGTCAGGTAATGCAGCAACGGAGACTTTGAATTGGTTATAATGTGGCATTACAGTCCATTAAAAAAAAAAAGAAAAAAAATCTTTAAAATATATTGACAGCATGTTTCAGATGTGGTGAGCTGGACAACTCTGTGCCCTGACTTTTGCTACCTGGATAAAAATGTGAACCACCCTGGATGTTCTGATTAGTTGAAGTGATTTGCACCTGAATTTTTTCAGCGTGCTCCAGTTCTCATCTCTAAGATGCGAAGAGAGTTAAGCAGTGCCAGTAAATCCCGAGTGCTGTAATTCATGGGTGTGACAGCTAAGGAGCTTTCCACAGGAGTGGGAGAATATCCCCTAATCCTGGCATCGCTGCCTCAAGGACCGCAGAGGTGTTGAGCCCAGCTCAGTGGCGCTTTCCCGTGTCCATCCCACCTAGGAATGGCCAGCATTCCAGGAATGGCCAAGCGGGGCTTTTGTTAAACCACCCTGAGCCTTTTAGTGATGGAAAGAGGAGCCATTGGGTCATGCAGGACCTGAATAATGAGGTCTTTCACACCGTTTTCTTTAGGCAAGAAGAATCAAGGGAGCACCTCAGTGCAGTGCTGTGGGAGCCCATTCAGATTTGGGTTTTGGGCTCCTGGTGTGCCCTCCCTGACTCCTCTGAGGTGCTGGACCAATGTGCTCTAGAGCAATGTTAGGGGATTTTGGAAAGCTCTCTTTCCCGGAGATGGTAAGTCAGCAACAGATTATGATTAAATATCGTTGGATAAATGGCACTTTGGGCCTGCCTGTAATCTTACTTTGGTTTCATAACTTGTTGAAAGAGTGTTTTAGAGGAAATAATGTCTGGAAACAGATTCATGAAGGACAGGAGCCTTAATTACAGAACAGCCTGCATTGCTACTCTTGTGCATAAGTCAGTCTCCTGCAGTTTAATGTATGTATTATGAGAATCCTGTCAACGTGTCATTTTTTGATATGCACTTTACTCCAATCAATAGAATTCTGTTTCCAAGAATATTGGGCTATGGTGTGTTTGGATCCAGACTGCTGAAGCAAACTGTAGATTTGAGATGGCCGTGGGATGCTTATTCCAGGGTTTCTTTTCTACTCCTTATCTTGGATCTCTGTGAGGAAATGGGGCATTACCTCTGAGTTGCTTTCTGCATAAACAGTTACATGCTACATTGTTCACCTGTCTTTGTCAGTCTGTTGTTGAATTTTTTGTTCTTTACTCTCCTTCCCAACATCAGTTCTTATTGTTCTTTAATCTGCGACTTGAATTTGTGTATAAAATGGAATTCTGTCCCTTACTCTTACCTTTTCTGCCCCCTCCTCAGGTTTGTTAGCAAGTGTGTACTGATCTTTGTCCAGGTGTGTAGGGAATGGTCTGAAGGCTGAAGCTTGTCAGGACAAATGCTATCAATATCTTTAAAGCTGTGACTACAAAGCATAGCAGAGTTGCTTCTTCTTTTGAAAGCATAATTTTGGATAACTTGCATCTCTGAGTCAAAAAATAACCTCTAAAAGACATACAGATAGAAGATATCATTGCTGGATTTGGCATAGCAAAAATCCAGTCCTGAGTTTTGTACTTTTCTAGAAAATGTTCTGTATAATTGGTTAGCACTTCACCTACCACAGTCGTTGAAAGAATTGTTCCCAGCCAAGCAAGGTGCGATAGGTTGCTGTAGGTATCCAACAACAGCATTTTAATTTATGTTAAGTGAAGCAAGCCATAAATAGATGCAGCCCTTGCAATACCTGCTGCTGTGAAAGAGGCCATCGTGGTGCCACATCCTTGGCTTTTTGTTCCTGCCCTCTGCCACCTCCTCTGCTCTGTTCAGCGAGCTGTTACCGGGAGCGCTTTCATCGCTGTGAGCTGTAGGTCTCTGGTTCTATCAGACTGAAGCATCTCTCGGGAGGCTTGGAGGAGCAGTTTCGCTGGCAGATGGAGGAGCTGGTGACTGGAAGTGAGATCAGCGGCTCCTTTAGCGCAGCTGACTCTGGAGAAGGCTGTTGCTGTGCAGCTGGTGAGGGAAGTTCCAGCTCGTTCAAACGCTTCTGCCGAGGGCAGATTGAGGAGTGTTCTCACAGCCCTTGCTCCTGGCAGAGCTCTGGCCATCGCAGCCTCCTGCTGCTGCTGAGGACTGCGAGCAGTTGCATCATTGACCCACGCTGGATCCACAGGCAGATTTCCATCTGCTCTCCTGTTGGAAAGGAGCTCAGAAGGGTTTGCTCTGTTCTTGTGCAGATACAGCGGGAGTTTGGAGAGGCATCGGAGATGGCTTAGATCGAATGTTCCGTTTTTGTACCCTAATGAGGCAGTAGCAAAATGAGTAAATCAGTTTGTGGGGAATTCTTGTCCCCGTTATCACAGCGCGATTTGAAGCATTTCAACAGAAGGTACAGAAAAAAGCCCTTTTCCTTTAAAGCATTGTTAATCCCTCCATCTTTTGGATGAAGAGCTCCATTTCAGGTTCAACGTGCTCTGTAGGTGTTTAAACAACTTGCTGTTAGGATTAGAGTCTTTTTCTCTCTTTCTTTTGTTATCCATTAAATCTATTCCAGAGCTTAAAGCGAGGACCGAGCCCTCTCAGTTTCTGCCTTCCCTCAGATGTAGCTGGATTGGTCAGCAAAGCTTGCCCACATTGGCAGGAGTTAGACCCAAAACAAAGCCTGGTTTGCCTTTTTCACCTGATGGGTCCTTAGCCTTCTTCCACTTGGGAAGTCAGGCTATTTCTGAACAAGAACTTTTGCCTAATGGCTTTCCAAGGGAAAACCAAGGGAAATGAAATAATTCTCTCGTGTTAGTCATTGCATACACTGGTAAAATGACAATTAGGTACTCAAACATCTGCTGACAGTATTCTTACTGTTAGAATTGACTGTAATGAGTCCTTAATTTTTACTTGTAATGAAGATGACAAGCTATTAGTCTCTTAGTTTAGGTGTTGTGGTTTCTTCTTTGTTTCAAGCACATCAAAGTGATCGTTGATGCATTTTCATTGCACTTAAATCTCTACAAAAGCTCCTAGCTGCGTGTTTGGTTGCACACTGCCTTATTGTCACAGAAAAATAAACTGCTCTTTCAAGAGTTTAAAGCTGTACCACAAAGCAGTGCCAGGATTGCTCTGGGATGGCATCCTCGTGGCGTGCCTTGCAGGAGGAAAAGGACTCCCAGTACTTGGAAAGCTGTGAAGTGACTTTATGGAAGCTGCTGCAGTCTGGGTAGACTTGTGGTCTCACAAAAGGATGTGAATCTTTCACACAAACGATTGTGTTAACTCATAAAAATGTTATGATGTTCGTCCTAATACTTCATGTGGGGATGTTTTGCTTCCCTCTAGTTTCAAATATTGGCTTCTGGAGAGGAATGCTTGTTTTTATGTGAACATTCTTGTTACTGGGAGAAGGAACTGAGTCCACACTGAGCTTATCTAGTCATGGATTAAATACAGAAGAATATGTAATACCACGTTTTGAGGAAGACTTTTGAGCTTCCAATGGTACCATTAGACTAAATTCTTAAAGTAATAGGAAACGAAGAAATGATGTTGCTGTGCTAATAACTCAGGGAATGCAATGTGTGATATTCCAGCAGCTGGCTGTTCTTCACTGGCCACGGGGACACGCTGTTAGTTGCTACATAATCTTGTATTTCCTGACACTGCCAAGTTTGATTTGAAAAGCACAAAGAGCGCTAGACCTTATTAGGACCTGCATATCAAAATCGTGGTGGAAGCTGTCCCAAGTCAGAACACAACCAGCTTTTTATCTGTTGAAATATTAGACAATGTTAAAACCTGGGTTTGGTCTGTCTTCCTTGGTCCACAGCAGTGTGAAGGCTCAAAATTGTAACAGTCCATAAAGATCAATAATTCTAGATGTATAAATATTCTTTCTGTAACTCTTTTTCTCATCCTGTTTTCCAGTATGCAATGAAATACAGGCTACTTTTAAACAAGAGACAATTTAGCCTATTTGCAGCATGTGGAATAATTGGGGATGGGAGACTTTGAGATTTTTCAGCTCTGGCCAGACAATGTGTGAATTCAGGCACGGTTTAGCTCAGCGGTGAGGATTCTAAAGGGTGAGGCTTGGCTGAGATCCCAGGGATCTGAGGGGATTCTTTGCTGTCCCTCTGAGCAGGGTGTCCTGCAGGGCTGTGTCACCTGCCAGGCTGGGGCTGATGATCCCACTGCTCCTAGAGAGTCCCGCTGCGTGACGTGAACAGCTCAGCCTAATCCTGCTCATAACTTATTAACCTTGGCACTCTGCTGCTTGCTGCATCAGGAGTTGGTTGCTGGGTCCTTTTTTAATTCATGCTGCACATGCTGCACTTACCTGCTTCTGGTGGCAGTGCCTCTCAAACTGTGGAGCTCTGGGGTGTGTAGGTCGGATGGAGGCATGGATTCTGTAAGGATGGATTCTCACACGGGTTTGATGCTGTAAGGCAGACTATAAAACATGGGAGGACATCAAATCCACTTTAAATTCTCCTTTGAAATCTTTAGAAAGAAAGTACAACTAAGTGGACTTTTCCCAGTTCTTCTCAATTTTAAGGAAAAATTCTTGATCCTGGGAAGGCTTCTTAACAGGCTTTTGAAAGTAAAGTCTGATGGGAAAAAAAAAAATATTCCAGTTTGTTCCAGTGCAAAAATGTTCCAGTGCAACTCACTGCACTGTGCACTGCTTGAATGTGCCTACAGACCAAGAGGAGAGACTTGGAGTCCCTTCTTCTTACAGGAAATAATGCTTTCAGAGCTGTGTCAAACTATCTGGTTGTTAATTAAATTGCTAGTTATCTTCTTGCATGCTGAACAGCAGTTGTAAAATCTGGTTCTGATCTCTACTGGCCTCCAGCCTCACTGACTGTGGAAAACTTACAGACGCCCGGGTTTGTGGCAGAGTTTTCCTCTAGATTAAGTAGCTCTTCTGCCCATCTGTTATCTTCTGCAGCCTCATGAAATGAAGTTTTCCATACAAGTTTTTATCAGTGCAAATACCATTTTCCATGTAAGGCCTTTCCAGGGCTTTATTAGCGTGGCACTTCTGTTGCTTTTCTGAGAATAAATTGAATGGTAGTTGGACCTTTAAAATTTGAATTTTCCTAATCTTCATTGTCTCTGCTTTATCCGTTTCCTCTATAATACTACATGCAATTTCAATAGATTAGGCCTCTTCCATTTATTTCTCCTAGGAACTATTACTTTATTAAATAGAGCTGTTTGGCACAATCTCTGCTACAGTGTTTTTCTGTCAACTCATTTTCCATTGACTTTGGTGCCTTTAATTCATTGCTTTACAATTTGTTCAGAAGTCAGGCCTACAGTTATTTTTTCCTTATATTTAGTTCGGTGCTTTTTGTTCCAACACCAAATGACACCATCGAGTATTTCGTACTCTTGAAAAAAATCTCATTTTTGGGGACTTGTGATCTGTTGAGAGGTTTCTAATTTTCTGTAGTTAGTAGGTATGGTGTCTTCAGCACTTATTTTCTGACTCTTATTTTTCCTTTGAATGTATTCTTTCAAATTCAGTTTCAGATGTGCTGTAGTGGGGTTTTGGTGTACTTGGTCTTTTTCTGTTTATATGGATAATGAATCTTTTGTTAGGAAGTTCTGACTCAGGCTGGAACTTGTTTCTGACTTCCAAGGCTTACCTTTTGGTTGATCGGTGTATTTTGGAGTGGATTTTATTTTGGGTTTTGTCTGTTTCTGAGGGATTGTTTTAGTATTTTTTCCTTCCTCTGCATTTATCCTTTCAGCTAAATTTGTGGTTATTTATATTAAAGGGCTTTCTTCCCTTCCCAGCCTCTTTTCCCTGACAGCAAGTTCCACTGGCATTTTACAGATGATTCTTTACACATTCTTTACACTGTTAAATGCTGCATAATATACGTTAAAACATGTCAATAAATCGGAATATAACTGTGTGTTGTATATCTTTATAAGGAAATGGTATGTCAAGGACAGCCTGATTACCCTCAATCCCTGGATTGTTGTGGCCTAAGGCTATGCCAAAGTCCCTGTCCTGAATTGCCTGTAAAGCAAAGCCTTTCGGTCAGAGAAATGCAGGATTCTAATAATTATTAATAGATCTTCTATTAATTATTAAGAATCCTTTGCTTAAATATTCTGAGGACGTGACCAAGATTCTTTGGGATGGAGCTGTTCAGTAGCGGAGCAGTGTTCAAATGGTGTCTGTGCAGCACATCTCCTCTCCTCAGCCCCTCTGGTCCCACAGGGAGTGGCTGTGGCCTCACCTGCTCTGCTCACCCTCCTGGAACGGGTCAGGCAAAGCAGGATCCACGCTGGGAGCGAGCAGCCTCCAGATGGGAAAATCTGATCTCCACAGAGATTTTCTTTCCTGTTCTTTTAAGCTTTCAAAACCTCTCTGCTCTCGGAATTGGGTGTTAGTGCCTCTGTTCAGCTTGGGAATAGTGCATTTGGAATTTGCACTTTGAGGGTGAGGTTTTTTTTTTTCTTCTGTCAAATTTGCATTGGCTTGGACATTTAAACCTTTGAAGTATTCTTGAAGAAAACAATGGTGCTTCTTTTTTAATTTCCTCATGCCTTTGTCCAAAAAACAGCTTTCAAGAAAATTCCTCAGAGAAATTCGCTAAGTTCTAATGCACTCCATTAGTTTCTCATCTAAACTTTGAGTTACAAAAATCCTTCAGAAGATAAACTTAGTGGTGGTAGTATTCATCCTATATTTAGTTTAAAAAAAACTAAATCCATCATACTGTAAAACGAATCTTCATTAAGTTAGGTTTTCCTTCCTTCATCCCCTCTAAGAAGGACACAAAAGCTGGTACTCGGTGTAAATGCATTTGGTACTTGACTGACCACGCAGCTGCTTTAGAAGGGGAAATCTCTTTGCAAGGCACGAGTTCGTGGTGGCTGAATGTGCTGCTGCCTGTTGCTTTCAGTTGGGAGAGGAGGAATCCGTTCTCTGTCTCCCTTTTGCCTGGGTCCAGGCCATTAAGCTGCTGATCTGATAATGATGATGAACTTTCAGGAGTGCTCATAAGGAAGTAACAAGAGGCTTCTTTTACTCTACTTTAGTAGAGTACAAGTCCTGTTGCCGGGGTCCTCAGTTCTGAGCTCTAAGATGATGCTTAAGCAGCTGTTCCATGAGACGTGATATTAGTGAGGCAGTTGTGTTCTTCCCTCCTTCTGGGCAGAAGGTGAAACAAAGGAATTTACAGGAGTCAGCTGCAATGCAGGGAGCTGCTCAGCACGGTAAATCTCCTTAGAATGAAGCTGCAGGAGAGGACAGCAGCTCATTTATAAACAATGCAGGAAGACGAGCTGCAAGAATCCAAAACTTCCGTGGGTTAGTGTGTCTCCAGTGGACATTCTGCTGGAATTGCTTTAGCCATAGCCTCATTCAGGAAGCTTTGCTGACATGGAAGCCTTTGCTGGTAAGCCTTGGCCAGGTGGCAGATGGTGAGATTTCACTGGGTGAACTGGGTTTAAAAGCTCCTTCTGGGTGTCCCTGGAGTGCTCAGGTCCGCACAGCTGTCACAGGTGATGACAGCACCATTGAAAGTGTAGCTTGTTCCAGGGCTTCTTCTCAATTTAGTGTACGTTAGTTGAAAATCAGATAAACCGGAACAATTTCATACAGTAAATAAAAGAATTGTGGAATCATTTAGGTCAGAAAAGACCTCTAAGATCGTAGAGTCCAACCCTTCCTTCAGCACTGCCACGCACACCACCAAACCATCTGCATCTCTTGGAATTCTCTCCAGAGGTGGTGACTCTTCCAGTCCAGCACTGAACATTTTCCATGAAGAAATGTTTGCGAATATCCATCCTAAACCTTGAGGCCATTTCTCCTGTCCTGCTGCTCGTTCCTTGGGAGAAGAGGCTGAGCCCCAGCACTGCCCAGCTTTCTGTTGGGGAGTGAGAGGGTGGTGAGGTCCCTCCCGAGCCTCCTCCAGTCTCAGCACCCCCAGCTCTGCTCCTTCTCTGGACACACACCAACACCTCGGTGTCTTCCTTGTCAGTGGCTTCATGGAGAATTAGGAGTATTTATCCAAATGATATCAAACAATTAGGTTATCCATCTTTTACTGTGTTTGGAAAGTTGTTCTGATAATGTCAGTCACTTGTAAAAGAGCTCTGTATTTTATTTATGAACATTCATATACGCTTGTCTTGTGGCATGTGAATTTATATCTCAATAGATAGGCTCTGTTAATCTCTGCAAACTGGCAACTTTACTGAAAATAACTACAAATCCTACTGTTTTATTGATGCTTAAAACAGTGATCTGTGACAAAAAGCCCTGAAGGTAAACCAGGTTTGTGATTTTTATGCATATATCACAGTGCATATATTTTTTGTGCACATATTAGTGTCTCAGGGAACTCACAGGGAGAAACAGTTCAGTCTTAGAGTAAGTTAAAATAGTTATTTTTCTGTCATATACAGCAAAAGAATGATATTACAGCTGGCCTTTTCCAGATACCCAAACCTTTGCTGAGCAGCTGATCAAAAACTTGGGAAGCCGTGTGATGGAATTGTTAGTAGTGGTTAGTAATATAAAGACTCAGCTGAGTTGAAAGTTTTAAATAAACAAAAATGTTGCCCAATCTCGCTGCCATTGCTTTTCAAGTGCATAGACTGCCCATAAGGCAGTCCCATAACATTTTATATCTCACAGAACTCCTGCTATGGGTGTGCATGATGGGTAAAGCATGTCCACTTCTCTTCTGTTAGTCTGGTCCTCACTTCATAATTGCCAGGATTTGTTCCTGTAATCTGTACAAGGAGAATCTTGGGTGGGAAGTTAGATTTAGCTTTGGATTAGAAAAAACTATTTTTTAACGTTATGTATTTTATGCAAAATAACTGGTTTTGCTTCTTTATGCTAGAGGTGTGAGAGCTTATTAAAAAAAAAGAGATGCAAGTCTAGAACTTCTAATAAATATTCTAGATAAGGTATGTAGTGGTGCTGGAATAAGGCTATTGCTTTTCAAAATCTCACTATTCTGGATTACATATAAATAATTCAGTCAGGAATCTAAGATCTTTGTACATTGCCACCTGCTCATTATTCAGAAATTCTTGTTACAGTCTGCTGTTGCCCTAGCAACATTCTGAAAATTAGTGTTGCATCTATGGAGAAGCTTTTGTTTATCTAGCAGAGCCCACTATCCAATCTGTATCATTGCACGCTGCATCTCAAGTGATGACTCCAGGTACCAGCCCTAACTGTTTAAAAAATCATGATTTCCTTTTATGTAACATGAATTGAATGTTTTGTTTTTTTCCCTACCTATTCATAGATGATTAAATCCGATGCTGATTTTGTTTTAAGTCCCTTTAGGATCTGATGATGCCATTGTATCACCTGAGTGGAGATGCTTGACTGTGCAGATATGCAAGAAAGTAAAAAAATCCCATGTTGACTGCTGGCATTCTTAGGAGCTCCCATCTCTCTCCCCTTCCCCCTGTTGAATTCTACCTTCAAAGTCAGCTCTTGTTTAACCTTGAGCACTTTGGAAAGGTTGTGCTGATGATGCCGTTAGCCGAGTTTGGGGCAGCAGTGAGGGTGGTGTTAAGGGAGCCCTTGGGAGTGCTCATGCCACAGTCTCAACTGCAGCACTTGCTGCTTGAGGTTGGATGGGTTTATCTCAGAAGATTCACTTCTAGAACAAAATGGAGGAGGAAGACTGATAAGCTGGATCTTATTTTTCCCCAGAGACAAAAATCAGTTGAAACCATTAAGAATAGTGTTCCTTCCAAATCTCTCTTGTCATGAAGGAAGGGAAAGCTCCCCTGTGTTCTGTCTGTTCAGATCTTGCTTCCCTGCTGCTCTGCCACTCCTTTGGTCCAACCCTGCAGTTACTCTCATTCCCCCCTGTGCTGGGTGGAAAGCGAGATTCACCTGCTCGGAGAAAATCTGCCTTACCTCTTGTCTTGGCTCTCAGATTCAGAGTTCCAGAGAGGAATAAAGACTTCTGGTAAATTGGCAAGCTGTAGTCCAATCTTCACTTGAGATTTGGTGAGACTCTCACATCCCCCTTGGTTTAAACCTGTGTTCTTCAGTGTTTTGCCTCTGAGGATTGAAATGTGGGATTACAATGGAATTGGTCATGGTGATTTCAGCTGGAGTCTCCTCTCTTGTCTTGCTTTTAGGCACCTGGCATTGAAGCCCTGTTCCCATGCTCTAATTGTTTAGAATTTTTGGGATGATAAAACAAGTTGTGCTACCCAAACATGGAGTTTTGTAAACATGAGTGAAATCTTATTCTTGGGGTTTTTGTTTTTCCGGGGGTGTTTATTATTTGGGAGGTTGTATTTCCACTGTCCCTTAGCAGAAAATAACCCTTGTTTAGTATAAACAGGTTCTTACAGTTCTCTGTTCTCGTTTTTGTGTTCACAAAAGTACTGGTCTTTTTTCTTTTTTTTTCTTTTTTTTTTNCAAAAAATTTCTGGTTTTTTTTTTTTTTTTTTTTTTTTTTTTTCTTTCTTTTTTTTTTTTTTTTTTTTCTTTTTTTTTTCTTTTTTTTCTTTTTTTTTTTTCCTTTTTTTTCTGGAATAGACAAACTGTTTGCTATTTTGGTTGCTTGATAGGGTTTGTACCAAAAAAGGAATTAATTTCACACCCCTTCAAGATTCCCATCCCCTGCTAAGTGTGACAGATCCATAGGAACTGCTCCTTGGTTTCAAAATCAGCACCTTCCAAAGGAGTATTTGCATATCATAAACATTGTGAAGACCAGGTTTTCTTGTGGGGGGAAACACATTGGGAGAAATATGGAAAAAATAAATCCAGTGAACCGACGGGAGTTTGTTGTGACTGTTGGTTCCAGGGCAGATCTGAGGTTTTAAAGAATTCCTGTGCAGCACGTGAGACCTACACATGCCTGGCCCGTGGTACCAGTTCACTTACTGCTCACTTGTGGAGAAGCTCAAGTTCTCCAGAGATATTATTTTGTGTTCAAACAGTTGCTTTTTCATTAAATAACCAAAACACAATAAACCTCCTGTGGGTGAGAGGATATTGCAGCTTTTGCTTTCAGACAGTGAGGATGACCTTAAACTCCAGCCTCTGAGTAGCTTAATTTTCTGCTTATCTAATGCCTGGCATTTAGATGAGACTGTATGAAACAGCAGGTCTAGAAGAGTCTGAATTTCAGGAGGGTATCAAGATATTAATGCAGAACTTCCCATGGTGTTTTCATGAGGTGTGCGTTAAATTTTCATCTTGAGATTGAATTTGCAATCACTTAATTTTGTTTTATTTTTGTTGACAACAACATTGGACAAAATCAAGTAAGTGATCTTTAGTCTTGCTTTGTAATCTATTCACTCCTTGGTTTAGCGTGAGCCAATGCTCAGTTGTTTGCTTTAGCTGCAGAAGCAAAAATTCAGTTTTCATTTATGAAGCAGCAATGTTTTCTGTAGATGTCAAAAATCAGTCTGGTTGCATATAATCTGAGTGGTTCTTATTTCAAATTATGGAGAAAGGCCAGAGCTTCTACTGGTAACATTTCTTTTCCCTTTCTTATGTAGCATCGGAAATTAGAAATACAGGGTTTTGAGATGTGTTCTAATGTGCTTTCTAGAGGAGAAGAGGTTTTGTGGCTTGGGGGTTGTTTTTTGCTTTGTTAAGCATTATTTTAAGCCCCAGAGTTAATGGGTTCAATGGCTGCCTCAGTACTCTAGGATCATATCTTCTACTAGAATTTGCTGTTTCCTAGGTTGTTCTCACTCCTTGAGTAAGCAGGAGATTAGAGTTGCCTTGTTCAAGAGGTGAAGAATTGGACAGAAGAAAGCTTTTGGTTTTGGTCCCAAAAACTTCACCTTTTTTTTAATGAACTTTGAGAGATGCCAGGTTTGGTTGTGGGTTTTTTTTCCTTTTCAAAGTCTGGTTGTGTGAGCATTACTCCAATTTAATTACTTAGAATTTTTTTACTCCAGCTAACACCAAAAGTTCACTTACACTCAGTATATTTTTCAATACATTGTTATAATGAGTACTTGTCGAGAGATCTTTAATATTGAATCCTGTGAAGCCTCAAAATATTTTTTTCAGCTTGCTTTTGTACTGTTCCTCCAGAATTTTTAATTACCAGTAAGTTAATCTTTGACCAGCAATCAGCCCTACAAACAGACCCACCAGACAGACACTTGCTTATCTGGCATCCACTGTCCACAAGGTATTTGGAAAGTAATTTCATTTAAAGACCAGCTTTGCACAGTCATATTTGGGGATTGTTTACATTTCAGGCTTTAGCTTAAAGCCTCCTGTATTTAGATTTGGACAGCACCTCGTCATGTAGTAACCATGGCTAACAGCAGTGAAATGGTTTCATTTCTACTTGTAAGAGGGAGAAGGGTACAGTTTATGTCTTAGAAGAAAAAGGAAACCACCAGAGAGAGATATTTATTTCAGCTTCATCACTGTGCTGTCTTAATGGGGTTTATTCAAATTATTATTTCCTTCAAAGGAATGAAATTGCAGCGCTTGTTTCTGCTTTCTTGGAAGTGAGAGGTTTTTATAGGGAGGTGATATGAACTAAATAGAGAATTTATGGCCAATCTGGAGTTAGACAATTTCTCCAAGGGTAGACATAAATATATTTCTGTTCAGTCAAATGCTGAAGAGTTCCTAGCAGCTCAGAAGAGACAAACTCAAATCAGTCAAGTGGATGGAACTCAGAGTAGTCAGAATATGGCTTCACACGAGGCTTCTGTGACGTTCTTGAGGATGGGACAAACTTTGTCTCCTGCCCTCACATAATGAGAAGCTGCTCTGTTTCCTTTAGGTTTATAGATAAATTTCATTTTGGAATTGGGATAAGTAGTTGAAATACCCCATTCTAGTATTTTTTAAGCTTTTTGTCTCTCAAATTTTTTCCTAAATATCTTTTGGTTGGTCTAGAGTCCAGAGGCTTGCTTTTTATCTTATTCTTTAACCATCTTTAGAGAACTCATTTTTTTTCTCATCTTTTTTCTTTCTTCTCAATGAAAAGACTGTTGTTAGTTAGAACATTTCAGTGTGTGTGTCCTTCTCCAGGAGTTTGTGTCCTGCCTTTTCAGTCCTGTAAGTCTGGCTGGGATTTGTTTTGGGGTAATGGGTTCCTTGTGCCTCGAGTGCTTGGATATTGCAGAGCCAGGAGCATCTTCCCAAGTGTATCCTATGCAGCAGAGCCTTTTTATATTTTATTTAGTTGGGATTTCTGTCTCTGTGTCTGTGCTCCTTTTCAAATATTAAAGCAAGTTTCATCCAGGACAGTCCAGTCTTTTCTACTGAGTCAGACCCTGGTTTGCAGACACTCAGTGGTGTCCTTTTGCCTCTTACCGAGTGGTGCAAGTTTGTTATGAGATTAAAAAAAAAAAAAGATTCATTTCAGTCACTTCCATACTGCAGTTTTGAGTACAACTCTAACAGAGGGTATGGTTTTGTCAGGAAAATGGTTTTGCAGAGGTGGTGTTGCATATCCTCACGTTTTTTCTTAGGTCTAGAATTCTGCCTCCTTTGGCAAGCATCTGATTGCTTTCTAGACTGATTTTTTATCTCTTGAATACCTGGCTCGCGTGTTTGATCTGTGGTATGGATTTGAAATTTAAATTGAATTTCAACTTTTTATTTGCTCACCTGTTTTTGAGCATCTATTCTGCTAGATGGTATTTTAGTAAACGTAATTGTGTGTGTTTGATAATAGAGATACAATTTACATGTTTTGAGTTAATTCAGTCAGCCAAGTCAGGGTTGCAATTGCAAATTAGCCCTGAGAGCTCCAACTCCTCTTTCCAGGCTATAAGATTTTACTGCTCTTAAGCGTATTAGTTATGTGTCTTGACTAAGTTAAGGGGAAAATTACAGCAATATTTTTATGATATTTCATTTGAATGATTGTCCTGTTTCACATACATTAGCATGTTATATTTATGTTGGTTTGCACATGGCACAGTCTTTCTGTAGATTTATTTTATATATCTTTGCAGCCATAGAGCTGAACACACGACATCAGATGAGCCTTTATAAAATACATTTCTGATGCAGAAACATTTCAGGCAATGAGGGCTGTTCCAATTTTTAATCCATCACTTAGAGCAGACCAATACATGTGTGCAGGGGATAAAAAGGTTTGGCTTTGAGAAAGTAACCCCTCACCAGTCTTTCCCCTGTAGGATGAGTCTCCATGATAGGAGTTACAGCAGCCCCAACTCTTCATAATGTGTGGGTGTGTGAGTTTTAGAAAAATAAACAAAAATGTTCCATGGGGCAGTGCAGAATATCTCAGGATTTCATTGTTATATTCTCAGTTATTCTCTTGGTATATTCTCATTTCTTTCCCCATTTTATTTCCTGTTTGGGGCTAGCTGCATCTTGTTGCTGATCTTCCTGATTATACAATCACACCTGCCATGGTGTTTATGTATACCAAATCTGATTAGAACACTAGCTAGACATGCACAGCAGACACATTTTCCTCGTGCTGTGTGAGGAGACTGCTTAAAAGACGATTCTGACATTAATGTCATCTGTGTAATGTGGTCAGAAAGGGAGAGCTCTTCTCCTTGGCAGCACTCGGAGCATGGACCCCGCGGTAAATGGCTTGTGCACGTAGGTGATCACCTATTTGGGATTCATTTTACAATTAGGACAAGAAAAGTAATTTTCTTGTCTAGCATCCTGCCGAGGAAGCCTTTTTCATGAGGAGGAAGAATTCTCTCATTGCAGAGCGGCTGGAACCTCTGCAGAAATAGCGAGGGCCTCCCAGAATTCAGCTTTTTGTGTGTACGTTCCCGAGTTTGGGCTGGGATCTCGGGGATGGTGGGCTGTGTGCTGAGGAGAGGCACAGCCAGCAGTTACACTGACCTCAGTGCTCCAGAGAAGGGATCTCAAAAGCTGCTGTCTTCAGCTAAATCAAAAATATTTACTTTCCCCCCCCCACAATATGATGTTGCTGCTCAAGGACGACAGCCAAGATGTGTGGAGTGTGTGACACTGCCATGTGTGGGCAGAAAGAGGAAGCTCTAGAGATGGAGCACAGAGGTGGCAGAAGAGGGGAACAGCAAGCACAGGAAGATTAAGATCTGTTGCAATACTTGTATATGATATTTATTTATGCTTTTATTTATTTACCAAAATCTATTTTAGTACTGGGAGTGCTGCAGTCTGTGACAGGTCTAAATCTTTCCTTGGTTGTTGTAGATTTTTTATTCCTGTCTTTGCTACGTTGTAGAAATGAATCTGTCTATATATATGTGTATTTTTTTTTAATCTTGCCACTTAACTGTATAGGATACTGATCTGTTTGTCAGGAATTGCAGCCTCTCAAGATCGTAATTCCCTTCTCTGGAGCCCACAGATTAAAAACACTGCCCCGTTCTCCTTCCAGCCTGCCTTGGTGTGCAGAATCCCTTGGGGAGGTCCCTGGGGAGTGCAGGAGGGGGATTATGATTATCAGTGCACAGCAGTGCTGCTGAGCACGGGCTGATGCTTCAGCTGGCCACGGAGAGAGGCTTCTCCCCAGCAACGCTGCTGCTCTGGGCACTGCTTTTGGAAGGATGATAATTATCATAGAACTGGCTTTTTTTTTTTATACCCCCTCTGTTTAGACGACGTTTTTCTTCCATATTTGGGTTCTGATAGTGGGTATGTGCCAGTCCAGAAAATTATCATAGCCTTCATTCTGCCAGCGACAAGTGTGTTTATCTGCTGGCACCGAGGACGAACTTACTGATGACTCCTTGTGGTGTGTTCACAAGGCCAAAGTGAAGAAATAAAACTGTCTAGAGAGGAAATTAATTATCTTGATCAGTACCAATGTTTTCGTCCCGTTTCTTTGTCACGTCCAAATTCTCGCGGCGTGGTGCAAACTTGAATTTTGGAGTAGTCTGACCGGTGAGGGAGAAAGTGACTCAAATGTGCCCCGGCCATTTTCTAGCAGCCAGAGCTCTCCGGGAGGTTGTGGATGCCGAGGAGGAGCTCCCTGGGTGGCGGTGCAGGGTGGCAGTGACAGTGACAGTGGCAGCTCCCAGCTGTGCCTCCCTTTGTCCGCACCGAAGGGCGGCCACAGAGATCATTAGCATCCCTAAATCTCTGCCTTCTTGAAATATTGACTTGAAAAAGATTCTTCCCTTACATCTTATTTAATAAAGGTGTTCCTGCAATTTTATTTTTTTTTATTCACTGGGTGTTTTATTTGTGCTGTGGTTGTTAAACCATTAAAAATATCTCTGCTAAAATTATCTCCCAAGGTGGCAGAAATGAGGGAGATGCCTAAACTTGTGTGTTTTTTTCAAAAGGTTATTGTTATCTATCTCCATTTCAGTGAGAAACTACAAATGAGCTTTTGGGTTTTGGTTTTCTTTGGTTTTTTGGTTTTTTTTTTGGTAAAGTTAAGTTTTGAACTGAAAAATAGGTTTCAAACCTAAACAGCAACAGTATTTATAGCAGGCTATTTGTTTGTTGTTGTTTTGGTTTTTTTCTTATGCAGTTGATGACTCTTCTGTTGAGGACCCAGTGTCTTTTTGTTGAGATAACAACTAATTTTGGATGGCTGTTAAATTGATGGCATTTCATTTGACTCCATGAAATCCATGTGGTGTGGTATTTGTCAAGCTGTGGCAACAGGACACAGTGATAGTGCCCCAAGGAAAGTTTTGTTACCTTTCCTTGTTTGCTTTGGGGATTTTTGTCTTTATTTTGTGCAGGGAAAAACCATAATGGCACAGTAATTTACCAAGTTAGTGAATTTTATTATAAGATGGAAGGAAAGGGTCTGTTCGAGTTGAAGTTTTTCCTTCTTAACTTTTTTGAAAATGAAGTCCTTTGCATAATTTTGAATATCTTAGGGCCCTAAACAGAATCTTGAACCTGGCCTGGTAATTCCAGGAGTCTGTTCCTACTGTTGAAATTGTGTCAGTTTTAGAGACACTTTTCCGTGTTACTGAAAGAAAAAAAAGAAAGCTTTTAAGAAAGTTTGGAGGGTCTCCACTAGAAAAAAAAAAAAACAATCTTTGACTATTTGGAGCTTTTAGTTTGCTACTGCATAATCTGGGGACTTGTGTATAGCATGACTTCATTTGATCTCACGTGTTTTCTTTGGAGTGTTTTGAGTAACAAGGTGATTTTTTTACATCATCTGAATTTAAAATATTTATGTTCTCTTACTTCTGTACTGTTTCTAATATACCAAAATGAATCAATGCAGAGCTTGAAAGATTCTTGACGATACCTTTGGTTAGTTTACAGTTGGATAATATAAAATGAATTTCCAATTATTTTTTTTAAAGTCTCTTAAAGCAACTGTAAACAGCTCAGGCTATACTTATACTTTATTGTGCTATAAAACCTCTGACCTTTAGCAAGCATCGACAGCCTCATAAAGAGAAAACCCATTTTGTTTTCTTCCCAAACTATTGATTTCCAATTGACACAGAAAAAGCATATTGTTATTCTTCTTGTTCCATTTTAAGGCCTCGGCACTAGGAATGAGGCTTCAGAGAATGATGTAATAACAGATGATTCTTCTTCAGTTTTTGAGGATTGTTTTTAATAAGATTTGATGGTAGTTGAAAACAGGTAGTTTGGGCTCGTGATCTGCCTGTCTTTATGACTTAAAGGTAATAAATAGATACATCCAGATAAATATTAAACAAGTTATATGGTGATGCAGACCTGTGCTACGTGGTATTACCTGTGTGTGCATTTCCTGGAGTTGTTGGAAGCTTTCTAAAGGCATCCTTAAAAGTGAGTGAAAAATTAGCAGGGGAAAAAAAGAAATGTGCAAGATGTCGAGAGGAGCTGATAAAGGATGATGGGTGACCACACACCATGAGCAAGGTGAGGAGGATGGCAAGGGCAGGTTTGGGGATTGCTCAGAGGATGAGATGTGGAAGGGGTGGGAGGCTGCTGGTGTGGGCACACAGAATCCTCTGTGACGGCTCAAGAGCCAGGAGGGGTTTTCTGCCGTCACTTGGGTTTCTCTGAACGATGAAAGCTAAGCCAACAAAATCTCCGTCAGCATAGTTGTTTCTACAGAGCTTTTGCTGGTACAGCAATGTCATGTGAGAAGGGCATTCATTTTTCCCCTCCCAAGCCAACAGAACTATGCTAGCAAAAACTAAAGATATGTCATGCTGTATTTCATAAGCATTTTTAAATAGTTCTTTCCTCATGCCTTTGGACAGGCACGCTCTTTGGGAGAGGAGAGGCTTAGCCATTCAACAGATGGATTTTCCACTAACCTAATGCTCTGCTCTCTCTGAGGTATGGCATTTTGGAAAGGTTAATGCTCTAATAGTGTTCAAGCTGAAATGGCTTTTGTCTGCCAACGTATGTTACCCTGTGCAGATGCTTGCCAGGAGACAATTATATAAAAAATATAATTCAGTGAACTGTTTTGAAGTCTGTCTGGGAAATTATTTTTCCTTCTCTCTCTAAAGCTACAAAAAAAAAAAAAATAGTGAGAATAGATCCCAATAGAGCTACAACTTTAAATAGTATATAAACCGTTTGAGATTATTTTTGTCACCTTATTGAGGTTAGTCTAGCCACAGAGCTGTGTTTTATGATAACAGTATGTGAATGTTAGCCAGGCTGGTTTTCATCCGCCACAGATTGTTCAAGGCTAGAAATGTCATTTAAGCAGAAACCCTGCAACTTGGTCTTTCACTCTTCTTCATGTTGGGTAGCTCCTCTAGTCATAACAGGGACTGTAGTGGGATTTTTTTTTCCCCTAGGCAGTATCTCAGCATGTCCAACCTCTTCCTTTTCGAAACCGTGAAAAGAACAGTGCCTGTAGTGTGCCAGATTTAATAGTGAGCTGGAAGCACCTTACTAGAACCCCTTTGTCACGTTCCATCCAGAGAACTGCTTCCTTTTCCAGGGGAAAGGAAAGGGGTTACTCCCTTCCATGGACCTGACTCCGGTGGCTTGTGTCAGAAGTGAAGTGCAAGAAGGGAACCAAGAGGAGAAGGGCAGTGCTTTGTGCAGAAGGGAGCAGCTGGGCCTCCTGGGGACCTGAGCGCTCTGAAGAGCTTTTTCAGGGTACATTTCAAGTTTTATTGTTTGAGTTTATGGATAATGGATGGCAACAAACTGATTTCCACACGTATTTGAATACTGCAGTTTCCTATCAATATGTAGAATAAATGGCTGCTCTAGTCTTGCTTGTCATTAAATATCTTATTCTCACTTATGCAGCTACATTCCTGAAGGAATTATCTTGTTATTCTTTGTCACTGTCAGCTCTGTATTTCTATTGCATTCAGGAGTGAACTCGCAGGAGAAGGTGAGGCAGGATTAAAGAGCCTTAGAGTATTGCTCAGAATTTAAAACATAAAAGGAGGGGGAGGGATAGTTGCTAATAATACACCTTGGCTTCTCACATGCCTATTCCTGTGAAAGGTGTCCTCTTTAAAAGCCTGTCAGCTGTCTGATGAGCAGTGGTAGTGCCCTATCTTGGGCCCTGAGTGTGAAAAAGAAGAGCACTATATTGCTCTTTAAAAGTGCTTGCGAGGCTGTAGCACGCCAAGTGTCCCAGTAAGGCAAAGAAGGTATTTAAGAAGACTGGGGGCAAGTTTCAGGTTCTGTTTCTGGGGTTCAGCCCTCTGTTGTCTAAATAGCGCCCCGTGTACGAGGTGTGTGCAGGGCTGGGTGCTGTCTGACAGGAGTGCTGCGGTGCTGAAGGCTCTCTCTGCCTTGCCTTGCTCTCTCCAGGCCGTGCCAGTGAGGGGAGCTGGGCTGCTGCTCCTTGGGGGTGCCCTGCGAGCTCAGGGCGCGCTGGAAGGAGGGAGGGAGGGAAAACCTCTGCCCTGCTGCACCTCTGACACGGGCAGGAGCGTCCGTAGGAGAGCAAATCACTTCTGTAAAATTGCAGCAAGATGAACTAGAGCAAGACTGGAACAGCCTTCTATTGGGTTCGGGAGCTTTCCTTCCAAATTGGAGGAAACCATCAAGAAAGTCTGCAAATGGCTGCTGGTGCATTTGGTTCTATTTCTGTCCGGTTAATTTTTTAATGATGTCTGCACTTGGTAGGAGGACATAACGTGCACAGACAGTGAGATGCATTCAGTCCCTAATTAATTTTTGAAGAGGTAGAATAACTGCACATTATACTTTTGTATTCTGATTTATCATACTCTTTCTTTGAAAATCTGATTACTGAGTACCTTGGTAAATTGAATCAAATAAGAAGTATCTTCTGATGCTAATGGAGTAAATAGCATTTAGTTGTTAACTGATTAATGTAGAACTTCAAAATCTGTGTAAATAGCATCATCAAGAAAAGCATAAATCTTTGATTTAAGTGTATTTAAATCATTGCAGCATGGATTCACTCTTACAGCATTTCCCAGTAAACAAGACTAGGGAATCTTTTAGATTGATGCTTCCAAAGGAGACTAGTTTCTCATTTGTTTGTTTCTATTAATTGTTTTAATTAAGATCAGAGCCGCACAATATCAGGGTTCAGCAGGCAGGCCAGGACTCTTTGCTCCCTAGCTGGTGATTTAATGAGTCTCAAACCTGAGCCATAAGATGGCATGCAGAAAGCAGGAGTGCGTTGAGTTTTCTGGAAAAAGAGAACAGCTGTCTCTCATCATTGCAGTTTATATTTCTGATAATTGCCCAGAGCTGCTTTGAATTTTCTGTTGACTGAATGGCAGTGTTAATATCAGCTGCTGTGTGTTCACAGGTGCTGTGTAGTAGATTTCCACAGCCTGGGCCACTGAGGCACCCCTTACTAGGGGCAGCAAAATTGTAGAGCCTGGCTTATGGCTCTTGATCATCCATGAGCACAGCCTGGTCTGCGGGCAGGAGAATTGTTGCTCCCTCTGGAATCCTCCCTTGCTCTCCAAGTCAGGATTTTCAAGGTTGTGTGGGGTTGCTTTGGTTTGTTTTTTTCTCATTTCCTCTCTTTATCACCTCGGCATTTTTCCCACCTCTGCCTTAACGGAAGCCTCCCAGGAGGGACTAATTTGTTCCGAATATAGATGTTTGTCAGGTTGTCCACCTTTTGTCTCAGGATTCATCTACAGGCTCTCAGTTACCAGATAATCCCATTAATAATCTGCACCTTCTCCTCGCTTCGAGCTGGGCTGGTGCTGTTGGAACGCCCTTACTGGAGCTGCTGGGGCAGAGCTGAAAGTCACCCCTGCAGCGAGAGCTGGGCACTGCTGCTCTTCCTCCTGGGGCCTCAGGGGGTCCTTCCTGCTGCCCATAAATGTCCTGGGCAGCCCCATAGCCCAGCAGAACCTGGCCTAGCCAAAGGGCCCCTTGGTTCTGGGTCACTTCCCAAGGAATCCCACCACGGAAAAGTTTGGCAAACACCGGAGCTGGTGGAAAGGTGGAGGCGGGAGCACGCCCCGAGACCATGGGCAGAGGCTGGAGGGAGCAGAAGGAAGAAGCAGGAGCTCCCTTTTAGGAGTTCTCCCTTGATTTGGGTGTCTGAGACATGGATCTGACTTGCCAAAATTGTTACCAGGAGCTCTGTGTAGGTAGTGGTCCTCAGGGATTAAGCAGTGCCTGGATGCAGTAATTCTTTTACTTATGCCCATAGCTTTAAAGATAATTTTGATTGATACATTTCTGTTTAAGGAATAAACGTTTCCCTCTTCCATCCTGACAAAGAAACATCTGTAACTTTGAGTGTTTTCAGTTGGTGGGGAGAGTTGTAGCCACAGGAACCCTGAGGTTATGATATTAATATAGATTTGTTTATATAATTGAGATGAAAAACAGCTGGAAAAAGCTCTTGTTCTGCAGGTCTCTTACATGAATCTTTGAAGATCCGTTTTCCTAGGAAAGGTCCTGACTTTCCACATCCAAGAAAGGTTTGGTTTGTAGCACTGTTACAGCAGGGGTGAGACAAAACTTTTCCCCCACACTTTGGAGGGTTCATCCATCAGTTCTTCCACTCGAGCTGTAGAGGGAATTGCTGTACAAAGCTGCTGTGGAAGCTGCAGGAATTCTGTTGATTTATCAGTCAACAGATGCTTGTTTAAGAAATAAATTTTCACGTTACCTTTCCATGGACAGTGTGTCCACTCTGTGTGCTGAACGTCGATGTTTTTCACCCCCACCCTTCTAATCCAGTTTTCTGCCCTGAATTTAATTGATACAGGTTATTTTGACAGCCATTCCTGGGGTCTTTTGACAACAATGATACCAATAATTAAAGAAAAAAAAAATCACCTTATGTCTTCTACGTTCTTTTTAAAAGAAAAAAAATGGATTTCTTCTGTCATGGGCAGTGCAAAGCTTCCTATCTCCATCTACACTGCCAACAAGAAGGAGTTGGAATTCTTGATGCCTCTTAGGGAAATTGGATTAAGTTGAGTAGATCCTATTCCCAGAAATATCTCTGCTCATTACAAGTCCGTTTAGTGGGTTTACATATGGGAGGTTTTAAGGCAGAACCTGAAATGAGGGACCCGGTGGCTTTTCATGTATCAGGATTCAGGAGGAATCACAAAACTGAGGAATGGCTTTGCTTGATCTCTTGGGGTTTTCATGCCTTCCCCTCTGGGCTGTGCTAAAGGAGGCAGGAAGAGCAGAGCGCTGCCGATGTTCTGATCTGCTGCCTGCAAAGCCCCTGTCTGTGCAGCGCTGCACAATCCTCTCCCAGCTGAGAACAGTAACACCTTCCCTCCGAAAAGGGGAGTGCCTGCAGAGACAAAGCGGTGAGCACTTGGCAGCAAGAGGATTCCCAGAGCTGGGGATGATTCTAGGGGTACAGTGTTGCTCATGTGATGGAGAAGAACATACATTTCAGTAGGGGGTGTTTAGATGGGGACAGCAGGCCTGAGCTGTGACATTTTATCCTCCACTCTTCCAGGCAAATCCTTTTCACTTCCTGTCTGCTGAAGCAGGTCTCTGGTTTTGTCACCTGTAAAAGATACTAGAATTGGTAGGTTTTCTTTCATGAGACGTGTTGTGAGCTGTTTGGGCTTTTAATTAAAAACCCAGGTAATGCTCTGCCCCTAATATTCGGTCATTTCAACTGTTTAGATAATTTTAGGGCACAATCTCATTTGTGTCCCTCGTATTAAAATCTGCAAATACTGTGTTGGTCTGTATTGCAATCCGGTCTAAAGTCAATGCTGGGATTTTATTTCAGTTGTTCAGTTTGCTTACCAGACCCTATTTTCTCCCCAAAGAACAGAGCAGCTCCTAAGGACTGCCTTCCTGCTTTCTTTTCTCCTTCTGCCTGTCCTACATGGGACACAAGAAATTAACATCCAGCTGCCTGGGGAGGACAAAGAAATGGGTTTCATAAGGATGGGCTGTGATTTGCTCCCCCACTCAGTCTGCAGCACATAAAATTCCTTAAATCTTTTTTTTAATCCAATCTGTGGAAGTTTAGAAACTAGAACCAGATTATCTTAGCTATGGAAATTTGCTGAATGAGAGGAAACTTCAGGGATGGAATGTTATCCAGGTACTTAAACTCACAGCTGGGGATCACAAACACAAGGTTGCAATACCAATCTCAGTGAATCTATGGCTGGCTGGTATTATTAAAAAATAATCAGGTGAGCAAAGATTCATCTTTCTGTTCTGTGTGTTTGGCTGCTAGTGTGAAGCTCAGGATTTGGCATTTAATCATAGATGCACATATGGTGATTCCAGTTGAATCAAAATAGCTCCATTCTATGAACCCAAAATTGAGATGATTTTTTTCCATGTGAATTGGAACTCCACAGCTTTTCCTCAGTTCTGTCTCTTTGACTGTAGGATACTTAGCACCAAATCTGTAGGCTTTAAATCTATCTGCAGGGAAAAATCTGTTCAGAACAAGTTATAAATTAATTTGCACTTAGTTTCTTGTAGGAAATATAAGGACTTTTCTTGTGCATGAGTTTCCTGGATTGACCTAGGCAAACAAGGATATTTGCACAATGTGTCTTGGTAGCTGAGTATGCTGATACGTGTTTTTAAAATGGTCTTGCAAAGGGACAGGGACTCTTAGTGTATTTTATAGAATTAAAGCAAAACTTGAAGATGTTGATCATCATTACTACGTTTGTGATTTGTGTAGGGAGTAGTAATTAAATTACACTTACTTTGCAGTATTGTATTTTCAAGTGGACAGAAATGTTTTGGGTTTTGTTTGTTGCTATCTTCAGCCTGTAATGTTTTTTAACTTTATTTATCTAAGTACTGTTCAAGTCACATGTCAGTCAACAAAGTGAAATAGCATCTCTATTCAAGTTTTGCTTACTGTAAAGGTTCTGAGCTTCTTCATAAATTTCATATCAGCATCGGAATTGTCTGGGAAAACCACCTCAACAACCAAACAATCCTGGATATCCTTTGTTACGCTTTTGCATCTTTTTATTTCCTTATTATTGTTATTTTTGATTTGCAGCAAATTTCAGCCCTCCAGATATGTGTAGCACCTCATCTCTTAGCAAACTGTGTGTTCAGCTCTGGAGCAGTGCTGGTAGCCAGGCTCTAAACTCCCTTGGGAAGGGAGCAGGAGGCACCACGAGGAGTTCTCAGGGCTCCACTGGCTTTGTGCTTACAGCTCTGGCCTGGGCTTCTAATGCTTCTGTGGGGCTGGAGCTCGCTCTAATTCCCCAAATCTGAAAAAGAGGGAAGATGGAAATTCATCAGTTTTGGAAAGCGTGTTAATCCTCATTCCAGGACAGTTATTTTCTTAAAGAAAGTAAAACCGTCTTCTGCAATTGCGGCTGCCCAAACACAGCTCGTGGGTTGTGCTCCTAGAAAGAGGAAAACACTGTTCTGCTGCCAGCAATTTGTGAGCTTTCATGGCCTGTTCCTCCTCCACACCTGCTGGGCTGCATATTTCAGACTCGTTGGGAAGATACCTGCTTGTTTATAGAAACAGAATTTCAGGAATGCCAACAAGATGTTTATTATGACTGCTCGTTAACTCTGTAACGCAGAAATGTTGTGGATGCCCAATGGAGCTGTGACTGCTGCTCCACAGAGTGAGCAGGATGGGTATGACAGCTGCTGATTCCTTCCTTCCTTTTTAACTTTTATTTTTTCCCTTAAAATGTGTATTTAAGCTTTTAGGTGTCATCATGATCCATCTCCCCTCCCACAGCAAATCAAAATATAATGCATTTCCTCTGTTGATTTTCAGGCCTTTCAAAGGGATGTTCTTGCTGATTCAAGACCAAACAGTTTTGTCCAGGACTCTACACCGGGGATAAGGACATGGGACTCCTCCTGCCAGATTCCAGATGGTTCATCACAACTGACATCTTGGCTGACAACTGTGACAAGGATCTTCGGATTATTCTATTTTATTTTTGTGGGAAACCACAATCCCCAAACTCCAGGACATATCAGGTACTAAATCAAACACTAAGCTTTTCCATAACATTATTGGATTGTTATTTGTTTCTTATGAAGGAGTTCAGGCGTTCAGATTTCAGTCTTTATTTCTTGTAGGAAATGGAAAATCCTTGGGTTTACATCTTGCAGTAGCTGAGTAATGACAAGGAGTTGTGTTTCTTATTTCCGACAGAAAATTTGGGGTTTAATCATTAGCTATCCTTATATAGGATTTTAAATTATTATAAATTTTAATTGCTGATCACGGTTATTATCCTAATTACAAAATTGTTTTCTTCTTTGTTGCTTTTGAGAGAATGCTTAATTTTATTAAGAATAGTTTTGCTCCGGTTTGTAGGTAAAGTAATTCTTGCATTTAGAACTTCTCCAGTTACTACCTGTCAACAAGGAAACTGAAAAAGTTAATGAAATTTATGAATGTTTGCACACTTGGTTATGATTCATCTATTTACGTTCAACCCTTTTAAAATAAATCTGTATGTAATTTTCTTTTTCTTTGAGAGAATCTTGCCTTGTTTCTATTGGAGCCTAGTTTGATTTGGAGTATCTTCGAATGTTTGGGTGTTTATTTTTAAAATGTGGAAGAGAAAAGCTGTGAGTGTTATCTGAGAGTGTAGCTCTTGATTCTTGTTTGTGTAGATGTCTGCTGTTACAGACCACTGATAAAAGTGGTTAAAAAGAAATCACTCCTTCTAATACAAGACAGGAAAAGGTGTCATAGCAGAGGGGGGATCCTTTTTGCAGCAAAATCATGTTTATTTTGGGTAGCTGTTTAGCTATGAATGACTTTCATTAATTTTAAATGACTCAATAATTCGCTTCTTCTTTGTCCTAAAGGTTCCATATTTCTTGTAGAATTTTAAAATAACCTTTTCTAATGAGGATGTCTGATATTCTTACTGTAAAAGATGAAACTGATGCAATGAAGGGTTCAGAAGCTGAATTTAAAGATACAGACCCAGTTGAAAACCTAAAAAAATCAGGAAGTCAGGAACAGATTCAAGTGGAAAAGGATGAAAATTGTCCTGATAACAAAAACAATATGCCGGTAAGAAGCTTTTCACTTTGTTTTTCACTAGTATATCTTGTTAAATAAGTGTGTCTCATTGCTCTCCATTCTCTTCTTATATGTTTCTTTGGTACAGTGAGGAAAACTTGGCTGGTTTCAGGGAAGCAAATATGATGATTATTGCTTCCTCTCTCCTCCTTTGCCCCACTTCTCTGTTTATCCTCATGTAAATATGACTCATCATTTTGAATTCTGTGAAGGAGATGAGTGGTGTTGCTGGGAACCAGACAATTTGCCCGTGTTTGTGTTTCCTGGAGTTCACATGTGAAGCCTTTCATTGTAGCAGCACGAGGAGCAGACTCGGGCTGGCTTTTGCTGCTGCTGAATCCCGCCGGGGTTTGGAGCGGGGCAGTGTGTGCTGAGTGTTGCTGCTCTGAGCAAGGTGCTGCAGCTCAGCCAGGCCTGTGTGCCCTGGGCAGGGGTGGCTCAGGTGCAGATTTTCCAGCAGAGCTGTTCAGCACGAGGCTGAAGTAATCGGCTGTAGATAATCCAAATCCCAGGAACCAGAGGGAAGCAGAGCTCCTGAGGCCAGCAGGGCTGGGTGCTGCCCCAGCCACCTGCAGAAGGAGCTGGGGAGCATCATCCTGCCCTGGTGGGCAGCAGATCCTTCCTGCACCTTCCCTCCCCTGATTTTCACTGCTTGACAGCTTTGGTAGGAGACTTTGAAGTAGGAAAGCTGAGGCAGTTCCTTGTGCACACACTGAAAAGCTGAGGCATATAAAAAGGGTGGATTTTGCAGGTGGGAGAAGTGAAATAAGGAAGTCGTGGAATCACATTTCAAGTGAGAAGGAGGCAAAGCAAACAGTGTGAAAATACCTTGTGTCAATGAAGAACACGCTGATAAGGAAGGGTTAGGAATTTGTGGCAGCAGATTTAATACCTCTGAGATTTAGGTGGGGAACAAGAGAGCTGACTCCTGGCTGAGGCTGCCCACCGGTCACTGCGGACTGTGAGCAGCTCACGTGAGGAGGAGAGGAGTCTAGGAAAGCAACTGAAAACTTCTGACACAACCTACAAAACAGGCCAAGTTTGAAAAAGGAAACACAGAAATTTGTGTTTGGCAAAAGGTATAGTTGTCTATAGGATTTTGGATCTGTGGGTTAATACTAAACAATTTTTTTTTTTGAGAAATCCTGATTGGGATCTGAGGGATCTCTTGTGGGTTGCAAAAACAGGACAGTAGCTTATTAGATTCTTGTTATTGAGATTTGAGTAAAAGGTGCTTTGGGGAGTAGTTTTGTTCAAGACTAACAATTCAGTATTCCACTGAGTGAAGTAAGCTTTATCTCCTGCGTTAAATTGCTTCCAGATAAATCTTGTAGACACTGCAATAACAATAGTTTTACACTTTAATATCTACTGGCTTTATTAAGGCTGGCATCAGTGTAAATAGATAATTTTATGGAAAAAAATAAATCCTTGAAATGAAATACTTCTCCTGTAACATGAGAAATAACTGCTACTGAAAAGCTGGGAGATATTATAGCTGAGCTGGTATTTTCTTTAATTAATGGAATATTCTAGTAGTGAGCCCTAAAAATTAATCTACGCTTTTGTTTTTTCATACAGTTCAGTAATTTGGAAAAATCTCATTCACATTTTCTCATTCAATGAATTTTAGTGTGGAAATTTCTGTGAGACTCAAGTGGCAAATAAGAACAAAACCTTCCTGCAAACAACTGCTGCTGTCAGAGTGCAGGGCAATGAACCTGCCAGAGCTGTGGGATGCCAGGGGTTCAGCGCTTGCTTGGGTGCTCGTCCAGGAGCTGGTGGCTGCAGTGGTGAGCTCACAGCCACAAAATGAGCTGGGCACGGCGTGCTGGAGGCTGCTGGACAGCAGCAGCTCTGCTCTCAGTGCTTTCAGCCTGGTGCCCACGAGTGTCTGTCAGGATCAGAACATTGCTCTTAGTGAGCAGCTCGGGCAGAGGCTGAGGATGCAGAGTTCCAGAGTGCCAGGAAGACAGACAGTTACCAAATGGAACCTGGCTACTGGGAGCAAGCCCCTTGCAACAGCTGAAATCAGCAGGAGTTAATGTCACTTGTACTGTGGAGGCTGCCACTGCAAATATAGATATGTCTCATGTTTGAGGATTTCTCTTTTAAAGCATGTATTATGCTAAAACAGGAAAAAAAATGGGGATGTCCATAGTAAAAAACCCTTGTGGAACAGTAGCAATCAGCAAGTTCTTAACTAATGGGTGGTTAAACAGTTTGATGAAATTTCAGTGGACATAGTACTTGTCATTATGTGCAGGTTAAATGTTACTGTGGTGGGAAAAAGAGCAAAGGATTTGCTGAGAAGTGTTAGAAAGTATCGGTATTCCAGTATCAGACACATACTGGAATTTGTTGTGTGCTTCTGTTTACTAATGGAGTGCATCAGAGGAGGGGGTGGGCGTGAGGGTTTTGAGTTTGGCTCTCCTCCCTGGGGGCAGAAGAGGTTTGGTACCTGCTGACAAGCTACAGTCACACTCCTCAGTACAGTTATCACTTCGGTTTTGACTTCTTTGCAGCCAAGGAAGAAACAGGCTGGGATTTTTCCTCTGTCTAAACTGGATATGGGTTGAATTCAGGCATGTTTCTGGAACTGCACAGTTCAGAAAGTGATGGTTATGTTTTGAAATGTAACTGTGGTTGTAAATTCCAGATTATTTGGAGGTTGTGCATTAATAATTCATTAATTAATAACAGCTGTGTCTGCTGTTGGAGGTACAATGTGAATGAGGAAAATACCTAATTAGAGTAAATGGCCAGCACTCCCCAAAAGTGCAAAAGTAGTTATTGACACAGAGAACATTGCTAAATTTGCATATTTGCAGTGAGGTTCAGGTGCCATTTAAATGTCACTGGAGGCACTGCTTTAAAAAGTACTTTCACAGAAGGTCATATGCACCTCAGCATTGTGGTGGGATTTGTGATCAAAAGGGTTTTGGTTCACTCTTGTCTCCCACCTGTTTATCTTATCCAGGCCAGGTGACAACAAATGAACTCAGAGTCAGCTGAATTCAGGGTGTGTGGTGCCTCTGTCTCTGGTTGGTCAGACAGGCCGTGTCATCCACTGCAAGGACAAAGCTGCAGGAAGTACTGACAACAAATTAAAGATTCTGGGTTTATCCTGCAAGAGAGTCCCTTATGTTTATTATTAGGAACACTTTTTTAAAACCAAAAAAACCTTCTTTGCATGAGTGCAGGGTTGTATGCATCTACTGTATGATAAAGGCAAGGCAAATGTTAAGTGAGTATAATTCTGATTTTGTTTTATGCTAATTAAACAGATATTCTTGTCCTTTGGGGCAATTCAATATTTTTACTTAGCAACTTGACATGTCTCTTTCTACAAGTGTTTTCCTTCCATACTAGCACAAACCTTGAGGTTCTCTCTCTGTTTCACAGCTGAAGTTCTCTGAAGCCTTTCTTTGCCTCCTCTCCTGCTGTTCGGGTCTTGTCAGGATTTACCTGTCTTTGTCTCCAAAATATGTGATCTAATACTTTTGAATAGATAAATGATTGGACAGATTCTCTTATTCTTGGGTCGCCTCCATGTCCAAGGGTGAAACTATTTTTCCATCAGTCATCCTCTACTGTGCAATGGAAAATTGCTGTCACTGCTCACTAATGCAGGACAGCAAACAACCATGGACCACACTGTTCTTTCCCTCAGCATTACAAAGTTATCCATGGTTCTTGGGACTGCAGCACTTGACTGGATTTAAAATTGAGGCCTAATTTTGCAGAAAGGTAAAATGCTGAATGTCCTTAGAGCACTCTTTGTTCAGGTTTGTCATGTTGTGCCTATCCTCAGAAATGCCCAAATGGTACTTCAGAAATAGAGCCCCTTCCACAAAATCTTTCACACGTCTGAGTTTGCCATCTTGTGCCTGACCTGTTTTTATCCAGCTTGTTTAGACAGCACAGTGATGACAGAGGAAGGCATGTAACAGCTCCAGATCTTTACTTGGCTTTTAGTATATGTGATCTGGTGAGGTACTTAGGAGGAAAAAAAAAAAGTAGGCAAATACTCCTACTGAAAACCTGGTTATTTATGGTTTTGATAAATGCCTTCTTACTTCCCTTTTGATTTTGCAGTTGGAAATGTAGCATAGTAGTTGGTCTTAAAAGTTGTGTTGGTGAGCTTTTATCAAAGGCAGGAACCTAATCATTATTTTCATTATGCAATTATTTGGAATACTTGCTTTTAAGCCCTGTCTTGAAATCCTGCCCATAATGACTATAAATAGAGCTTTCATTAACACAGTGTTTTCTTAAGGCAGTAAAAGTCTTTGAGAGCTGCAAATTTAGAGAAATTGCCTAATTTGCACTCACCAAAGATTGCATATTCTAAATTAGCTAGAAATTCTTTTTCACAAATGGGGGCCATAAAGATGTTCTGTAGGAGCAAAACTTAGTAAATGCAGTGAAATTAGGACAGAGATAAATTCATGGGCTTAAAAAGAGAGAAAATGTGCATTAACAGCTACGATGTGCATTGGCTACCTACCGTCCTGGAATTCCAGTGGAAGTGGTGTCATCCTCTGTCAGTGTGGTTTTGTCCAAGAGAGGAATCACTGGATTGTCCTCACCCATCTTCAGGCTCTGAGAGTGCAGTCGCTGGTGGTGTCAGAGGACTTTGGGGTTTGTACTTCCAGGCCAGACCTTGCACCATCGGGCTGTGCTCACCTGAGCTGGCCCTGCAGTCCAGCTTTATTCCAGCTTTATTCCAGCTTTATTCCAGCGCTCCTCGCCTGATGTGTGGGTGTGGTGCTTACTGCTCTGGGCGCTGGCAGCTGGGATTTTGTGTTTTGACATCCTTTAAGTGGCATGGGAAAGCCAGGATCCACACCTGTCACAGGAGTCTGGGACAAGGCAGTTGTTTCTAGGTGAGAAGTTTGAATGCGATAGGTGGAGTTCTGCTTGTCTCATCTCTGAGGGAAAACCTCCCTCCTACAGCTCTCCCAGTATTGTTGATCTTTAGTCCCAGCAAACATTTCTTCTCTTTTTTCAATTCACTCTTAAAAATAACTGAAATATGTGTGACTTACCTAATTAGTGAGCAGTAGCTCGATATCCTGTATAACTGGGTAGAATTCCCTCTTGTGCCCTATCAAATCTGGATAACCTGGGGTGTTTGCTTCAATATATTCATTTAATTTATGCACTGGCTTCAAAGCTTGCAACGTTTTGCAAAAAATAAACAGTTGCTGAAGTATAGATTATTTTGCCCCTGACAGTGAACTGAAGACTCGACTGACAGTCCTGATGTGACTTTAAATTTGCACTACTTGATTAGAACACACCAAAGCTGATTGAGGCTGGAGTAATTGATAGGAGCTTGGGAAATCATCCAGTTTTTGAAATTTAGTAGCTTGGTGTAACAGAAACTTTGTCAGGGATATGCAGCGCCAGCTTTCAGAATGCTAGGAACGCTTTCAGAGATGATGGAAAGGAAAACATATTTTGCACATGACAGAAAAACTCAAAGTCTCTGTGTGGTTCTAGGTATGGAAACAGCAAAACTCAGTCTGAATGGTTCCAGGTATGAAAGCATTTGAACCGTCTTTGCTGCTCAAAATCTCAGCAAGCTTCCTTTAAAAAGCTGCTGGTGAGTTCAGTTAGTTTTCAGTGCAGCTATTTAAAATTCTGTTACATACTGAAATGAGCTGAAATGAGCTCCCCTTCTGCTGCTCCTCAGCTAAGCTGGTGCAACATCCAAAACAGACATGTGGGGCTTGAGGAAAAAGAGAGAAAAGAGAGAAAAAGCAGATCTGCCTTTGTGTGGTGGAGTTCTTTGCTGTAGGTGAGGTTTCTTTTGAGGGATGTTGTATGTCCTGCTAAGAAGCTCAGGCCCTTCTGTCACAGATAGACATCTCGTGTGAGCTAAGGCCAGGACACATGCATTCATGGAGTTTCTATCCAGTTTCCCTTGTAAAGGAGGAAATGTCCATGAAACAACTTTGGAAATTGCATTACTGATGTTAATTTCTCCTTACAAATATTAGGCCTGTGCTCACTAAAACCGGTTCTGTTAAAAGCTTGTCTATTCATCAGTTTCAGTTCTCCAGGGAAACCATTAAATTATGTGATGCCACTCTAAATGTTTCTATTCTTGTGCTACTGGCACTGAGGGTTGAGTTGGTTTTAACTATGCACTTAACAAATCACTGAATGTTTTTGTTGATTCAAATGTACCTTTCTACTGTGTGTGTTGTAGTAAAAGCCTGATAATTTTTTTTAAGGGACAATTTTAATAGAAGTAGGGCTTTGGGAGGAAAAAGCAAACTATTGCATAGTAAGTTACCTAAATGGCTCTGTGAGGAGAAAAAGCATATTAATTAATAGTAAACTACTAAATGAAAGAAGAAGAAAAAAAATCACTAGCTAAAATATACTTGTATAGGTCCCAAGATGAAAGAAAAAAACACCTCATGTGTTTTAAGCAGCTTATCATAGGTCATCATCTCTTACCTGTTCCCTTGGCAGAGGCAATTTTTAAATATCATTTTTCCAGGTAGGTTTCAGAATAGGAAGAAAATTTATAAAAACCCTGTCATGTTGCCAAGGAAAATTAGGAAACAAGAATGGAAAGTGTAGGAGCTGGCTGAGAGAGTAAACTTGCTTGGATCCACTGAACAAGGCTCACGCTTGGTTCCTGTACAAGTGCTCTGGTATCCGTGGTTGCTAACCGGAGAAGGGAAATGGAGGCCGAGCCCGATGGCAGCGGGCGAGCGCGGAATGCGCCAGCCCCCGGCGCCTGCTGCTCCTTTCCCGGCCCGGCCCGTGTCAGTGCTAACTGTCCAAGCTTTCTCCTGTACAGACTTGTGCATTCCCACACCCGTGCCCCCGAGTTAATTAACCCTTCTCTGTTGTGCCTGCCGCCAGCGGCCAGCGCAGTCCTTTGCACAGACGGCCAAAAGGTCCAAGGTACGGTAGCCCGGTGAGCTGGCATGCGAAGGGAGCCCTTCATGCTTGCTGCAGCTTCGTTACTTTGTGGAAAGTGCCTTTAGTTTTCTTTTTTTGGCATTGTAGCTTTGTTTTATTCTGTTGGGTTTTTGTCTTGCCTAGTTGTCTGCTTTTGTGACTTGCCTTTTATATTTTTGGTGGCTTTTTATTGTTACGGAGAGAAACAATTTCCTGGCATTTTATTTTCTTTAGATGTGCTCTATTGTGCTGGTAGTGCCTTCAAAAGCTGCAATTGCTTGGGTATTTTCATCCTGAAGGGAATTATTTATTTTATTGAAAACATTAATAATGCAGTTTTCAACCATTTTGTTTTTCATATAATGAATGAAAAAAAAATAACGGCTTATGGTATATTTATATTATCTTTTATAAGCCATAGATTTTAATTTTACATACTTTCCTTTAGTCAAACACAAAGTTAAAGTTAGTTCGGAGCCTTGCTGTATGTGAAGAATATCCACCACCTCCCACAGCTGAAATATCACAGGACTTCCAGGTAAAAATCACCTTACTGAAGTTTCTGGAACAATTTCAAGTAACATGTTGTTCAAAAGAAAATCTGTTGGGTATTCTTTAAATATGTGGCTACCGTGTGGTTTTCATCATTTCTTTTTTTCATACTGATCTAATAGAGGTGATAATATTAGGTCTAGAATTTGCTGCTTTGTTTCCTAAACTGTACTAGTTGATATCTGTGGACAGAAAGAAGGGGGTTTGTCAGTTCCTTTTAGTCCTACAGTGCACTTGAAGGACTCTTAAACTGCTTAAGTGCTTTCTGCAATTAGGAAGAGAGAAACATTGTGATTACTATGGAGCTTAATTTAGTGGCTCTGTATATTTTGAAAATGGAAACTGTTTTTTCTGGTGTTGAATTCTTGCATATTAGTCCCAGTTGCTGGTAGCTCTGTATTACCTGCCTGAGGTATGTCTGAATTATTCTATTAAAATGATAGAAGTTCCTACATGCTGAACAAAATACGTGAACTTATTTTAGAGAATTTTTTTAAAAATCCAAGTTTCCTGATCTCCATACCAGTCTGTATTTTCAGAGCAAAACCCCGCTGCTGACCTTAGTTCTGTGCATGAGTGAGTGCCATCAAAATGCTGGTTTTGTTCATGCCTATCAAAACAGAAATGGGCCTTTGCTGTTATTGAAAAGCTTCTAAACTGCTTTTGTGGAAAGTCTCACTTTGGTTAAGAAGGAAGCAACAGAAAGCAGGGCATGAGGGGGTTTTGCTGGAGAGGTGGTGATTCAGTTCTGAGGAAAGATGGACATTGAGAGCAGGTTTTTGTTAAGCTACTTAAAAATTTTTGAGATTGAAACGGTACATAGGTTTGGGCTGTTCTGGTCCTTTGGAAAAATAAGAATACAGTGGATTTGTAGGCTTTCACTAGTATAGCAGAATTTGAAGTATTGACCAGAGGAATTCAGAAACTGGGCCTGCTGCCATGATGAAAATCTAAGTTGTAGGTCGCAGAATAAATGATTAAAAGCTAACAGAAGAGCTGTTGATGTTAACAGTGATTTATAGTCCTTTTGTGGTGTTTCCCAAAAGGTAACAAAATAGACTGAGAGCTCTGGTCAGGCTGAGTTTTCAGTTTTCTGAAGCAGTGGGGTTTAACTTCCTCACTCACTGTAGCAAATTACAAGAAGACAGAGGCTTGATTTGCTGGACTGATCATCCATGGGAAATTTCCAACATAAGAGGCATTAGGACTTTCCAGCCTCCAGCACTTCACAAGACCATGTGTTGAATGGTTTAAAGGCAGACATTTGTTCGGTGGCGTTTGTGGCCAGGCCTCTGGGAATGTGTCCCTAGCTCTGTGCTGCCGGGTGGCTCTCGGAAGGAGCCCTCGCAGCAGCAGCAGGGATGTCAAGGCTGGCTTTGCAGAAGGAATTGAATTGTGTGATAATGCACCTTTGTAGGAAAGGAATACCAGCAAGCAGATTGCCTTCAGAACAAAATTAGAGCTAGCTGTGAGTTTTCTTTGGAAGCGTAATGTAGGAGAAATGACTTATGAATCCAAATAGCTGTGAAGAGAAATGATTGCGAGAACCAATTTAGTTCTTCCCTGGAGGGTGGAGAAATGTGTTGGAGGGTTAGAAGTGGGAATCTGTTACAGGATCTGATGCATCCTGTGGGGCACAGGTCCCCCATGACCCTCTAACAGCTCACAGAGGCAATTTCTTCACCCGTTTTGCCTCGTTTCCCAAACTGTCTTTGGGAAAGCGTGGAAGAGCTCTCCATTAGTGCCAATCAGCTGCTGCGGTTGGGATCAATATGCCTCCAGCCCCATACTCTGAAGCATTAATTGTGCTTGGGATGTGTGGGAGGTGCAGTGGCTTGGAGAGGGAAGAGCCTGCCTTGCACAGGTGTCTCTGGCAGAAGGAGAATCACCTCGGATGCTTCCCCTTCCTTGAAGAGCCACTGTTCCCTTGTATCTGTGATAGCAACTAAAAAGTGGCTTCCAGTTTAGTGTTAATACTTAATATGGATTTTAAGGCACAGGATGAATTAAATTCACAATAATGATGCTGGTGATATTTGAAGAATCACAGTTTCCAATTATTAGGAAGTGTTAGCCTTGAGAGGATGAAAAATATATGTACCTAACTAGGGAGTGGTGTGAGTTTGTGGATAATTCCAGGGTCTCGCTTGTGACTGCTCCTCAGTCACCCCTTCACACAGCAGGTCCAGCAGGGTGAGATTGCTGACACAGGATGGTGCAGAAGGCCCTTAGCAAGGCACCACTGCCTGCTTCTCCTCAGAAGGCTGCGATGGAAGCGGGTGGCAGACCAAAGAAATTGTCTCAAGCAGATCAATTTATTTTCTGATCTACGTTTCTATTTTCAATTGCAACCTGAAGCAAGATACTGCTTCTTCCTGAGAAACCTAGATAAGAGCCTTGCATATTTTTAATACTTGTTAAAAAGCACTGGCAGCCCTTTCCTAAAAGGTGCTGTGCAAGTATGAGCTTACAAATGTATTGTGAGAGGAAGAACATAACGGGGCTATGTTTTGTCTTTTATAGTTGTAACACTGTATTCTCTTGCCATAATTTATGTAGACATCAGGTTGTTCTGACTCTTATGTTCCAATACAAAATACAAGCACTAGCAAAGGGTGATCCAGTTCAGCCCTTTTTAAGGAAGAGCTGTTTTCATATGAATGACAGTTGTTATTATGAGTAACAAGTAAAGAAACCTTCAAAACGTTGAACTTCCTAAGCCAAGTGAAATAACCCAATGGAGAGGGAGTGGGAGGAGGAGGCAAGGAGCTGTAACGTTAGTTTCTATTGACTTAGGTTGGTTTTTCTGGTAAGAAGCCCAGCCTCAGCACGCAGGCCTTCCAGAACTATTCTTACCTTTCTCCCAAATGTGTTAAGCTGACAGGATTTATCGGGGTTTGATGGCTTGAGGCGTTTTCCTGTTTGCTTGGCTTTTTCTTGTTTAATCATAATTTGGTGACAGTTTCCTCTTCTACAAGGAGGGCTTGGGATGGGTGATCAGTTCGGGCGAGGAGTCTGTTGAGTCCAAATGCCAGCAGAGGCCTGCTGCAAACAGGGTGGGATTAAGAGAGTTTTATAGGGGAAGAGAAGTTAAAAGATTTTTCGGCAGCTTTCCAATCAAGTAGGTCATATTTAATTAGATGCTACAGTTTTTATAGCATGAAATCACAAGAAAGTGCCCTTTGGTACCCAGTTCTGGTGTATCACACTTTGAAGTAGAGCTGGTGGTAGTAGCAGAACTGGCTGTTCAGATGGTGAGTCCTTTTTTTAGCTCTTGTTGGGGAAGGAAGTATGAAAATGATTACTTGCTGAGATCCTTTGGCTAAACTATTGCTATATGCAGTACTTGGAACGAGTTTAAAAGTTGCAGTCACTTTTCTAGTGAAGAAACATCAAACTGTGAAAATTTCCTTTAATTTACCAATAGTTTTGTAGAGCGTTATTGTAACGTGGAGGAGAACACATTGGTGAATCCAAGTCAGGAATAATTTCTTAATAGGACAGAGGCATTTCTTTCTCAGATAAAGGTCATGCAGCTACTTGGTGAATAATGAGTGCAGTGCATTTTGTTGTGACAAGTAAATTGCTCAGGTTTACGAGGCAAGGAATGCAAAGACTTGTTCTGGACTCCTTAAGGTTTTTAGCCAAGTGAATTCTCAAGGCTAGGAAAGAATCAGCTGAGGGAGTTCCTTGCTGGTGGCTGGGGATGGTATTTATCAATGGTTAGAGCTCTGTCCAGAGCTGAGAAGTGTTCATTCACAGTGAGATTCCGTTTAGCGTGTTTTCATAAATTAGGAAGTTCGTTTGGAACATTTAGTGTGGGGGAAAAGTCATGATGAAAGGGAGAGCTGGTAAAACTCTCAGCAACCGTTTTTCCCTCCTTTTAAAAAAGCAGTGTGCCCAAAGCTGCAGGTGGGAGCTCCTGCTGGAGCAGAGCCTGGGCGGCGCGGGGCGCCGGGGGCGCGGGCACAGGCAGGAGAGGCTGCGGGCTGGGCACGTGAGCAGGCTCCAGCCCGGTGGATCCCGGCTAAATTTAACTCTGGCTGCATTCCACGGGTGAGATCAAGGCTGTGCAATGACACAAGAGCAGAGCTTAGAGCAAGAGCCTGGATGTGGGTAAGGACGGGTTTGAGGGAGGAGCGAGGACTCGGCTGGGAAAGGATTAAGGTGCAGGGCAGAAGAGGGATAGGGAAGAGTGCACGGGGACAGTTCTCTGGATTGGGAAGGAACAGATGTTCTGAGGAATGTGGAGGTGACAGCATGGACACACTTGGCATCTGGGGGAGCAGAACGGACATCTGTGGGAGTTAAAAGGTGGCAGAGGAGTCTGGCTCTGGCAGGACTTGGCCACTGCTCCTGTGGGAGTCCCTCAGGCACGGTGACCCCATTGCTCCCAGACTCCTCAGCTCTGGCTGTCTGAAATGTGTTGGTCCTCCACTGACAGCCTCCTGAAGCAGTCAAGGGGCATGAAAAAAACTGCAGCCCTGCACTCTTCAGGGTGTTTAGGGGACCATTATGTCGCTAATTTCAGAAGGAAACTTCTTCCTGTATTTGAGAAAAAGGTTTTATAATAGTTCACCTACTGGTATGAAACCATGGGTTTTGAGGTGATTGCACACAAAGCTACTCTATCAAAATACACAGGAAGTTATGAAACTAAGCCTTGATGACAGGTCTGCAAACTTTGCCTTGATGTATTGCACTGTAAACATTCCACTTTTTTTTTTGTGGATCTGGAAATGCTGGTCTGTCTTAGAAGTTTTTGTTTGGTTTTTTCTTGGTATGAACCAAATCAAAACTTGAAACAAGCTTTGACAGTAAAGAACTGTGAAGAATGGGGAGGAAAAAAGCATTGTGGATGAGACATGACTTAAAAATATAGAGACAGTATAAAATTTATACATCTGAAAAACCAGAATATTTTCTTACATGTATGGAGTAAGATATTTGAATTCATTTTACAATAGCTTTCAGGGCCTGGAAGTGTGTGTAAATTCTAAAATGTCTGTGGTCCTTTCTATGCCTTCTCTGTACTTTCTGATCTGCTGATAAATAATTTCATTGTGTGGTCACACGGAGCATATGTGGAATCAGAATATGTAAACCAATTTTTTTGTTGTTGCTGTTTCATTATTTTGCAGGTAATATAGTACAGAACAAATCTTCTGCAGATATTGTTTGAAATAATTTGTGTAGTGACTGATTTTTACTTTTTGACAGGAGAAAATTCAGATCCAGTTGTCACAGTCTTTTGAAAAAGAAGAAAAACCTGCAAAAGATGAATCAGAAAAGGAAAAATCCAGTGATAAACTGTCCAAAAAAATGTTATCAAGAGGTTTGCTATCTCTCCTTATGCTTTTCAATATACTGTATAGATAAAAAGCATATGAAAATACAGTTCTGCTTAGATAAAAAACATATGAAAATACAGTTCTGCTTCCAGGTCTTCGTCACATAAACATTGATTATTTTTAAATTTTTTTTTCAAATGAAGCAAATAGAGCAGACACCTTTGAGCTGGAGAAGGAATTGGTCCCCAAGGAAAGAGAGCTTTAGAGACTTCATCAAACACTCCAGCAAATGCTTTTCCTTTCTCTCCTGTCTGACTGTGCAGAGCAGCATAAAACACCAGCTGTGTTGTCTCAGTTGTGTCCAAGTGTTCTTTGAGCTGACTTTACGAGTCAGTGGAAGCTCCTGCCTTGTTGCTGGGCTTTGTTGTTACAGGATTTGTGAAAATGAAGTGAGAGTGGCACAGCTCCCTTTGTACTTTTTCTGATCCTCATTCAACAGGCGTCAATGTTCTCCTTTGTTTATTTTACTTTTGATAGTATCTAGAATTTGTTCAGTAAAGTTTTGGAGTAAGGGTAGAAGAACCTAAATAAAGAGGACAAGTATTATGTTTTCACTTAAATATTCCTGCATTCTGGATAAAAGTTACAGTCTATATGCTGAAAATGTCTGGGTTTTAATCTGAAAGAGAGCTGTGAAATCAGTGACATAAACCAGTTTATGACCATGCTGCCTAATGCCTCCTACAGGTAGAAGACTTAATGTGTTAAAGTTGGCAAATAATTTTACAGCTCTTGCTTTGAATATCCAGAATATTTACCTAAACATCTTAGATCAGATAAAGTATAGGAAATACCTCTAGAGCTGGAATTCTTTTTGAGACAAGTGGCACTTGTCCATCTCACGTCCTGCAATTCCTTAAGGCATTCCTCGTGTGGAATTTCAGTGCAGCTTGTCCCAGCTGGCAGCCAGGTGTTTGAGAAATAAGAAGCACCGGGATGGAGAACTTAACCTGCATTTATAAATCTCAGTCTTTGCAATGATGCCTTAAACAGCAGCCCCACCACCCCCAAATACCCAACAGGTAATGATGGGGGGTTGAGAGCAAGGTGACAAAATGCCTGTGGTACAGGTGGCTGTTCTGAATTCAACCACTCTCTCCTCTGCCCCAATATAGGATGTGCCAAAATAGAAAATTATGGAATTCTAGCATCAGTTCTAGTAATTATAACTAAATCATTGCTCACTTGCAAATTAGAAAAATTGAAGTAAATAATTGTTGAATCTTGATGTTTTTACCAGGGATAGCCTTTTTGGTTTTTGCCTTCTCCTTTTTAGAATCAAAAGTAATTCTAAACCATAAATGCCCAGACTTGCTTGGTTTCACTTAAACTCTCTGGGCAGCTGGAAGAGCTGGGACCTGGGCATAAGTTTGAGTTGTGCCTAACTAAGCTGAGACTAGGTTAACACATAAGCAGTTCTTGGAAGACATTGAGTTCTAAAAACACTGTTCTGTCACCTGCTGGTTTTAAATCCTACTACCTGGAACTCTTCATGTAAGGGAAGATTTGGGGTTAAAGCATTCATTTCAGGGAGAGATTTTAGGGGATAGTATGTAACCGAATACTTTCTTTCACTAAAACCCAAAAGGAGGGGGAAGGTTGAGACTCCTTTTTGAAAACATCTAAACAGTCCCCAGAGGATTTTTAATGATGCAAAGCACCACCTTGTGAAGGTTAAACTGCTGCATTCTGAATTACAAATTTTCTCTGGGCAACATCCAGTAGTTGAGTAGGTGGGCTGCTGCTGCTCCAGGGATGTGTACACACACTGCAGTGTGGGACAGTGAGAAAATGTGGCAGGCTGATGGAAATCAGGCCTCTCCAGGTGATTACCTGCTTCACAACATGCAGCCAGTTGTTTATAGCAGTGTTACTGAAATTTCTGCTTCTGTATTACCCTTGAATTAGGGGAGAGTGGGTGCTGGTGGGGTTTTCTGTTTTGTTTTTGACTTGTGGGCCTTTTTCCTGGAAACTGGGAAGCATTTCATTTTGGCAGTAATGTACTTAATGGTTATATAGTATCTATCCATATATAGTATGTTCAGCAATAATTGGAAAACAGCTTCTCCAGAGTGTAATTTTGCTCTCTTCCCCCTCACCCTTAGATTCCAGCCAGGAGTATACAGATTCCACTGGTATAGATCTTCATGAATTTTATGTAAATACATTAAAAAACAATCCCAGGTAAGAATCAATCATGTCAAATTTCTTTGTTTTTCTTTCTTCTTGTTGCATGAGGTGTCACACTACCTGGTTTGGTTTTTTTTTTGTTGTTGTTTGTGGTTTTATTTTTCCCCCTCTTAAATGTCTAACCCTCCATGTCAGTTATTCAGGGTGAGATTCTGTTGCACAGACACCGCTGTAAAATACCACTGTAATTGGTTTGCTTTTTGAGCAGAGGTTCAGGACATTGAAATGGTTTAAATGCTTTTAATGCTTAATTTGCAAATGATGTGTTCAGTCTATTTGTGTGCAGTTCTCTCCCTGAAGGGGCTTCAGTACATTGTGTCTAAACCTTGTACTATCTTAGCACTTGCTTGTTAGAGACCAAACTGCCTTCTCTGACTCTAATCTATCCTGCACTGAATTTATAGATAAAGGCATTTTTTAAAGCTGTACCATATAACTGTAGTTAGAGGTTTTCATTCTGCACATCAGAAACCAAATCTGATCTATTCCCTCATCTATTAGCAGCAGAGCTGACCTGGTTCTGTTGCTCTGAGGTTTGCAGTCTGTCCCTGTCTCGTTTGTTCTTTCCCTCACTGGGGTTTCGTGCTGGCTTTGTGGCTGTAGTACAAGGCAAGAAATTAACTTGGTGCAATTGTGCTCTGCCACAAAAGCTGTTTCACTGCTATTTGTTACTCATTCATATTATAGGTAGGACTTCCAATGTAATAAGGTATTTGGATTCCATTTTCTTCAGAAATAATGTGACATGAGCCATCATATGGCCAAAGCCCTATAGAGTAAAATTAGAAAGCAGGGACCTCTGTGAGACTCTCAGGTGATTTCTGTTTGAATCCATGAAGAAGCCCAGTGGAAATAAGGAATTGTAGGTGGAGATCTCCATGGCTTTCCATGCAGAGACTGAGAAGCTTAGTTACTTGATGTGCACAGATTATGAACCGTGCATCATTGGATTTCCTTGCATCTCAATAGTTTATTAGAAGGAGTGCAAGCAGTTACAAGAACAGTGTTCCTTTCTACCACCTTGAGATTTAGCTTTTGTGTATTTCTGATGTGTCAGCACCTTGCCACACGTGCCAGCTTTAAGCCTCGGTTGTTGGTGATGTGCCCCCTCACTTTCTCAGTGATCCCCTAATGTGCCTCACAATCCAAGGGCCATCTCCCTGCCCACACCAAGCAACAGGGCACAACCTCAGCACTGCTTTTCCTCCCGGAGCCTGTCTTCTCCATGCCTGCACTCCCTGCTGAGCCTCCCGGGCAGGGACTTCTTGGAGGATCTGTGTACTTTGACGTCTGAGAGCAAAACAGCAGGTTTAATACAAAATAGCAAAAAAACAGTACTTTGTCCTAAAAATTCTGCGCTTGACACCTGCTGGTCCTATTTCCAGTCTGCCATCATCCCTTGATCACAGCTCTGATCTGTGTATTCTTAAGATGAATACAACTGCAGTTATTGGAGTGTCTCATATGTGAGTTGCTGTGTTTTTATTTTCAGGGACAGAATGATGCTGCTGAAATTAGAACAGGAAATTTTAGATTTCATTGGTAATAATGAGTAAGTACTGTACTCTCATAGGAAAAAAGAATTCAAGAGTGTTCCTGTTTATTTAATAAACCTACTATTCCTTTCTTCCAGAGTACCAAGAAAAAAGTTTCCCCCAATGACATCTTACCATAGAATGCTGTTGCACAGGGTAGCTGCTTACTTTGGATTAGAGCACAACGTGGACCAGAGTGGGAAGTCAGTCATAGTAAATAAAACTAGCAGTACAAGAATGTAAGTGTCGAAGCCTTGAAAACCCCTTTTGATGCATGGCTCTAATGCCTGGGATGTGTGAGGCAGTGATGCTGTAGCAGGTGAGGTCTGTCTCCTCACTGGGAGCAGGCATCAAGGAGAAGCAGTTGAGAGCTCTGCTGTTCATGTTCTTGCTGTGTAATAATGTGATCTGTTTCATGGTTGAATTATTTTGGGGAAAGAAGGATGTAATCTCTAAGTTAAGAATTTTTGTTGTTTTTCTGGCAGAGGTGCCTTGCTAATTTTGTTTCTGTGAAATACGAATTTATAGCAACCGTTTATTTGTTTAAAGATTTGTTTATTTGTACACCAGTAAAGTGTACAAAGTGCATTCTTTGTTTTTTTTGGATAGCAGAGCCAGCTCTTATCTTAGAACGGGGTCATTTCTGATTTGGTGAAGGGAGGGGACTTGCACAATTGTGGCTTTTGTATTGTAAAATTCTACTGGGAAAATTCAGCTGTTGAAGTTCTTCTGTTGGAATACTGTCACTTACAGATCTCTCATGGCCTTACAAATAAACATAGCAGGGAAGACAGACATCACTGGAAATGTCAACCAGGTTACCAAGCCATGGTGTGCTGCTTTACTGTGAGGGCTGGGGAGTTCTTGGAGAAACCCCCAGGAAAATCCATATTGCAGAGAAGGTAGCGCTGGGGCCACAGCAACTCTCAAACCTGTGTGGAATTTTGGTTTTCATTCAAAGGACCCAGCTGTTCTCTCCATCCTCTGGACTTGCTCTGTCTCCTCATTCTCTCTCAAGAAGTCTAATGTGTTGACATATTTATGCCACCTAGTTTCTAGTTTTAACTTGGAGTATTTGCCTGACACCGTTTTTTGTTGCTCTTAAAAATAAAAACAGGAGTTTACAGCGCCTGCATCCTAATCTCAGTCTCTAGGTACACTCTATAGCTTTGGGAGGAAAAAAAAAAATCTAATTATCCACCCTGTTTTAGAGTCAATAGGACTGAAATGATATGCCACGCTGAAATTTCACCTAAGCTTCTCCTCAGACGTCTTAGAAATATACATAGGGCCTCAATGTATGTCGAATGCTTGTATTATTTATGTATGTGTTTTTGCTTTGGCTCTACAGTCTATATCTAAAGTGACCTAGAAAACCAAACCTTTCAAATCTGTTGCCTTTGCATCTACCAGCATCTCCAGACTGAATCTTCAGTCTAGCACTTCAGCTGTGGAATAAGAACTAATAAAAAATTATTTCATTTTTATGCTTTTCAAGAATTTTTTAGACCGTATTTAAATAGCTTGTGGCCTCTGGAAGCCCCTGTAGGTAATAGTTACTAATTAGCAGGCATTTCATCTAACCCGCAGACATAAAGATTCTTGATGTTTTCAATATTCTTATTTTAAATCGCTTTGGATATAAAATAAGAATTTAGAAAGAAAACCTTGGAGATCTGCTCCATGTGGAATAAAGCCAAACTTACCTTTTCCTCATAGGCAGGTTCGCGGCTCCCTCGCCGAGCAGGGGTGTTGCTGGCATCAACCACCCAGTGCACACTGGCACGTCTCAGTGGAGTGGGAGTTGGTGATGGCAGGGCAGTAAATTCAGAGACCTTTAAAAGAAAGAGGTAAGACAGTCTAAAGGTTCTCTGAAATGCCTGCTAATTATGTTTGGGCATCCAGTACCCAATAGGCAGGGCTGGCTGTTTCGTAGAAAACGCTCCCCTGACTCCATCCAGGAGCCCTAGGTAATGATAAATACCAAACAGAGAAGAGCAAACATTTATTCTGTCCTCTATTAGACAAATATTTCCTGATGTCTGAGCTCTTCTCTTACGATAGCAGTAAGTTTTATTATTCAGGTACTTGGTATCTCTCTTTAATAGACAAGGATTTGCAAAATACTGCTTTTTCTTTCAGCAATATTTATAATCTGTTGCTTCACTCTCTCCCTATGACTGTGTGAAGCTCTTACTTGCCTGCATTAAATTGTTCTTCTCTTACTCATCTCTACTTAATTTTGTTTTAGAAGTTTCTAAGTTTAGGAGCTTTCTCCTCTACCTTCTTTCTTCTGTTTTCCCTTGAAATGAACTCTGAGGTATTGCAGCTCTAGCAGCAAACACCTGTCTTCACTTCCATGCATGCCCAGTATCCATTGCATGGCACCAGTTGGGATTCAAAAGCACTTCTGATTCCCCAAGGGCATGTGGTTTGCTTCCCACCTTAACTGGGAGTTGTGGCAAAAGCTTTGAAGGAGGAAGAGGTTTTTAAAAGCAGGTTTGTTATGCCTCAGCACAGGACTTGTCAGGGGTGCATTGCCCAGACAGCCAAAATCTACTCTTCCAGTTAGAATACTAAGTACATTTAAAATTACTCTTGAATATATTTCAGTTTGTTCCACTACACGTACAGTATGTTTACAAAACCATCGATGTTTTCTTTGTAACGACTTTTCTCAGACCTGACCAAAAGTTCTGTGAGCATATAAAGGATGAGAAGAGCGATGACTTCCAGAAGCGGTACATCCTTAAGAGAGATAACTCCAGTTTAGACAAAGATGACAACCAGGTAAAGCCCACGGGGCTCGTTCCTTCCACTTGCTGTGTTTGACTGCATTCTTACCCTGCTCCCGTGTAAACTGACACTGTACCACTTGATTTAGATGCGAATACGATTAAAAGATGACAGAAGAAGTAAATCCATAGAAGAACGTGAAGAAGAATATCAGAGAGCTAGAGAAAGGATATTTGCACAAGATGTACGTATCAAACCCAATCTGGCACTGTTTTCTATGAACTCTTCACGTACAAACAGGCACAGGTGGCTTTCCAGGAAACTTGGTTTCTGAATGACACTGAGCAGATAAGAGAATACGGCCTGAGTGAGCTTTAAATGATATTGCAGTTACTGAGAAATCTCTGTTTTCTCTCATCGCTGCTGTGCGAAACTCAAACAACCCAAGAATTATTGAGGAGTGTTCTCTAGCATTACTTAATGTGTTTCCCCCCCTTTGCATTGTTTCACCCCTCACTGCAATTTAAGTTACAGAGTTTGGCACTGCAATCATTTCAGTTGCTCAGAGCAATAATTAGAAGAAAAAAAACCAAAAAAGCAAAATAAAAACCAAGAATAAAACCACCCCTCTTCTCTCACTTGTATCTATAGCAGCCACATTATAAGGGGTCACAGTAAAATGATTTGAGGTCCCATATGTGAAATGCCCATCAGGAATCTCACAGTCTGATCTCCTGACTGGAGATGCCCTGCAGGACAGTGTTACAGGCTACAACTCCTTTGCAAGTACTGATTACATTGAGTAAAACAGAACAAATGTCTTTAAAAATGTGTTACTTTTAATAATCCACTTCTGACATTTATCTATAATTCTTGCACATCCAAACCCAGATTCTGAAGAGAGTAATGAGCTCTTGAGAGGCTAGTTTTGGTTTTTTTTGTTCACCTTAGTTACAAAAAAGAAAAATGGACTTCTAGATGCAAAATTACATTTTCCTTTTGCATCTTAATCTACCACGTATTGCACCCTTAGAATCTTTATGCCAGATTTTGAGAGTCACAGTCAAGGATAACATCATTAGAGTCAGGAGCAGCCTTTTTGGTTGTGTCCTGTGTGCTCTCTAGCACAGCCAGGCTGGTACCTGGGGTGCTGAGCACTTACTGCAGCAGTGGCCTCTCCCCCTCCACCCTTCCCAGCAGAAGACAAGGCAGCAGCTCAGGTGCTGGGACAGCCCTGGGAATCACACACCAGCTGCAATGACACAAGGCACCAAAGGCCCACGGGAAGAGCTGTAACTTCACAAAAAGTCTGGTAGCAACAACTGAACAGCACTGTAACAATCCCCACGCTGACTGATTTCCTGCACAAGGGCCTTTTTATATTGTCTTGTTTCCTCATGGAAATTATTCACGGGAGGTCAAGTTTTCCAGGCAGTTTAACAGAAAGAGGTGCTGTAGCAGTGTGTGTATAATGCAGAGGGCTCCACATTGCTGTGTGTTTTGTAGTACAGGTTCCAGATGCCACTCATATTAATTTCTGCACTTCTTTGCCCTTCAGTCCCTGTGTTCCCAAGAGAATTATTTCGCTGATAAAAGGTAAGAAAATTTGCTGTTTAATTTTGTTTTGTCTTCCTATTTGCTTAATAAATATTAAGCTGTCTTATTAAAATGTCAACAGAATCCAGGAGGAAGAAACTAATAGTACACAACAAAGACGACAGATACTTAGGTATTTGATGCTTTCTTTTAAAAAAACAAAACCCAAAGTATTCTGCATGCATTTACCTTTTCTTGCTTGCTTTTTGGCTCGTTTGGTGTTTTTTTCTTCTTTTCCCTTATTTTTTACAAGCTCCGCTCGTGCTAGCAGTTGAGTTTGTACTTGCAGGATCAATAAGGAGGCCTCGGGGAGGTCGGCCAACAGCCACCAGAGCAGCACGGAGACGGAGCCGCGGCCCTGGAGCAGCACAGACTCCGACAGCTCCCTGCGCAACCTCAAGCCCGCCGTCACCAAGGCCAGCAGCTTCAGTGGCATCTCGGTGCTGAGCCGTGGGGACAGCTCTGGCAGCAGCAAGAGCACGGGCAGGCTGTCCAAGACAGGTACGGCACGGCGGGCAGGGGGGCAGGAGAGCCCTGGGGCTGGGGAGGCTCCCACGGGACAGCCGCACGCCCCGCCCCAGAGCCGGAACGTGAACGCTTCCGCCTGTGGAAGGAGAATTTCCAGGTGCATTGTAGATGGCTTGAAGTTCAGTGCCTTTCATCTCGTGCAAAGGGGGTTTTTTTTACCAAATATTTTTGTATAAGATGCTTGGAGTTCAGCTCTTTGGCTCTAGTGGGCCAAAGCTGCATTGCGTGGTGTTAGGAAACTGCGCTGCTCTTCTAGCTCAGACACAACGGCGTTAAAGCCCGTGAATTGGCAGTTCTTTTTATTGTGTGCTCTTTCTTTTGTTGCATTAAAATGAATATGGCTAAAATGCTTACTTAATTTTTAGATGCTGAGAAATGAGGTCAGTGAAACAAAGTGTACTGTTTAAAATTCAAAAACGTTGGGGAAAAATAGTCAGGGTTTCGAAGGGTGTTAACTTGTAATTAATGTGAAAACAAAATCTCAGAAAATATGGGAATGAATCTTCTCTGGGCCAAAAATGAAATTTAATAATTATTTGTATTTCAATTACCAACACAATTTGATCCAGTTGCTAATCCGTGGAGAATTTTGAGGCTTTTAATACATGGGTGGGTTACTGGTGGGCTGCTTCAGAGTTTGAAGTAGAACTGTACAAAAAGCAGAATATAATTGCTTGTCTTATTAATATTGCCTTTGATCTTATTTATAAAACTGGTTTCTAATGAGGATCTACTTTCAAATTTTTTGCTTTTCCTTAGATCACCACTACCTTTTAGGTAAATGACCACACTGCTATATCTTAGTGCAGTAAAACAGAAACAAATTCCATTTGTCCATTGTATGCTTGTATAGAAAGCCCAAAACATTTCAAGGTACTTCTGCTCTAAAATTGTGCCGTCATTCAGAATTATTCCATTTAGCAGTGCAGTGATGCTATTTGGCACAGCTTGAAAAGAAACTGCAACCTGACAATAAAATACATTCCTAGAAATCTTCATTGGCTAAATTTCAGGGGCAGAAATGGATTCTTAAAATTTTTGCTGGCAACCTTATTTTGGCATTCGGAGCGTTTGGACGTTCCAGGTTTGGAATGCCCACGCTGATGGTTGTTGCTTCACGCAGTTCCAGGTTGTGGTGATTTGGCACACGCTGACCTTGGGTTTGTTCACGTTGTTCAGGGATGTAGCTGTAACTATCTCTGGTTCTAAGAGATAACCCCACTTCAGCCCCACTTCTCTGCATAATCTAGAAGTGAACACACTTGGAAATGAATCTGAGTAACCCTGCTCAGGCAGGGATGGGTTTACAGAGCTGGGGGGTGCTGTCTCACCCAGTGTACAATTAATAGCTTTGATTTCACTTCATTCAGCAATAAAAAAGGCCAGTGCTCCAAGCTGTGCTCTTTTCCTAAGCACAAGCAGAAGGGTTACAATTAGCAACTTTTATGGAGGACGGCAAAGTAACTTCAAGCAGTACATAAATGCCATCAGAGTGCTTTTTAGTCTTGCTTTTTCTTCTAGATTGCATAGAGGCTGCTGATGAGGAGTTTGTAAATTTAAACAACTATATTCTGTTTCCAAGTACTGCCAGTATCATGCACTTCTTATGAAGTCTTTGCTAAACTGTGTACCTGAAGTGCCAGGTGTAGAGTGACCTGGGAACGGCAGTTCCACAGGTCTCTCCATTCTGGACTTTTGGAATACTTCTTCTAGCTGCATGCCTTTGCTTTCAGGAAGCTCAGGGTCTGATTCTCCACTGCCTTGCAATGTTGATAGCAATTTGTATCTGTAAAATGAGTACTGATTTCAATTGGCTCCTTCGTACTCCTTTGAAATTTGACTTGTTGCATAAATCCAGGTTAAAGCTACCACATTACCCTCATTTTTTTTCTAGCAGTATTCTCGATTTCAGCCTGCAGATTGTCAGAGGAGGAAACAAATAGACTTGAAGGTTTTACTGTAGTGCAAATTGTTCAGCAGGTGAGTCAGAGAAGGTCTGACCCCCAGCAGTGGAAAGAAACTGGTCCTTGCTTGCGTGGGCTGTGTGCAGGGCACAGGGCCCTGCAGCTGCATTCCCTGCACAGCTCCCTGCCTCCCTGCCTCCAGCCCATCATTCTGGAGTGCTGACCAATCACACGTGCATTTTCTGACCAGAAAACCAAGCTAGATATGAAAACCTTTACTTTGCAGTGCAAAGCAGTGCTGAACTGACCCTCGGTTCACAGGAGGGACCTTGTAGTGGTATTCCAGGGGAGATGGAGGGGGAGCCGTTGACAAGGCTGCTGTTGAATAATGTGCTTAATGCTGAGCTTTCAGGGTGAGCACTTACAAGTATATATTTTAAAGTGAGCTTGATGTAACTGTCTCCAGGTAAAACCAATTTCTCATTGCTCCTTTCCTAGGTTCAGAGTCTTCTAGTAGTGTAGGGTCCTCCACGGGTTCTCTCTCTCACAGCCAGCAGCCTCTTCCAGTGCCAGCTCTAAGCCAGCCCTCCCCTGGCACGCCTGCCGTGTATCCAACTGTCAGCTCTAGTAACTCTCTTTCCTTTGATGGTGGCATGAGTGGGCAAGTGGCACCTGCTGCTAGCAGCAGCTTCTTTCTGCTTCCCTTGGAAGCAGCGGGCATCCCGCCTGGCAGTGTGCTGCTCAACCCTCAGACAGGTTGGTACATGCTTGGGGCTGTCTCTGTTACGCTGGGGAACTTGGAAAAAAGTGCACGAGTGTTTGCATAAGACTTCATGTCAGTCTTGTCTTTTGTCCTTTATTTTTCTCTTTTATTTTTTTTTTTTAATGTGGTTGTGTTCATTTGATGCACTTAATTTAACAAGGAAGCATGGCTGGAGGATCAAAGGAATGAGTAAACTCACATGATTTTCTCTAGAAGAGTTTTAACTTTACATGTAGAATTTTAATGAGTGACTTGCACAAAATATGAAAATCATATGATTTACTATCCAGAACACAGAATAACTTAATTGTTTCAGCTTTTTTCAGGAGAGGAAAAGGTCTTTTCCAGTGCTACTATAAAACAGTTTCAGTGAGGGGAGAGAGCCTGAGAAAAGTTCTTTCAAGTCAATAGAAATCCTATCTTTTTTTAACTTTCTTTTTTTCTTTGATGCGACATACGTCTTTATGCTCGGGGCTGAGTTAATACAGTGAAACAAAGGAGCACAGGATGTAATGCTATTTCTAAACTTCTCCTTGTCACTTCAAAACAGGATTAAATCACTGCTGGTGTAATTGGCCAATACTGGTATTTTTTAGCAAGCAGTAGGAAATTGCTACTTTATAATGTAGATGCAAGATGTGTAATAACTTGTCTGGATGAAATAATGAGTTATTCTCTGGGCAAACTTTTACTTAGAAATTAGAAAATCCTGAAGATTTTAATTTACCTTTTATGTAAAAGGTCACAATTCTAGGAAATCATATAGTGTAATTTTAGTATAAAAAATGATTTGTTTTCATTGTAGAAAAGAAAATACTTCAGGATATATTTACCATCATTCTGTAGATGGACTTGATTATGTTTGAATATAACTGCATGTGATGTTTGAAGCAAAATGTTTCTCATTGGGATTGTTAAAATGATGGGATGTTAAATGGTTGTTAAAATGTAGTTAATAATTTCTTTAACTAGAAGGTATAACATTGAAATAGATAAATTCCTCTTTTTCCCTAATATGAATCCATCACTAAAAATTTGGTTACAAATGAGTTGCTGTAGGGCTTAATTTTCATAGATAGCCATTGGATTTGGAGGAGAATGTCTTCTTAGAGCTAAGTTCATTAGTAGTCTTTCATAATTACGTTAATGTCTAATGAGCTTCTTGTAGAAGACAAAGAGCACTTTGAGAACAAGGAACGTTTAGGCGCCAATAAACTTGGATTTCCGATGCACTCGAATCATCGCGTTCTGCAATTGTTCCTCTGGCTTTATTGTTCCAATGCCAGCCAAAGTGGAGATGGCTTCCTCTGAGTTTGGCAGAGGATTCTGTGCCTTGGTAATTAGGAAGAGGCAGTTCTTACCAGCCTCTCCAAGAAAGAAGTGACGCTCTGGTGATTAGCAGGAAGTAGTAGAAGGAAAGAAGAAAATCTGAGTCCCTGTTGAGGTGAACATTCCCAGTCCTTGAGTGTTACAGAGAAATCTGTTAAGCTCAGTCGAGTATCACCTGATGAGCTGCAGTCCAGCTGCTGTAGTTTATCTTTGCAAGTCTGTTGATGCTCCCTCTGTCTGCCATCAATTCCTCAGTCCTTTCTTCAGCAGCTGTTCCACTCTTTATGTTGGGCAGTTGCATTTAAATGTGATGGGACCAAGAAGTCGGGAGGAGTATGAGTCTGCTTCGAGAGTGTGCAAAGGCTTTAGGCTCGGTTTAAACCTTTCTGTAAAGGACAAAAATATCTTTAAGTCAGAGGAGAGAAATATTTACATCAGTGTTGAGCCTTTTAAACATCAGAATAAGCCATGCAGGACACATGTCACTAAGCAGGTGGGCACAGGTCCTTGCCAGCCAGGCTGTTGTTCCTTCAATTTGTTTTGGTTTTTTCCAACCCAGGCAATATTTTATAAAAAATATTTTTTTATAATTTAGGGGTTTTTATAATTTACTTTTATGGAGTTGATTTTTCAGTTCTTTTTCATTGCCCGTTGCCGTAATACTGAGGTTGCAAATTGTTAAACAGGAGAATAATTCAATGATATTTATTTTGAAAGCTAAAAGCCAATTAATCTAAGAATAGGGGAAGAGAGTCCTTTATCAGTAATATCATTAGCAGTCATAGGAATACCAGGGCAGATATTGCTTTATATAGTTTTCAGAAATTATTTGCTTTTAAGCTCTCCTGTGTTCTGATGGTTTTCAAATTGATTAAAGGAGATCAATTTTTAAAAGATCCTTAAAACAAGATGTTGGTAGGGTTTTCCGTTTTCCTTTATTACTCCTGTCATATTCTATCTACTTGATTAAAAATCAAGTTTCAACATGAGTAGGATATAAGAAATTTTTATGTGTGTTCACTCCATAAAGACTGGGGTATCTTGGTTCAGTTTAACCGTTTTGGGTTTTAGCTGCATGCAGTCATTGCTGTTACAGTGGTGGGCATTTGGCATGAATGTGTCATGTAAAGCCGTAGGACTGCGCTGATGTTTCGGTGTTCGGATTGTGTTCCTGTGCCTGCTGTAAGTGCGCCTGTGTGTTTGCAGGTCAGCCGTTCCTCAATCCCGACGGCACTCCGGTCGTGTACAACCCTCCCCTGCCTCAGCAGCCTGCTAGGACCCAAGTGCCTGGAGCTGCTCCCCAGCCAGCCCTGCCCAGCCCTGCGCAGCACCAGCCCGGAGCAAACCCCGTCCTCTCACAGGTGCACTTGTCAAACACGTGCTCGGGGGCAGGGGGTGGGGGTGATGTGTTCACTGCAGGGGGTGTGAGGAGCAGTCACACACGAGGGGAACTGGGCTTTTGCCCTCCCAGTCCTCTGCTCTGACCTGAGCGTGGTAAGCAGCCCGCTCTTCAAAATACTCAGCAATTGTAGTTCTGTTACCGAGAGCAGTTCTGCCTTCTCCCTAACTGCGCTGTGCAGTCACTCAGGCATTAAGAGCAATATAGTTTGCAGCTGGGAAGAGAGTTAATCCAACTGGAACCTTGGGTTTCTTGTCTTGGGGTTGTTTCTCAGCCAGGTGAATTCCTGTACAGCACAAGCAGGAGTCGTGGCACAGAAGGAGTAGCTCAGGACTGGTACAGCATGAACATCTCATGAGTAGCACTTCAGCCTGTTCTGCTCACAAAACCACACACAAGTACAGGATGTATTTTATCCTTGTCTTGTAAAAGAGTTTAGTAAAACAGGCTAGATTAAAGACTGCCCCAGCCCTAGGAGAAGAAAAGGAAGCAAAATGTTTGGGTGGGAGAAGGGAGGGTTCTCCCTCTCCACAGCAGCTATTTCAGGCACCAAGGTACTACTGGCTGTGGTATTTTCAGAGGGTTCTTAAATTTTATCAAAAGGTATTTATAGAGCTTCATCAAAACCTTTTGTTTGTTTTCCCTGTTTAAAGCTGTTCAGATAGCTGGTCTGTTTTGAAAAAAGTTTCGTTTGTACTCCTTCTAGTTCACAGAACTGTGTATGTAATACTTGCCATCTTCTCACAAATTCTGTACTAATTCTCTGATTACCTTCTCAATGGATGCTGGAATTAAACCTGCCTTTATTATACCTGCTCATAAACACTATGAGCAATTATAACTATCTAGAGAAAATATTTTAGTACTGTTGAAAAAATGAAAGCAGTATGTTTGAATCCATGGTTAGTAGTAAAATCATTCTGCCTTTAGATGCTTTGAAAGAGCTTGTGTTAAAATGCATGTGGAATTTTTAGTCTCTCTGAAGGAAACAGTAAATGTTAAATAGAAGCAATTTGCTGACATAGCTAATATCGTGTACAACAAAGCAATGGATGTCTTTTGGGAGACTGAGATATTCAGAGTTATTTCTGTTTTCATTCTATGCAGTGTTAAGCTTAAGAAAAAAGAAGTATCCATTCTATTTCTGAGACAGGAGCGAGTTGCTCCTCTCTGTCTATTTTCTCTGTTACAAAAGATTTGTTTTCACTTCTCTGACTCTGCTGTTAACCTTGTTCATACCCCTGTTATTTCTGCAGCCTCTGCGGGCTCTGCAGCCTTCCTCCCAGCCTGTCCAGTACTCGGCAGTGTCGTTCCCACCCCCGCTCCTGCCAGCCTCCTCTGCACAGCAGTACTCTGTGGTATTACACCTTCTCTTCTCTGCTGCCTGCTGCCCTTTGCCTGCCTCTCTCAGTGCTCTGTGTGTGGTGCCAGGGTGGTGGCTGGCTCTCAGTCACGGTGACACAGCGCTGAGTGCCTGGCATGGGAACATTCACCTTCAGCAGGGATGTGTGCAATTCAGGCTCTATCTATACATCTCTATATTTGAGATACATGATTTTCCTTTCCCTTTGTGAAGGAAGGTTTTCAGTGCTGTTTCATTAGCCAGTCAGTACCTTTTTATGTCTCTGGATTAACTGCTTCCCATTGTTCCTTATTGTTTCCTTGTCTGCTCACTCTTCTGCTGAACCTTAATACATTCTGAGGGATCAGCTGCTTTGATTTTTGGTAGCCTCTTTGGTAAAACTTCCAACGCTCCTGCTTCTCTGGTATCCACTGTTTAATAAGTAGGAGCTGGAATAAAATATTTCAGTCTGTTGAACACCCGGGAAAAACAAAAAGAAAAGCCACACAAAGTGAAACTGAAACTTTGTAAAGGAGAGTTGTTATCCAAGGGAGAATCCAAACTGGAGTCCAGGTCAAAGTCTGCACTGATACTCCACGGAGTGCATGTTTGTGTTGAGTTTGTGGCAAGGTTTTGGAGCAGGGAGCTGCAGGGATGGCTTCTGGGAGAAGAGCCTGGGAGCTGCCCACGTTGGACAGAGCCCATCTGAGGCAGCTCCAGGGCTGACAGTGCCCAGCCCAAGCTGAGTCAGCCGTTCACACTGGGGGCACCTCTGAGTGTGCTTGGAGAAGGGTGGCAGGGAGAGGAGGGAGAAACAACTCTGCAGGTATCGAGGCCAGAGGGAGGAAAGCAAGGAGGTGCTCCAGGGGCTGGAGCAGAGCCTGCAGCCTAGGGAGGAGACTCCTCTCCCCTTGAAACCCGTGAAAGGCCGTGGTGGAGTAGACACCAAGGGCCTGCTGCAGCGCTTGGAGCATCCCACAGGTGCTCTGAAGGAAGCTGGAGCCTTCAGGAGCTGGAGCCCATGGAGAGGAGCCCTTCAGGAGAAGGCTTTCTGGTAGGACCCACCCTGGGGCACTCCACTCCTGAAGGACTTCAGCCTTTGGGAAGAAGCCTCGTTGAAGAGGTTTGTGAAGGATGGTGTCCCCTGGGTGGGACCCCATGCTGGAGCAGAAGAGCGAGGAGGAGGAAGCAGTAGAGACTTGACTGGGACCCAAGCACAAGCCCCCTTCTCCATCCCTTGTGATACTTGGGGAAGAGGTAGAGGATTTGGGAGTGAAGCTGAGTCTGAGAAGAAGCAGAGGAAAGCAAGGAAGCTGGTTTTAGTTTCGGTTTTATTTCTCACTATCCAATTCTGTTATTAATTGGCATAAATAAATTTAATCTTCCTGTGGTGGTAATTTGTAAATGATTTTCCTGTCCTTTTCCTACTCATAAGCCTTTCATCATATTTTCTCCCTCTGTATTGCTAAGGATGAGAGGAGAGGAAGGTTGGAGTGACTTGGGGGGTACGTAGGAGCCAGCCAAGGTTAACTCACCACAGTGTTGTTTGTACAACAGCTAATTTTCAACATTAATCAGAAATGTCTTATAATTTATAGAGTTTTATCTGAATTCAATAGGGTTGTTGCTTCTGAAGTTGAGGGTTTGAACAGGTGCTAAAGCAGAGAAGGAAACTCCTTCCTGTCTGTAGTAATTTCAAAGCATTTCACACTCGGGAAATGGGTTCCAATACTAAGTGCCCTTAGTACTGGAGTTTCAAAAAATTCTTCCTGCTGATGGTAAGTTATGTAGCATAATGAAAAGGATTGATGGTCTTGGATTGTATTGTAGCTGGCACCAGGAGAGTGCTTTCTCCATTTATTGGGAATGCCGTGTTCCAGGGCTCAGTCCTGCTTATCCCATACCTGTCACTGCAGGACAAAGCAACCAGGTCACACTGTACTTACACTGGCAGTGTAACAGAAATCAGTGTGGTGTGCCTTGGGTTTATCCTTCAGACATCCTGAGAGCTAAGATAAACTCACGTGCAGTATCTCCTCTTTAAACTCAGGATCTGGAAAAGCAGAATGTAAAATCCAATGTAGAAAAGCATTATAGTTGCATTTAATAGGCACCATTAAGGAATGAAATACCAAAGTCGGGTTATTATCTAATGAAAATAAGGCTCTTTAAGATGTACTAAATACATATTAAATTAAGTTTTAGGTGCAAATTCATATTTCCGGCAGTAACTAATAATATCTTTAGCCTGGAAACTAAAAAAAATCATAACATCATAAAATGTGAATGTTGCTAATCAGTAAAAGACAGAGCTTGCACTTATTTTTTCTTGATTAATTCCTATCTTCAGGATGATCTAAGACCAAGTGGTCTTGAAATACTTTTAATGTTCCTGCATGTTTGCAGAGTCCACTTTGGAAGTATGAATCAAATCTTCCCGTTTAGCAAAAAAAAAAAAAGAAAATAAAAAAGGCAATACTAGTTAGTGATCACTTGTAATTTTCAGGATGTTGCTAATTTGATGCTGAATTGCTTGTTAGAAAAGGAGCTTGGGCTTACAGTAACAGAAGTTTCAGATTCCACGGAACCCCCGCAGTGCAGAGTGCAATCAGTGGCATCCTTTCAGATGTGAATGAAACACAGATAGAGGGTAACCACTGGAACACATTTCTCACTGTTGTTACTTGATTTCAGATGAAAATCTGATTAATCTGCATGCAGGATAATAACTAAGTTAGAGGAATGTATCTTTTCACTGAGAAATTAGAACCTCATTATGTTAAATTCTTAAAACCAAAAATTGACTTCAGCAATCCTAATGCATCCTGCTCTTTTAAACTGGAGTTAGAGGTTTTCACTTAAGTTTTGTCAATTTTCACATTTAAGCCCAATCAGAAAATGTTAGTGACACAAATTCTGAATTTTCTTTTTGACAAACGAATTCTCACACTAAGTAGATAAAGGCAGATGTAACCCAAAAAGCAAAATATATGCCGTGAAAAGAGTGAAGTCCCAACATGGATGTTCTCTCCTGCTGTCAGCCCTGCAGATAATTTCCTACCGTTCCGTCTTCTTTGCTGCTGTTCTTTGGCCGCTGTTGTCACTGCCCAGTAATGCCACACGCGCTTTTCTTTCCCTTTCCTCCAACTTACGTTTTGCAAATACGATTTTTCCTGTTTTGTTTTTTTTTCCCCCTTCGCCTACAGCAAGACAACCTGGGATCGCAGTTCAGCCACCTGAGCCTGGCGCGGCCNGTTTACTTGAGGAGCGGCAATCGTTGCGGGTTTTGCCGTTGGTAAAATGCACGTTCTGCGGGGTTTTCTTGTCTCTACAACGCCTGCCTCTTTTAGTGGAAATTGGAGGTTGTTGCTTCGACAAGGAAAATAGAGAAATTGGCTGTTAAAGAGGGAGCTTATGTAGTATAAGGGATTTTTGAATCGCTGGACTCTTTAACAGCCATTGCGCCTTTGCTGTACGGGTGTTGCATTCAGTTTTCTGCCGTCCCTAAAGCTGCGTGCAGGCGGTGACCCTGTGCTTGTCCCTTTGCAGATGGCACCCGGTTACTGCGCGCCCGGCCAGTACCCGCACTCGGGCCAGCAGTACCGCCCCGTTTCTGTGCACTACAGCGCGCAGCAGAACCAGGCCCTGCCGCAGCCTGCCCAGCAGACAGGTTTGTCCCGCTCTTTCAGCATTGCACTAGAATCCTTCGTCTGGTTTTCCTCCTGCTTTTTCATTTTAAACTTAGTTTGCTGTAAAATTTCAAAGAAAGTAGAGGATGGAATGTGGAATACAGAGTGTAAGTAACCTAAGGTGGAAAAAATTAGAGGCGCTTGTGCATGAAACTTGGGATTCAAGCCATTCCTTTGAGTGGCTCATGCTGTAAATTTTAATTACAGGGTTTTTAAAATTTAAACGTTAACAATTTTTAAAATTTGTCACTTAGTTACTAATAACTGGATTAACTTGCAAAGTAAGATAAATGAGTACCTTTAAATGATGTAGAAAGCACCTTACCTGAAAGCTCTAAGGTAAAGATCCCAATCTTAGATGCTGCGGCATGAAAAGAGTGCTGTGCAGAAGAGATTGGTGGTATTGTTTTACCCTGTCTTTCTGTCCTGTGATTAAAGGTATCAGGGTATTGGATGGAATATATATAATGAGACTAATGTGGTTACCTGTTTTAGTAAAGACTTTTCAACTGTCTAAGTTACCCTTCTGTGAATGTTTGCAAGCTTCATTTCCATCTCCTTCCTTTCTTCTTGTCTTTTTTTTTTTCCTTGCAGATTTTAACTGTAGGCTACCGTTATTCAGACAATCTGTACTGCTAAATATTATGACTTCTTCAATAAGATTTATATTCCTGAAACAAACTTACTTCCCAGTAATATCTTGACTCATGGTCAAAAGGCAGAGATCCTTAAAGACCAGGCTTCTATACCAGCTCTTAGTTGAATATGTAACATCCTTCTGAGTTTCCTTCAGGAGGGTCTTTTTAGTTCCTCCCGTGCTTCAATTATGTGTTGTTCTACAGAAACAGGATGAAGATCAGCTTTTACAAATATTAAACTGGATTTATTTATGTCCTATGAAGCAGCATGGAAGAGGGATGGCTCTTCTTCTGCCTTCCTTCTAGGAAGTGCTCCAATAGTAGCAATACTTGATGGAGTTATTCAGGGTTCAATTAGCGACAAATTTTTTCAAAGGAAAACAAATTACTTGGTTTTGCAACTTGTGTTATCCACTGGTGTTAGAGATGTGTTACCCAACTGTATTACACAACCTACTTTGCTTCCTCAGAATTTTTAATACCTAGACTACTTAATAGCAAAAAGTCTGAGGCTCAGGGGGGATTACTTCCCCCTGTGGGGACACCCTGTGTGAGTAGCACACAAACTCCCCAAGGCAGAGCTCGGCGTACGTTTGTACCCAAACAAACCAGTCTGAACTGGAGAGCATGGGGTGGGAAGGTACAAAGGGATGAACTGGTTGCTATTAGGTAAGTTCCTTTTTTTATGGTTTTAGCTCTTTATACTTTAACTGAATTTCACTACCTGTGAGTGAAAAGTATCAGCAGATAAACTCCCTCACTGTCCTGGAAGAAATACAATAAGCAAAGCTGTGCAGACAGCTCTGATCATGTGCCCTGTACCTGCACTCTGACACCAAGGGATCACGTTTAGGTAGTATGGGGATGGTCCAGCCAAAAATTCTATTCACTGTTTGGTTACTCGGTGTTTACCAGCACTAATGGGAGAAAGAAGGGTCTTAGCAGAAACCACATAATTATTGTTTAACTGAAAATCTCCCAACTGCTCTCCAGCCATCGCTGGTTCTCATTTAGTGCTTTATAGGCAAATTTGAAGCAGCATTTTCGAAATGGATGGTTCCATGTCTTGTTATCTGTTCTGGAAACACCTCATAAGATGGCGTGTTTGAAAAGTCTCTCCCTTGTAATTTATTCCAAACCATTGGTATTTGTATTAATTTGACATAAAGCTACACCTGAAGTGGTTGATGCTTATGAGCAATGTGTGTGTGGTTTTCAGCCAAGGGCACCATGTTACTTGGCTTATACAGCAAAGTGCCTGGGCAAAAAAGAGAATTACCAGTCTTGCATTACATAAAAGCCATGGGTTTGTTCATCTCAGGAAGTGGTTACTAACTCTGAAATAACTTTGCAAACACCAATTCAGATAAGAGATGACAGCTTCTGAGAGCATGGCAACTGGAGCCACTTCTGGTCTAATGTTGAGGAGTGGCCTGACTTTATTGATGAGCTGTTGGATTCGGGGCCGTAACACTGTCTGAGAGGTTTACATTTCTCACAGTGAACCGGTCTCTTTTTCAGCTGCTTCCTGGCTTCCTTTTTAAAGGGGTTTCAGGTGAAATATTTTGGGGGGTTCACTTTTAATAAAAATGTTTTTATTGCCCAAAAGATGTTGGGAGAAGAAAGCTCTCCTTAAGAAAAAAAAAATCATTTCTGATTGCCATGTTAATGTGAGCCCAGTTACTGTGAGACCTAACTACAGGCTGTTTAAAAATCCAGTCTGAACTCCAGTTCTTGTAGGAACATCAGCTGCAGTTCAGCTGGTTTCTGCCTCACCAAACAGGGATAAAACTACTCCAGTTGTAACAGTAGCTGTAGTTGTAACAGTCATAACCGAGCTCATCAACTCCCAGCCCCTTAACCAAGTGGTTGTACTTGCTTTTCTGTTCTTCTCACTCCTAATGCATTATTCAGAAAAAGTATTTTTATATTCTGTGAGTTAACTTTTCTTATACTAACTGCGATTTCTTTTGAATTATGTAAATATTAAGAAACCTGCTCCTATTTTTACCTCCAGTTTCACAGTATTTCTGTGTAATGGAACAATCTGCTGTGGCAGGTGTGGGGTTTGTGCTGAGTGCTGCATTTCTGTCAGCCCACTCTTTGCAGAGGTGAAACTGCTGCTAAAAATAGAGCATTCTTTGGAACGCTCTGGGGAACCTTCGTGGCAGCCAATTTGTATTGTTCCAGTTCCCTCTGCTTGCAGAATTGATTGTACCTGTCTCTGCAAGTGCCAGAAAAGGCTGCAGAGCTACTTATGGGTCCACTGCAATTTCTGGGGCAGGAGGGGTTCAGACTGCAGGCACTGATTGGGTCTGTCACACCACAGTTCTGCTGCTTTTTAGGGGCAGCAGATCATTGTATAACAAAGTGTGTTAAAGCATTTTGTCTGCTACAGATACGAAGGGCATTTTGTGCACAGTTCAAACTTAAGTTATTAAAAATTCTATGTACTAATCCTACTCCAAGCATGTATTGTTCTGAAGTTTTGTCTGGTCCTCTGAAAATATTTATAGTGTTGTGTGTTTCTAATGAATAGCTGTCTTGGTTTTAACAAACTGAACCTTCTTCCCTTTAATTTTCTGAAGCAATATTTGATTATATTAACAGTCTTCTTTTAGTGCTCATTGTTGCAATTTCTATAGAGAGCCTGCCGAGGCTGTTAGTGCACAATGTTCATTGTACCCCGTGTGGATGAAATCAATGAACATCGGTGGGTGCTGCTCACAAAAAGGTGTTTTATGTTAACTGGATTACTTTCAGAATAGACTAAGCCTTTTTTTAGCGCAGTTTAAAGAAAACCCAAGGGAGTTTTGCAGCTAAATTTGCTCTGATAGCTCCTTGCCAAGGTAGGGAGCACGGGGAATGTCAAGGTCAGTGGGCTGTGAATGTGTCCAACTCAAACACAGACTCTTCTTGCCGTCAGTGCATCTTGACAAGCCCATTTTGTTATTCTGGAGGGATAACTGGCTTTGTCTCAGAAACACTGACTGTGCTGGGGTTTTGCTGACGTGGTAAGTAGTGCACACCTGTATGATAGAACATGAGAGAAAAAGAACTTGTGTCCTGCATGTGTTTGGATCATGGTAGCAGTTACCTGCTAAATGCTTTTTTTAAAAAGAGGAAAGGGGGAGGTTTAGGTTAGACTTTATAAATGCAGATTTCCTGTTTGGCACTCGTGCTTGGGGATTTTGGTTTGGGTTTTGGGCTGGGGTGGGCTGAGGTGGGTTTATTTGGGCAATTTTTGAAAGATAGGAAAGGATTAGCAATAATACATTTTTTTAGAGACACTATAGAGGGGTGAATATGAAAATCTTTCTTTGTATCCCTAAGATAACTTTGAATATAAAGTATCTTCCATTATGTACCAATATGGCTTGATCTTGGAAGATTTTTCTCAGTCCCCAGGTGGTTTTAGCATTACAGATTTCAGAAGAAATTGTCGCTTGGGAAAGGATTTGCACACACGCCTTATGCAAATTTTCCTGAAGTCTGATCTAGTTTTGAATTGTAGTCAAGATGTTCTGACCCCTGGGGCATCTGAGGTCCAAGCTGAATTTTGCATACGTAGAATTTTCAAGGCAAAGTACCTGGAATGGCCTTGTTCACAATAGCAGCCAATGGATTGGTTTTGATCCTGTCTAGCATGCTTTGTTCAAGTGCTTCCAGCTTCCACCTGTCAAACCAAGGTGCTAATGCATGTGAGCCAGAGTGTAAATGAATAGTGCACGCATGTGGGAGCAGCATTGCAAACTGTGGATAATATTTCATGCTGAATCCAAACGAGTAAATCTATTAATTTTAATATTGGCTTCTTTTTATATGCATGATAAGTTCAACTGTTGTGAAACTGCCAGACTAAACAAGCCATTGGAAAATGCTACATGTGTATTTTCACATAGGCAACTATGCTTAAAATGTCTTCATTGTTTAAAAATAAGATTTAAATGTATAATTTCAGGTTACCAGATTATGCCCAACCAGCAACAAAACTACCAGGGTTTAGTTGGAGTTCAGCAGTCTCAGAATCAAAATCTAGTCAGTGGCCAACACAGCAACATGGGGAGTCAAATTCAAGGTGTGATTGTTCCATATCCCTCAGTGCCATCTTATCAGGTGGGTAACGTGTTCATAACTTTCCAATGACTCTTCTGTGGGCTTGAGTGTTGGGGTTTTCTCTAACTCCTTTGCTTTATGGTAGAAAGCTGCAAGCAGGTGTCAATGGTGACTTTGGGGACACAAGTTAAAGATACAAACCCACAACCGAAGTGGGAAAGAAGTGTCACAAGTGCACAAGTTCTAGTCCTGTTGAAAGCCAAGTGCTGCATCAGATTGCAGTTCAGTAGCTGGGGAAGAAAAGCTTGGAAAGTTTCCTTCCCACCAGCCCACTTTCTATTGCAGAGAAAATATCCTGTTAATTCATGAAATCCCTTGGAGCCAACGTTTCCATTTGGGGGGAAGAAGATTTAAAGAATTTTTTTTTTAATACTGCGTTGTTATTTTAGCTACTGTTATCACTATTCTTCTGCATTTAGAGAACTCTGGGAGATCTTCTGTTTCTGGGGTTATTTTTAAATTCTTCTATCAACTGGGTGATGGTCAAGAAGCAGAAGCATTGTTTGCAGGAGAAAATCTTACTGTGTGGCCCATTGCAGGTTTCGGTGCCTCAAGGTTCCCAAGCAGTGCCCCAGCAGACATTTCAGCAGCCTGTTCTCATTCCCAGCCAGTCCAGCCAGGGACTGCCCGCCACTGGAATGCCAGTCTACTACAGTGTCATCCCATCAGGTCAACAGAATAATCTCAGGTGAGTTGAAGTGGTACTTGATTTCTCAGCAGCTGCCTTTGGTGGCTTTGTAAGAACTGACAGGATCTGCTTTTAGTGCTGCAGATAATAAAACTATTCTTTTAAAGGCAGACTTACAGGCACCCTATTTATTTTTGCTCTTCTGCAATTAAATGAAACAAGCCAGTACTGCTTTAAGTGTGACATACTTGCTGGACTGGAAAACATTGTCTCCATAGCACTTTCAGCAAGGCTTTCCTGCAGTAAGAAAATCCTTACATTTTCTGCATTACATTTCTTACCATGAACACCAGTGTGCTTGGCAGCTCAGCCTTTCTGCAGTCATATTTAAGATGACTATCCATATTCACTGGTTTTGTCAAAGATACTACATTAATAATGGGTAGAGGAGAAATAATTTGAATCCCAGAAAAATACTGACGTCTTTTTTGGAACTTGTATGAAAAACGTTTAGCTGACTTTGTATTGTTGATGAGGCCTGCTGGCACCAAGCTGGCTGTGAAACAAGTATAGAAACTTGGCTTTTGTTTGATAAATAACCTTTTTTCTTTTTTTTTTTTAAATTTTATTTTACCTGCCTTGGTAGCAGCAAATTGGTCTGCATGTACAGCCCTCCCTGAATATACATCTGTGTCCCCAAGGCAGTCTATTTGAGAACAGACAGGCGAGTACCTAGGAGAATTCATTAGGATTAATGCTTGTTACAAATTTTTCTTTCTCGAGTTTTTTTTGAACTTACAAATGTGCAGCATTTAAAAATACCTGGGAGCTTTGAAACAACCAGCAACAGTTTGAAGCTTGCTCATCCTTTTGAGAGCAGTATTTGTGTCATCGCCGCATGGTTTCATCTCCTTAAATCTGAATTCCAGTTCTTTGTATCTGAAGGTTTTTTAATCCTTTTCTGTAGTTATTATTTTGAGATTCAGTGAAGTTACAGGCAGGCGTAATTCCAGACTTTTCTTGAATTAAGTTTGGTTGCTTGATCTTTTGTGTAATTAAGAATGTCCATCTCATTTATTAGGAAGTCAGAGCAAACTAGCAACCGATGACAGCACCTTGCTTTCATCAGAACAGCGATGGTGCAGCACTTGGAGGGAAGCAGAATGCTGTTCTGCAGGAGCTGAGTGTCAAACCTACAAGTCACTGCTGAAAGCTAGAATCAGTAGGCAGATCAGAAGCTGTGTGAGAGTATCTGTGTTGGTTTTCACTGGGTTTTGTCTGCTTTAATGGAAGGGAAACTTTAAATTTAAATTATAGAAGTGACCTATGGGACAAAGGATGGAACAAACTTTTGACAACATAGGTACAAATAGTAGGCCTAAGAGGATTAAACCTACTTTTTTTTCATATTTTGAAGGAATTATTTTATTCTCAGAATGTTTATCTATTAGTACAGGATTCTATAGGCACTGTTCTGATTATGGTCCACCAACCTGATGTTCTGGCTGAGCATCAGTGCTATAATAGAATCTGTGCTGGTACCTGGTTTTCCCCTGATTATCCTAAAAAAACAAGCTGGCATAAACTTTTGAAGTTATCCTTTTGCTACATTTTGCAAACAGCTGAATGGTTGTTTATCCCCTGCAGTCCAGTTTCTGTTCTTTGGAAAAGCCATCTCCTCTCTGGGCATCACTTAACTGAGACCTGACTCTGCTGCAGTGAGCAAGACAACGAGCTGTCTTTTTATCTCTGTTATTCTGCACGGTTTTATGCTGATCTAGAGCTACGGACACAAAAATAGAATATCAAAATAGGTGAATTAAAAGAGTTTCTCCGTGTAGGCAGGGCACGTGTTTTTGCTAAGGAAGAGGTGGGAAACTTCAGTCTCCTGAAGAATGAATGAATTCGGGGGAGGTGGGAACATTACTGATTTCAAATTAACAAAAGCTCAGTGATTTGCAGTACATGTAGACAGCAAACGTAGAAGTCATGATTAAATGAGTGTAGCATAAATGCCCATTAGTCATGTTCTTTTTCTGTTGTTACAGTTCATCCGTAGGATATTTGCAGCCTCCTGGATCAGAGCAGATACAATTTCCTAGAACATCATCACCATGCAACTCACAGCAGCTTCAAGGACAGCAGTGTGCAGGTTGGGAGAACCAAGTTTTTACTGATAAGCTTAAAAAACATCTAGCTATTATGCCGGGTGGTTGGATGTTTGCTATTAAGGGTTTGATTTAGAATTAACTGCTGTATTCTATTTCCTCTTTTGTTCCATTTTAAAATTTATTTTCCATTTTTAACCCAGAGGTAGATTAATATGAAAACTCATTTTTTTTTTATCTTTGAAATATCTCAAGTTACTTTGTTAAAGTCCAGTACCATACATGATAATGCCTTGCACATCTGCTGGCGAGTTAAGACAGCCATGGGAAACAGACACTGGCAGCAGAATCACTTCCCTCCTTTTCTCAATAGCCAGATGGCTCTGAGAACATTGAGGTTTGGATTTCTGCTCCACAGGAGTGAGGTCCATTTTGGAAGCAGCATACTTGGCTCTTCTACTCAAGAACTGTTCTAGATTTCAGTTAACAGAGAAGGAGCAGTGATTTTCTTAAGAGGTCTTGAGAGGGGTTTGAAAAGTGAGCATTTGACCTGCTGGAAAGCTGAAAGTCCTTCAAAGCTGGAGGGAGGGGTGGGTTTGTTTTGATGGCACCTTATTCACTGCTTTTACTTTCATAGTTTATAGCAACCATTCAAGTCAGAAGCCATCACCTCCTACATTATTGCCACCTTCATCCAAGTCAAAGCCACAGCAGGCTGCTTCCATTGTGCACTACAGCATAGTGTCTCCACCCTCATCATGTAAAAGTTCACCCACTGGTCTTTCCATCATGCAGCCAAAAAAAGGTATCTCTTATTGGGATTTTCATCTAAGCCATTCTGTCTAGAACTTGCTGTAAATTTTTAGATTGGTTTCAGGGCTAACTGCTAGAATAACTGCAACTTGAGTGCCAACTCTGATTTTTAATTTTTTATTTTAATTCTTCATCTGTTTTGCTATTGATGCATCATTTGAAATGATAACTTGGAATTTAAGTGAAACAGTGGCTGCCTGCATGGGGGCAGCCTGGAGGCCACCCTCGGCAGGTAAATGTTACTCAGCAGAAACATTTAAGTCAGGTTCAGAAGGTTTTGATCTACGAAATACTTGGGTAATTTTTAGAAGGTGTGTAAACAGAAGCCTCAAAGTGTTCGAAAGCAGTGTTGACATAGAACTTGGCAATCCATTAAACCTTTATAACTGTTACTATCTAAATACTTCAAACTCTGAAGGTCCAACCATAAAATCGATGAACTGGTCAGGAAAATTAGAGCACTAGGGTTAGCCAGCAAGGAAGAGGTTACAAAACAGCCCTGTGGCCACACTGCCTCTGTCTCTATTCACTATTGGCCAATCTGATACATTAGAGGCTTGGTTGGTATAAAAGGGATAATCTCAAATTCTGCTATCTCAGTATTTTGCAAGCAAGCACTGGATTAAACAACCCTCGATCAATGACCTACATTCTGCTACAGATGTGCTGTTTCTTAAAAACTTGGAGGTACTTTTTGATCCTGTTTATTAGTAAAGAGATAACGTGCAGTTAAGGGGCAAGATAGCTGGATTAGCAGTTCTTGGGCAGGTTGGGTTTGTTTTCCATTTGGCTTCAGGTTTGTTTGGCTTTAATTCCGGAAGATTGGCGTTTCAGAAGGTCTAAAGTGGGCCTTGCACTGCTTTGTTTTTGTGCCCTCCTGTCTATCCTGGAAGTGCTGGGTTTGTGCAGTTTTGATGGCCTGGTTCAGACCATAAAACTGGGGTTTAGGGATGGTTCAGGAAGGAGGAAGCCCTCAATGGGGGAGCAAATTCTGGGGAATCAATCAAAACTTGTGCTTTGCGGTAAGTGAAGACGTTGAGATGCTGAATGAAGGCCTCTGGGGCAGGGCCAATGAGCAGCCCACAGACAAGCAGCGGAGTTGTGTCACAGGGACCAGACTGTAAAGCTGGGCAGGCTTTGAAGGATTTGTGTTTTCCTTCTCATGGGATTTGACAGGTCATTAAGTGTCTGCAAACTGACTTATGCCCTGTATGACACTTCATTGTGTCAGGATACTTGGTTAGGAAAAAATTCCATTTATTTTCATTTCCTGAAATACTGGGGAGCTAGAAGCAAAAGAAAAACCACGATTTTCTGAATGTATGAAGTTGTCTTTTGCAGCTTGAATTTTATATTGGCACTCTTTCAGACATGGTACTGTAGATGTTTCTGAAAGACAAACATGTTTTTGTTTGGTATCCCATTCTCACAGAACAGAGATAAGTCAAAAAGAGTATGCTGGAGTGTTGCAGAGTGAAATACTATCTATAAACCAGTAAGATGCAAATTATTATCATTTATAAAATATATAAACATAATATTGAAATGAAAGCCATTTTGGTGTGTTAGGCGTAGCCTGTCTATAGGTGTTTGGTTTATCTCAGGTTTACATACAGGGACAAGTTTATGGCTTTACCAGTGGAAAACTGGTGTGTTGTATAGTATTCTGATTATGTAGCACTCATAAACAGTTTTATTTTATTCTGCTGTGCAACAAACCAGAAATATTCATAACGGGGCTCTTGCAGGGCTCTCTTAATTTATATCCTCTGCTAAAGCTGGCAGATACCTGATGCTTCAAGTGCAATTCGTACCATCTGGATAAAGCTTCTTCCATTTAAAATATAGATGTGAAAACGTGGTTAATTCAGTTACCTGTGTAATACTTCCAAATATAATTTACAAAAGCTAATGTAGTTTGAATGTTATGTGTTGCTTATTCTATATTGTTTGGCTTTATTTTTGAGGAAGTCTCTTTTTATGGAGGCCAGGGGTAGTGCGAACAGTAGCCCATTACAAAAACACCAGATGAATGTGTTTTATAATCTGTATCTTGATGCTCTGATGTGGCAGTAAATTAAGAAGACTGCAGAATCCTGCTTTAAAGATGGATGATTAAATGATGTTTAAACTGTGTGTTTTAATTGTAGCTTCTGAGAAATGCTGTAAAAAGTGGGTAGAGCAGAGAAGGAAATTGCAAACAACCATTTGCAAATAAAAAGGGCGTTCTATAAATTAGCTGGGGCAGAGGGGAGGAGATGGTTTGTCTCTTGGGCTCCTTACAGCTCCTGGTGTGAAGCCGTGTGGAACAGCACTGGACGGTCAGGTGCTCTCCCCTGGCTCTGGAGTTTCTGTGGCTACCACAGTACAGGTGTGGCAAATATTTTGCAGATCTGCCCAGAAGGGCGTTCCAGGGAGAGCTTGAGGGTAAGCTTGCCTGGACTAAAGGTTGATCCCGGGTCTCTCTGATACGTGCCACCCTCTAAGAGGAAACATTTTGAGTCTGCATTGCTGTGCATCATGAACCCTAACTAGCAAACTCCTATTTTTAAACGAAGCATATTTTGGCTTAACATCACATTGCGCAGCACAGTGCTCCGACAGAAACCGCAGTGAACGTTGAATAACGTCAGCTACTAAGAAACGGAGCGATTTCTTTCAAAAATATTCTCGGCCCTGAGTTTCAGTGTCCCCACTACCTCTCGCTGAGGGAAGCCCTCTGTGAGTTCACGGTGCAGATGAGCTCACGGTGCAGAGCCTGCCGGGGTTTCCCGTGCTGAGGCGCCGCTCCCTCGCTGTGTTGCAGCCGCGCCGCCCGCCGGGGGGGTGCTGATGATGCAGCTCGGCGTGCCCGGCAGCGCCGCGCCGCCCAACCCGTCCCCGCCGCACAGGAAAGCCGGCAAGTACTACTGTGAGCAGCCCCGCGGGCACAAGGCCACGGAACTCAGCACTTTAGACGGCGCCGCACAGGTAGGAGGCGCTGCTTTGCTTGGAATTACACCTCAGTTCTGTCTTTTTTGCAAAAGCTCTTTTTTTTGGGGGAATAAAAATCTTGCTCTGGTTGTACTTAACAGAGCTGGTTTAATTTGAGGGGACTCTTGGAAGGCTGTGGGTGCTGTTGGGCCTGTCCTGTTGGAAACGCTCCCGTGTTGTTTGTTCCAGCTGCAGCACAGCCCTCAGCTGGGCAGCCCTGTCACCTCACCGGCCCAGTCGCCAGCACCAGCCCAGCTGTCCAACATGAAGAACATCCGTCCCACGCTGCCTCCTCTTTCCATCGTGTCCCAGTTTTCTAGACCTTTTGTCCCCGCACAAGGTATATTTTTAGTTAACTAAAATGTGCGTGTGTGATTTCTGTTTGAATGTTTTAAACCACAGGTTATATGAGGATTTTCTGATGAGTTGTGGCTCACTTTAGTAGCATTGCTGTTGAAGCAGAATCACCAAAATTATTCACTTGAATATCATTTAAAATTATCGCTCTGCACTGATGCTGTTTCCCATATCTTCAGAGGCTTCTCATCTCCTCATTAATGTTTCTCTAGCACACTGGCTTTCTCATATTGTGAATTTCCCATTTCAGCATTGAAAATATTAATAAAATGTTGGCTAGAACTTAGCTTCAAGTCTTAACCATAAATCATGAGTTGATAATACACTGAATTGCACCACTGCCTACGCACGTATTCTTCATTCCTTTGTAGAACAACAAGCATGATGGGATGGAGCCTCTAGCCAGGACTGTACCTCAGATAGGGCCCACCCAAGGACACAGACAATTCCTTGTAGAAGAATTTTAATCTTCTGCTGCCATGTCAACAGAAAAACAGAAAATAGGGAGTTTTCACTGAGATGGCATAGCTGACATTGTTTAAAATACAGCGATATAAACCCCTTTTGTCAGTGAGCAAAAGTATCCTGGTGAAATGCCCTTACTCAAAATTAACAGGTCCATTTAACTGAAAGATTGACTTTAATGCAAAACTTGGAGAAAATTCTGTATGTCTCTTATAAAGAGAACCTTATTTTCTTGTCTTTGTCCTATTTGTTGCATAATCCTTGTCACTGCTTTGTATTGTGATGTTGTAAAAATTCCAGCTGGCCTGTCTGAAGCACACCCCTTAGCTCCCTTAATCTGCTGTGATAACAGAAATCTCCTGGTGCATTGTCTTTGTGCATCCTTGCAACAAATAGGAATCTGAAGATGGACCTGGCTCTAATCAGGACTGTGACCATGGAAATTACTAAATTAGCATGCCGAGAGGAGCCTTAGACTTATTAAGCTCATTTTGAAACGAAATCCTTATCTAAAACTGCAGCGAAGAAAAGCTTTGAGTGTAATCCCTAAACACCAGAAAGTTTGTACCTTTCCACCTTGGCATCAGGACGTGGCTGACGCTGATGGAGTCAGGGCAGCTCCGAGTTCCTCAGCCCAGCCACACACTCAGCTTTGTGCACAGAGATTCTGCTTTCTCTTCAGTGTGAGAGGGACTTGGAGGAAGATTTCCTGTAACAGAAAAACCCTTCTAATTACCTTTCTCTTTAAGGAGACGCCAGATACCCATTGCTTGGCCAACCCCTGCAGTACAATCCATCTTTATTACGTGGACAAGTAACAAGCCAACAGGTATTAAAAGAAAATAATCTCATGGCAACAATAAAAAAATAACTCAGGATTACCTTTACAGCCACCTTGAACAGGGGAATGTGTAACTGCACTTGGAGAGTAATTGAGTGGAAGGTGCTTGCTTTGCAGTAAGTTTTATTCTGTGGCAGTACTATCCATAGTTCTTGTTTGTTATATTAAAAAGGTGAGAAACATTCATCACAACTTCAGCTTTTAGGCACAGTGTAGATGATGGGGTGTTTTTTTATTTTAAGCAATTGACTAGCTAATTAAAAAAACTAAAGGGAACCCTTTGCTAAAACTAATTTCTTTTATTCAAGTAGCTATTGCTAAGGAAAAAAAACCCAGTAATTGCAGTAATCTCTAAACAAAGAGTGGGTTTGTTCCTTATAAGAAAAACAAACCCAAAATATTGGTGTTAGCAAAGTTGAGAAGTTTTTCCCCCTGTTTAACTTTTGGGACACACAAACCCCCTGCTTTTTACCTTGCTCAGTTCTACCCAGTGCCAGCTAGAGGATGTGATGGCTGGGGCAGGAGGATGTCCTTCCAAGATGATGGAAGTTGATTTTTTTTCCCCCCATCATTGCCTCCCTTTCTTCTGTAGTGAAGGATTAAATGTGCCTGACTGTAGAATATCAAAGTCAGTAACTAAAATGGGATGTGAAAATCTCTGTCCCGTGGTAGTGCAGGTTATTTTTCAGACATTCCTCTGCACTGCTTTTCACCGAGCTGACTAGGATTGTCATTGAAGTACACCCTTTATGTCAATCTTTCCAGTGTCAGCCCGGAAACAGACATGGAAACAGGGGAAAGAAACCAGCAAAGAAGGCTGCTTCAGCAGATCTCGGCGCAGGAGAACCAGGTACAGAACTGCTGACTGACACAGCCCTCCAGATAAAGGAATTGCGGTGATGGGCTGGGAGTGTGCAGGAAAAGGGCAGGTGAGAAGGGCCAGAGGGAAGAGTAATTGGACAGAAATGGACATGGCAAACAGATGTGAAAAAAGGATGGAGAGGAAGACACGGAGAGGGGGGAAGAGGGAATGAAATGGGAAAAGTGTAGTTTGGAAGGCTGGAGAAAAGACCACAGAAGCTCAGGACTGGAGAGTACTAAAAGAGCGAGTCTGTCAGTTTACTGGACCTAAGTTCTGTGATATTGTTACATTAAATATTAATTTTACACGTCCCTGCTTCCTTTTACTGGCATAACAAGTGAAAGCAGACATAAACCACAAATGAGTTTGTGCTTTTTGGTTTTGGTTTGTTTTGGGGGTTTGTTTGTTTGTTTTTTGGCGGGTTTTTTTTAGTCGTTCTGATATATATAAGCACATGGATGTGAGAGACATTCTAGGAGACCTACAGATTAGCTCACTGGAATTGGTAAAGGTGTTATCCAAATAAAATCTGATGGCGTTTATCTTGATACCTTTACTGGAAAGAATTTTTGCTACCTACTGTCAACTCATCACAGAAAGTTACAGATAAATCAGTTTTTTCTAACAATTTAGTGGAAAGGATTTTTTTTTGAGAAGTTTTTTTGGCAAGGTGATGTGTGAAGCGTTACCAGGCAAGGCCAGTGAGATCTGTAGTGAGTTCTGAAACCTGCTGCAAAATGAGTTGTCGATGATTTTATTATTTTCCCCTCTTTGTTCTGAGGACCCTCTTTGTATTCTCAGCTTTTATTTGCACACTTGTACGAGTAAGCAAATTGTATTTGTAAGCCGTGCTAAATGTGAGACCAAAGGCTCTCTAGACTGTAAGGAAGGCAAAGCCTGTGGGTTGGCCAACCAGAGATACAAGTATGGGAAAAGTCATGTTTCCTTTAGGATGTTGTATCATTAAGCGCAACGACCGACTCAGACTCACTCTTTTTCTTCTTTCAGTTGTGGGGAAAGTTCTAGAAATTACTGAGCTGCCAGAGGGCATAACTCGCGTGGAAGCGGAGAAGCTCTTTGGAGAACTGTTGAAAGTGGGTGCCAAGATCCGGTGGCTGAGGGATTCCCAGTGCCTGCAGGCTCAGCAGCAGCAGCAGCAGCAGCAGCAGCGGCGGCTCTGCGGGGACAGGGACTTGGCCTCCACCTACACGGTGCTGGCCACCTTCCCCAGCCCGGCGGCGGCGCAGAGCGCGCTGCGCAGGCAGAGCGGCGGCGCCGCGGCCAAGTTCCGCCTGAGGAGCAGCAGGAAGCGCTACGACTGCCACGTCCTGGAGAGGGCCAGCTCGCAGTAGGAGCCCTGCCTCTCCCTCCCTCCCTCCTTCCCACCCGCACGGCTCTGGGGGCCCGTTTGGGCTGGCACGTGACGTTTGCCGTGGCGGGAGGAACAAGCCGGCGGAGGCGGCGAGACGAAGAAAGATTGGCGGGGTTCATCCCAGAGCGCAGCCAGGAATCATCTGTGCGACACGCGGCTTTCTGGAAGGAACGCTGCTGAAACGCCCCCCCCTACTTTTATAGTAGTTTTGTTTTATATTTTTGAAATCTTGTATCAGATCCAAAGTTCTATTGTACAGCAGATGTTCATAAAAATCCATATGCAGATTTGTATTTTATAATCCCTTTTCACAGCCAGCACACAGCTGTCCATTCCAAGGCGGGAACCTGAGGATTGGTGGAAGGGAAAAGAGAACCATTCTCAAGGAATTCTATCCATTTTCTAGCAAACTACCCAGGATCTTCAAGTTAACCTGTTCTTCGTTCCTTGTGTGGCTTTTTTTTTTTCCTGTTTTCACCTTTTTGTCCTTTTTTTCTAATTTTTTCTGTGGTTTTTTTAAGAAAAAAAGAATATAATTTTAGTAACTAACTCCTTAGGTGGTCCCTGTCTTTTGCAATACATTCAAACCATGTCAAAAGAAATTACGAGTTTGTACCCTTGAAGAATTTGCTTCTGACCCAGCAAGTCCAATAATTACTAGAAGGGGATTATGAACAGGTTACAAAGAATGTTCACTGAATCACATTTTAATATTTCCTTTTAGCAAAAGTGTGAAGGAACCTTACGTATCTTCACACAAGTGACAAAATGTTTGCACTTTAATTATGTTCCCACCAGTATGGGTCTCTTTCTCTTCCTTTTCACGCTAAGATAATTGTGTTTGATAAGTGCTGGAAACCTTTTTAATGGTTTAAGTTTTCATCATTTGCAGATGCTCACTGGACATTAAAGATTCATTGCACATAAATGAAACAAGACTTTTTTCAACTTGTGTAATTTGCAAGTCTGTACAATGTGTGCTGATGCAAGCCTTTTTCAGTTCAAAAGAATAAATGTTTACAAACACAAACTTTTTCAGTGCACTTGTTTAAGTTTCTAGGAGTCTTCTGAGACCTGGATGAACTCGCATTAATGGCTGGGATCCTTTCAAATGGGAGAAAAGAACTTAAACCCACAAAGATTAGAACCTCTTAAAAAACCACCTGCTGTTCCTCCCTCTGGCATTTGTTATCCAGCCCTTCATGATACTGAAATATTTCTCTGTAAGTAAAAAGGAGAAATTCATCAGATGCTGTAAGGGACTGCTCTTGATTTTTAATTTTTAGCTCAGGAACTGATTGGCTGTGTAGACAAGCAGCTGTGTGATGACTTCGTTAGGCTATCATTTTGTGCATTTGTGACTTCTGAAAGAGGAAACTCAAGGTCCACTTTGTGTTTAAAAACATTTTACGGGGGGTTAGGGTGAAGAATGAAGGTGTCTAAACCAGCATTAATTTTCATTGTTTATACAAATTATTTTATATCCCCAAACACCCAAAGAGCGATGAAATCTTAGGGAGGAAATCTCAGAAAATTGACCTGTCTGGGAATAAGGTAGCCTAATGAATTTGTTTTATGGGACTCCAATCTTTGAAATGGTGTTGCTACTAAAGGCAAACTGACATGCTCCCCTGAAACAAAGGGGAGGATGTTCAGAGGAGCAGGCGGGAGCTGAGCGCTTCCATCTGTTCGGAATAACCCCAGCTCTGAATTTCCTCAAATCAAACCCTTTCCAAAGGATGTGGCAGGGCTCGCTGCATTTCGTAAACTGTCCTCATCATAAGCAGAGGAGAAAAGGTAAAGGGAGGTAAGCGGGGAGAATGCAGCCCCAACAATGGCAAGGCAGGGATACACTGCTTAGAAAATACTTAATTTTTATCAGGACGTTGTAAACTTGGCTGCAGGTTGGCTTAGAAGAAAAAATTAAGGTAGATGATAAGCCAGTTGTATTCTAATCCTCTCTAGGTGCTACAGTCTGCCATTCCTTTTGAGTATGTTTTATTCTGTGTTAAACAGTTAAAGAGTTATGTTATTTTTTTTTATCTGGATGTGCTGATAGGAGCCACACAGGACTCTGGCACTGTCAGAGGCTTCTGATGTCCACAGTGGGCAAAGCATTAAAAATTTTCCACTTTCCAGTTGTGTTTTTTCCTGGGTCTGTGCTATTTCATTCTTTAGTAAGCAAACAGGATACAAACTCACCCAGCCAAGACAGTTTATACCTCCTGCCCTTTACACCCTTTTGGTTCTTTACACCACATAAGCCCAAGCACTATGTGCAAAACTCCAGGAATTTCTTCCAAGGATTTGGATCGTGGTCTAGAAAGCAAATAAAAGCTTTATACATGAAATAGATGCATGTAAAATGCATTCCCACGTTCTTAACGAATCTTTTAGTACCCCAGTGTATTTGAGCTTCCTCTCATTTACTATTTTTAAAAGCAAATCATGGCAAAAGGAATTAAGTGGGGACTTCCACTGCAGCAATATAATGTTTTGTTTTACTGAGAATATCTTAACGTTTGGAACTAAGGGAAAGCACTGGAGGAATAAGCAGAAAAGCTGAACAAATGCGGCCATTACCTACTCCACCAAAAGCTACTGTTTCTTGATTTTAACTTTTAATTAACACCCTTTTATTGTAAAATTCCTCCCTGAACTGTGAACACTTCATATAATTTCTGCTATTGCAGTCAACAAAGATCATTAAAACTTAAGATAAATGAAGCCCCATACTTTGAGGACTCCCCAGACCCAGCCTCCAACCTCCTCAGAGCTGGCACGTTCCTACCAGGCCGTTTAGATGAATCTTTGCAGAAAACTGACCAAAACACTTTTAAGTTAGAGGTCATGAAAAATGATTGTAGCTGGAATGTTTCTATATTTCTAACTATGAATTACTTCAATCCCTCCCATGTTTCTACAGCTGGGTTTTCATGAAGGTTGATGCACTGCCTCTTCTCAATGTCCTACTTCTATTCACATTTAAAACGTGATGGGTATTTTGGCTATTGATGTCAGTAAGTATAAAATTAAAGTGCACAACATTAATGTGACTTCATTTTGGAAGCCTCATTTCTTGGGTGTAGATCCCTTAAAAGGGCCCAATTTCCAGAACGTTCTGAAAATTAACTCTGTGTAAATTATCTTATCCTGGAACCCAAGACCAAAGTCACCGTTCCCATCTGAAACCTTCAATGGAAATGAAGCTGCCTCTTGGATTACTTGAAAACGTGTGCAATGATTCTTACCACAGCTTGTGTGAGCCTCCCGTTCCTTCAGCGTCCTCCCACTCGCAGGGCTGCACTCTGGCCCTGGCCCAGCTCAGCCCTCACTGAAGGTTTCTTTTTTCTCCTGCTCGCCACCACCTGATGTTTCGCGCCGCGCGTCCAAACCCGTCGGGTTCCAGGTGCACCTTGCTGAAGCCAGGATTAAACGTTAAAATTGTGTCCAGGACACAAGCCCACTTGTTTGTTTGCTGCTATTTTTTGATTTTCCACTGGGTGCTTGCAGCTGTGTGGGACCGTGCCTGCACTTGGCAGAGGAATTGCACTGTCACAGGAGCCTGGTGCTGGAAACCAAAGAGCTGCGAGGACAAACCCGGGCGTCGCTGGCACTTGGATGCTTTTAAAACTGGAATAAGCTATAAAAATAAACCGTGTTGCCGTGGATAATGCTGAACAGTGAGGTTTATTCTTAATTTGGCTCCTGTGTCCCAGTTACCTGGGAATCTGAACTGGCTGGGGATCGGTGACAGCAGTTTCAGGAATGTTTCAGGCACAGGCGAGCAGAGGTGGAAGCCTCTGCCTGAGCACCAAGGCATCTGTTACACTTCACCTCCCAAAACTACCAGACAGTTTAAAAAGAACATTTACAAGCAATATTGCACATCATACTTGCATTACAGCGGCCTCAGACTGAATTTCAGAGGGTGAATTTCAGAGGGTGACGCTGACTTTCTGCTTTTTTTAATACCCTAATTCTGCCCCGGTTGTAGGGTTAATGAGCTTTGCCCTTCTTTGGCTTTCCAGTGTAGTTAGAAACATCCTGCTCTGAGAGTCCATCCCACGGATTTATACCTCTGGGAAATACACCAGACCTCGACTCCACAGTTGCTCAAATTTGTTGATGTTTTACTTGGCTTAAACTGGTAACTTGGATTTGTTAATTCCCTGTTGGTTTAGGGTGAAGCAACAGTGGAATTTACAACAGGAATTCCCTAATAAAGGTCCTTTCCATTTTCATCCAGATGGATGTGTCCTGCTATTGGGGAGAAAAATAATATTCTCTTGGAATGTAAATTGCTTTGTTTCCCATACCAACAGGTGAGAGCACACAAGACATCCCCCTTCAAAGAACTGAATCCCAGGTGATGCTCCAGCTGCCAAACTGTTTTTTTCTTATTTTTTTAATAAAACACTCTATTTGCTAGTTAGTTACCTTCCCTTTTCCTAGGCTTACAAACTGCAGACCTCTGTTGTTTCCAGACACATCTATGCCTGCGTGGCCGGGCGGGCTTGGGATGTCTCCGGAGAGGGAGACTCCACAGCCCCCGGGCAGCAGCTCCAGGGCTCTGCACCCTCAGTGTAAAGAAGCTCTTCCTTGTGGTGAGGTGAAATTTCTTTTACTTTAGTCTGTGGCCATTGATCCTGTCATGGGCACCACTGAAAAGAGTCTGGCACCATCCCCTTGTTACCTGACTTGGATAGACTTTATTCTACTTGAGGTATTTAATATTCTGCATTAGAGAATCTCAGAGCCAACTGGTTTAGAAAAGACCTCTGAGATTATCTAGTTCAAACTGACCAAACACCACTTCAACCAGGCCGTGGAACTGAGTGCCAAATCCGGTTTTTCTGTAATATCCGAGAGAAACGGTAACTCCACCACCTCCCTGGACAACCTGTTCCAATGTCTGCCCATCCTTTCTGTGAAGAGCTTTTCCCTGATGTCCAACCTTAAGCTGCCCTGGCGCAGTTTAAGCCTACGTCCTCCCATCGCTGGTTCCGTGGGAGAAGAGTCCGGCTCACACCTGGCTCCACCCTCCCCTCAGGGAGTCGGAGAGAACCGCAAGGTCCGCCAGGCTGAGACTCCCCCTCAGCCGCTCCCGTACAAACGACACTTCCCCTCTCGGCTTTCTCCTCCCCGGGCCGAACACGGACAGCTCCCGGGCCGAACACGGACAGCTCCCGCCCCGTTGCGGCAGCTCCGCCCCGAGCCCGTTTTCCCCATCGGGGGCAGCCCCGGCGCGGCCGCCGGCCCTGCCTACAGCGGCCAAGA
>VWZN01013116.1:1351563-1395754 GCA_013396955.1 Regulus satrapa | reverse complement strand
CTGTGTGCGCTGCCTTTCTCTCTGGGAAAAAAAAAATAAAAAAGGGAGAGAGGACACGGTGTGTCTTGAGCTGCGCCGGGGGAGCTGTAGGTTGGACAGCGGGAGGAATTTCTTCCCGGAAGGGGCGGTGAGACATCGGAAGGGCCCGCTGAGGTGCCCGGAGGGTCTGAGGAAAGCCTGGACGTGGCGCTCCGTGCCGTGCTCTGCTTGACAAGGCGCTGTTTGCTCACAGCCTGGAGCTCCATTGAAACTCCGATATTCTGCGATTACACAAGCCCTTTAACTTGTTTTTAAGCTTTTGCGTAGATCTGTCTGTGCGGTTTCCTAAGGTTTTACTGTTGCCTTAAGTGCTGCTGGCTTGAAGTTTCTCATGAAACAATAACTGCGTTCAATGTGTGACTCGGTGTTGTTCCCTCACGAACTGAGGGAGCTGAACCGTGGCACTCACGTGGGCTCAGGAAGTTCCCTCCCAAAGGGGATGTGAACAGAAAAGAGTGCAGTTCAATTCCTCGGCTCTCCATGCACTCGGAGAACAGCGTTTTCTGCTGGATAGGAAATACACTGGTAGAAATCAAGGTGTTGTCAGAGCACAGATGGGGCTGTGTCGGTGTCGGAGTAAGGGATGGGGTGGAGCAGTTCGTGAGGAACGAAGGAGTCCCATCGCAGAATTTGGGAGGAACCCCAAGCTGGAAGAGCGTGTGGAGTCCAGCCCCTGAGGAGGAAGGAGCAGTGGAGACAAGGTGTGAGGAACTGACTGCAGGAAGGGTGGCGAGGAGATTTTTTTATTTCCCATGATCCTGCTCTGAGTTTTGGTTAGTAGTAAGAAAAAATAATTTTTTTCCCCAAGTCAAATCTGATTTTCTGCAAAGATAACAGGTGAGTGATCTCCCGCTGCCCTTATCTCTTCCCATGAGCCTTCCACTACATGCTCTCCCCTGCCCAGCTTAGGAGGGCAGTGACACAGGGACTTTGCTGGGCCCCTGAGTAATTTCAACTCAATACATATATCAGAGCTGAGAATGTTGTAACTTATGTCCAGTATTTTTTCTGAAACAAAAATGGTGCACAGAATGGGGCCTGTTAGAAGCCGATGTTGACCAGGTGGATGAAGGACTATGCAGAGATACAGGGGAGATCAGTTTATGGCTGCAGGGATGTAACCTGGTTTTGTCATTGTCTGCTGTGAGGATTTGGGGTTTTTTTATTCTCGTGAGCCGTGGAAAAGGCAGAGTGTCACTTCAGCCAGGCACGTCTCTGAAATGGAAGAGCTGGGGAGTTCTGCCAGCATCTGGGCACCGTGGGATCAGGGCAGCTGGCAGAGCTGACCGTGGAACTGTTCGGTTACACGTGCTGGGAAAGGGAGCTGGGAAGCCCAGGAACTTTGTTGCTGTGTTTGAAGGATGTGGAGTGCTGAAAGAACAGTCTGGTTTTGTGTTAGCAGAGTTTGGGTTTGTTGTTTGGGTAGGAAGCCATTTCAGACTGCGCAGTGATGGTAACTTTGAGCTTTTACACTCCACACTTCCCACTGGAGACAGCGCCTGGAGCAACAGGCTTTCATCAGTGTTTGCTTCTGTCCACTTCATCCAATAATATCTATGGGGAAAATGAATAAAGGGAAAAAAAATAATGAGAGAAATTGAAAATGTAAGTCATGTATCATTTTGGGGTGGCCACTGTGGAGGATTGCTATTAGGTGCAGTTGACAAAAATTAGGACATTCTGGTATGTCCATCTGGTTTTGGTTTCTGCCACCATCTGCTTGTCCCTCTCTCCCTCTCCACTTATATTTTCTGTAGAAAACGAAGAAGTGGATTCTTCTTTCTGCTTCCAGAATATTTTCTAGTAAAGCGAGGAATAACGTGGCTAGTTATCCTAAAAACGAGGTGGGGTTTGTAAGTGTACATTGTTCAAAGCGTTTTTGCTTGCAGCCATAATCCCAGCATTTTCGAGCTCAGTGTTTGAAACCTTCCTGGCACATTCTGGTGACAGGGGGTGTTAAAGATCCCATGGCACTCGTGGGAAGTTGCAGTAGAAGGGATTGCTCCATTCTCCCCAGAGAGCATGAGGTGAAACTGGTTAGAAATACCAAGGTGAGATGGCAGAGGCCTCTGGACACACCAGGTAAGGGGATGTGTTTGGGGGACAGGTGAGGTACTTTGTGGCATCAAGTATTTGCCAGCAGCAGTTTCCCTCTCTCGGGGAGGCTGTTCCTGCCGGTGAAACAGGGCTGGTGCCCCAGGGCTTGGTGTGGGCTGGGTTTCAGGAAAAGGTTCTGTCTCCAGAGGGTGCTGGGCAGTGCTGCAGGCTCCTCAGGGCAGAGTTCAGGGAGAGTTTGGAACAGCTCTCAGGTACGTGGCAGGGTTTGTGGGCTGTCCTGTGCAGGGCCAGGAGCTGGACTTGATGATCCCTGTGGGTCCCTTGCAGCTGAGGATGTGATATGACTGGGAGCATCCCTGGTATCTTGTTGGTAGCCGTTCTGCAGATGATTTTGTAGCCCACAGAGTTAAAAAAGCCTTTGATTCTTTGAGTCACTAATCTAACTAAATTTGATAGTTCATTTGATATGGAAACCTCCTTGGTTCTGACTGAGGTGCTTAAGATTATTCTTTCTGATCATGAAAATACCAGGCCAATCATAAAAAGTGCTTTTCAGAGGGGTATGTGTGTGACAGTAAAAAGCTTCAAATTAAAATGCTTGTTTCTTTTTAATGATGTTTGTAGAAACCCTCCTGCCTTTGTTCATAAATTTATCATTTTAATTTTTTTTTAAACAAAATGGTGATTTGTACACACAAGCTGTTTGTTATTTATTTGTAGCCAAGATGTATCAAGGCACTTCTCAAGTTAAGTGAGATGATGCAAAGGAGGAGGTGAATGGTTTCATGTCCTGGCTTCCAGGCATTTCCACAATGACAACCCTCTCTTACTGAGTACTTATGAAATGCTGGACATGGAAAAGTCTCTCTCGTTCTGAAAGTAAAACACTTCCCTGATAACTCTGTGTTTAGGGAAGTTGAAGTCTTCTGACAGCCCGTGATAGTTTTGAGTAAGTTCCTCATACAGGAAATAAATTATTGCAGGAGAAAGAGTCTTGTCCAGTATGTGAATCACCTGAGAATTGATCAGTGTTCTCCCTACATAGATTTATCTGATCAGATTTAAGGGATGAGGAGGTGTGACTGTGAATTGTTTATATATCATTCCACTAAGTGAAATAAAGTGATGTTTTTGTTTGAGAAACAAGAAATCTGAGAGTTTTGGGATCTAAAATTTTGAGGCTAAGCAGAACTTTGTGCTTAGCAGAATTAGGAATTATGTCGAGTTCTGTTACACTTGACCTCTTGACTTTTCTGATATTTTTCCTGTGACCCGGCAGTTTTGATTTCAGGATATAATCACTACTACAAAACTGCAATAAATGACCCTAACCCCTAAATGAGAAAGGGTTATCAAAACAAAAAGATGTATGAGAATAAGCAACTGTTCAGTGGCTAGTGACAATATTAATCCGTGCATCAGGGCACAGAGCTTTATAAATGTGAGCTATCAGCATTTTCATTCAGTCATCTCCCAGACTGCTGGGAACACCCTCTGTGTGGCCCTGTTTGTGTCTTTCAGCATTCTTTGTTCTCCAGCAGTTGGTCGTGTGGAAAAGTTAGTGCTAGGGAAGTATTTAGGTATTTTTAGTAGCCTAATCGGATGAGCACGTGTCCTTTAGACAGTGTGTGGTGAAGCAGCTGCTCCTGGGAGCATTTGGAAAGAGGAGAGGAGGCCGAGCCACGCTGGGCACAACAGCTGCATCGACCACACTTGGAAACTCTGCACGGGCAGCAAGAGGAAAGGTTCCCACAGAAAATAGCCTAAATATTTGCTTGCTTGTGCAGAAGGCTAATAATAGAGGTAAATACTTTCTTACTTGCTCCGGCAGCTCCAGGGAAAAATTGAGACACGTGGTTGAAAACCGCTTTTCCAAAACTGTGGTTTTGAAAGATGCCCCGTGAGAGGCCTTCCCTGGGAGATTCCACATGTAACTCCTGATCTTTAACAAGTCAGAAACATCGCATGGAATGGTAACTGGGATGAAACAAACAAGTGGTTTGTTGTTGTCATGAAGAATGGACTACTGTAATTCCAAACTTGTGCCTCAGATTCTTCTCAAGACTGCAGTCTGTTCCAGGCTGCTAGGAAGCAATACTGATTGAAGATAAAGAAATGGTTGCAGGCCAGTTTACTTGTTGAAAGATGGTTAATATTCATCAGAATCTATTTATTAACCCACACCCTCACTAAACTGGTATTTTGGGACATAAATGTATGATTGATATGTTTCTTCTGATTAAAATAACACTTGTGAATCTGGGGCCCTTGAACACCTTTTCAGTTGCTCTTATCCAAGTAGCTCCTCTGCATTTGTTATTCTTGTTCTTCTGAGCTCCTCACACCTTTTCCTCCCCTCCTACTGTTCATGTTAGGAACTGGAATACAAAACGAAGTTACAAGTAATCTGCAAATAAATGTTTCTTGGTTTGGGGACTTTTAAAACGCTGTCAAACTTCTGTGAAACCTTACCTGCTGAACTAGGTGTGTACAGGGAGTGGAGGGCATAGTTTTACCTACTAGCAGCTGATGTACTAATATGTAATTAAATTTATAATGAGGGGCAAGCAGAACATAGTTCTGACACGTTATCGAAGTGAACCGGCTGGAGGGAATTGTCTCCAGATTATAAAAACCAGAATTAGAAACTGACTTGAAAATAATCCCCAGGGTGTTTTACAAAGATGGTGATTCCAAGGGATTCAAGCAAAGCTAAAATCAAGGCAGAACCAGCAGCTGGTGGTGGGTTTAACTCATGTGTGTGCTGTGTCCTGCAGGTGAAGATGAACAATCTACTGAGATGGCTGCGAGGTGGGAAGATGAGAAGGTGACTGAAGCTGCATCAGATGGTTTTGTTGCTATTAAAATTGACACCAAAAGGTTTGAGCCTATTCTGTCTCTTATACAATTTTCTTTAGACGATGATGATGATGATGATAAGAGTAAAAGGCTTTTAAAGTCCTCACCCTGATAAGGAGAGAGTGTAAATAGAGGGTTCCAGAGCAGAAGTGAATTCAGTACTCCTGAAGTCCCTAGAGCCTGAGAAAATGTCAGAATTTATTTTATTTTTATGTGTTCTGCACATACTCACTGTGTATTTCAGACTGTGTTCCAGTAGTAGTAATAGAACGCTTGAAGTTGCCCTTTCTCGACTGGAAGAGACACAAAAATGCTGGAATAAAAATGCAAGTGCTAGAGGCAGTTCTTGGTTTGCCAAGTTACATAATGAATTAAAAACCTTTCATGAATTCAGAAAGATAAAAATCTGTAAAGCCCCAGAGAAAATGTGTTTGCCTCCATTGTAACACAGAGAATGGAGAAGCATTGAAGTTCCTGGGTAAATTACTCAGCTATTTTTGTTTGGTTTGTGTTCCAGTCCATGTGCACAAAGTGCACTGACATTTCCCCAAATGGTATTATTTTGAAATGCTCTATAGACATTTTATTAGATTTGCTCCATTATTTGTGCTCAATAAACTAGATTTCTTTTTCCTGAATTGCCTCTTAGCACAGCTTTCCTAATTCTTATGTAGTCAACTGTGATAACCAAGGATTGTCACCATGTCAACACTTTTGCAGAATGCTAATGATAAGATGCGATGCAAATTTGCTTTTAGTGTTCTCTCAAGTATTTAAATAGTTTTGTAGGACAGTTATTTTTACGATGAAAGACTTATTCTGAAGTTGTTGCAAAATGATTGCTACTCCTAAATGAATCTTTTCTTTTAAACAGTGAAGCATGCCTGCAGTTTTCTCAGATTTGTATCCTTTGAGATCCGTTCAGATGCTACATTATGATTACAGATAATTGCTCTTTACAAGTTAATACCCTTCTTAAGACAAATACTTACAAGCAGTGCTGTTGAAAATACTTATTTTGGCACAAAACTGTGCAATGAACTGTGTAGTTATTAGGTACCATCTGTGTATCCAACTAGCTGTCAGTTATTAGAGAAAGTCAGCAAATAGGGGGTTTTAATGTTAATCCTACGTAATTCTCTACAGAGAAAATGATCTAAAGCTTTATGTAATCTAAATAACCTGTTGGTCCTACTAACCAGCATTAGAAAACAAACAAAAAAGGCTTTAAATGATGAGCTGGGGCTCAGAGGTGCAGAGGAGGAGGAACAGGCCAGGGTTCTGTCACACACACAGGTGTGAAGTCAGGCAAACACCTGCCTTAAGGACATTCATCAATTCCGTGTGATGCTGGCAATTCTCTACCTTAACTCGGATTTCCTTCCTGCTCTGGAGATTTTATTACTGTCTATTTAAGGTGTTGTCTGACACTAAACCAAAATCATTCTAGAGTCAAAGCATTATCAGTTGCCTGAAAAGTTGGAGAAAGATATTTTACCAGTACAAAGAAAAGAAGAAATGCTTACCAGCTGCATGCAGTGTTTGCCAGCATCTGTTTTTTCCTTCCTCCCTCGGCCCTGGCCCCTGGTGACCAGCTGGAGATCAGAGCAGGGGGCTGGAAGCTCCTGTAGGATGTCTGTAAAGTTACCCTGTACCAACCCGTGGCATTGGCCGCCCTTAACTGTGGCTGTGCAGATCCCGTGGTGTGCGTCCCGTCCAGTTTTTTTATAGGAGACAATGGAATCCCTTTGGAAGTCATTGCTGGCAGCGTTTCTGTGGAAGAGCTTGTTACCAGAATCCATAAAGTCAAGCAGGTAATGCTGGATCTTCTGGAGGGAGCTGGTAATGCTCAGCACGGGGATGGCCCTGGCCCTTAGCTTGTGCCTTTGGGAGGTCACTGGTTCTCTCCTTCCAACAGTAAAATCTGCAGCCTTGAGTTTGTTTTCCAACACATTGAAAGCGCTGTGCACACGTGCTGCATTATTTTTTGGTTGGTTTGGATCATCTGTGTAAACCCACAGTGCTGAAGAAACGTGTCAAGAACTCTAAACTGGAATGGCAAAACTCACCTTTAAGGGGATTCCTCTTCAGCTCATAATGTGTTTTTGTAATATTGTTCTGTAACGTGGATTTATAAAGTTATACTCAAGTGTAGATTGCTTTATCACTTTGATTTCAGCTGCAAGACTAAAATTAGGAGAAAAAAAAAAGAAATGCATGATTGCACCATACTCAACAATATCTGCTAACTCTAGATTTATGTTTTCAGTAAGCCTGATTCTTCAATAATAATTCAATCTTGACCTTTTAACCTGTGAAAAATATGTGAACTTTCCATTCTGTCTTTTCCCCATTTCTTAGATGCACACAGGGAAAGGGCAGCCTTTGGAAAACGGCAGTCAGGCATCTGCTCCCTGTCCCTCCTCTCAGTCTGATGGGGCTCCAGAAGGTGCAGAATCCAGAGCAGGGCTTCATGACTCTCCTGAAGCTGTTATGCCTGAGACAGCAGCATCTTCTGCTGGTAATGGTTGTGTTCTGACACAAATGCCACCTCATTTGCTTTGGGAACGGTTTTTCCTAAGTTGTTGTGACGTGATGGTACATAAAAAGCAATATATTGAGCACACTCACTGAGGAAAAACTTGGGATATTCCAGAATGCTTTCTGCGAGTCTAGAGGGAAAGATAACTTGTCAATCTGCTTAGTTTTAATAAGCAGAGTTAGAATGGTTTATAACTTAATAAAATTGTGTGTGCTTTCCTGAAAAATTATTCCATTAAAGTGGTTTTTTTGGCTTAGTAACCTGAAACCAAATTGCTGGGAGGGAGGGGGAAGTTTAAGTAGCAGAACCTCTTATTTCCTTGAGATATTCCAGTTGCTGCAAATTGTGGCTAGCAATGAGCCTAATAATTGTTATGATAAGAAACACACCTTTTCTTTTTTCTTATGCATTGCTTTCTTGTAAATGCCTTGAAGATGAAGCAAATTCAGGTCAAGCAAGCAGGGAAGCAACTAATTCTGCAGATGAGCAAGCAAATGATGCTCGGCCTGTGAATGATCTCACACTCAAAGTAGAAAGGCAAGTCTTCTGCAGACTTTTAAAATGTGTTGTATTTGTTTCTCAGGAGGGAGTTTTGTTGGGTTTTGGGTTGGTTTGGGGTTTTTTTTAACAAATGCGTTTAATTACAGAATTTTGGTCCTTAATCTGTTGTCATCTGGCAAATATTTTTGTGGTTTTATATTTTATTACATGTCTCTGACAATACTAGAGCTGTTACCAAAGCAGGTTTTTAATTAATATCATTTTCTAATGTACTTTGAAAGAAGGAGATAGTCTGGAAAACTGTAAGAGTTCACCTTTGATATAAATTCAGTAGAGATTCTGTTTGCTGCAAGTTCTTGAATGAATTGAAACATTGAACTCAAAGCACTGTAATAAAATGCCAGCCTAGGTTTTGTATAGAGATGTCATCTTATTTTTTCTTGTTGATCTGAAGGCTGTTTGTAGTTTAGGGATATGGAAAATGTCACTGGAGTCCTATTCTGAGACTCGTGCTTTGATCAGTCAACAGTAATGAGTTGAGTTGAGTTTTTTGAAGTATGGTGATCAGAAACACCTGGCTCAAAAAATGATTGAGTCATTATTCATTATTTTAAAATTTGGGATCTTGTTTATAAATTTGTTTTTAATAGGATTGATACTATTTGAAATATCTTGTCTAAAACCATAACACACGTTTAGCAAATGGGAATATTTATGATGCTAAAATAGATTTAAAATATTTTCTATGCTTATTTCAGTTTTCTTCCAAAGTTATTGGACAAGAGATATATTTTTTACTTACCGCTGATAAGGCAATGCAGTCAATATTTTAATATAATGATTAATGTTTCATTTTTAAAAATGCATTAATCTTACATACAAATCAGGCATAATTTGTCTACAGCATTTTTTGCAAGAGGGAAAAAGAGGCCAAGCTCTGTGGTAATTGCCACTTTCTTTTGAGGAGAACAGCTGCCATACAAACATTTTTCTGACTATATGACTTTTCACGTTGGGTCACGCCTGCCCTTTCCCCAGACTTCAAATATATTTGGATTTTATTGTCCGTCTGTATTGAGAGATTTACTTTGTTAAGTCAATCTTTGTTCTGGAGGCATTTTTCTGGATAGCTGAGACAGATGCATGTGCATCTATGTCAGGGCCATATATATTACTTGTGTTCCATTTTAGGAGGTGATGTGCAGAAGAAACCAGATGGCTTAAATAGCTAAAAAGAGATTGAGATTTAGTGTTTCTCTTACCACAGATCAGAAATAGTGTTTGCTTATTGTATGTCTTCATAAGTTGGTTCAACAGTAAGAATATGTAGGATTCTTCATTTAATGAGTGCAAAATGGACAAAAGGAATATGTTAGAACAACTCTAGAAGTGAGAAAGGAGTTGGTGAAATCACCAGCGCCCTTTGCATGGATGGTGCACCCACATGGGAATGAATCACTGCTGGTACACGAGCTATCAGCACTGTGCTACAGCTCTTTTTCATCTGTTCTCCGGGGTTTGCAAATGCTTCATTTACATTTTGAAAATACTGCAATGATAAGACTTTCCACTTTGTTCTTAAATTTAGGTTAACAAAAAGGCTTGAAGAAAGAAGAGAGGAGAAAAGGAAAGAAGAAGAACAGGTAACAGAAACGTAAAACCCCTTGCAGTTTTTCTTTTTTTACCCTTATTTGAATAAATGTTTAATTCCTTCTTATACAAAAATACTTCAGTCTTTTCTCTTGTCCGAGGCAATTTTGTTGTTCCATTTTTCTCTCTCTCTCTATTCAGAAAGAAATTAAGAAAGAAATCGAAAGAAGGAAAACCGGTAAAGAAATGTTGGAGTACAAAAGACGGCAGGAAGAAGAATTGACCAAACGTATGTTGGAGGAAAGGAACAGAGAAAAGGCAGAAGAGAAGGCTGCTAGAGAGCGCATTAGGCAACAGATTGCAATGGTAAATTTGGCATTTTGGAAGAGAGCTTGCTGCTTCTCTCTCACACAGTCTACTAAAATGATAAATTTTCTCATTTTCATTGATGAAGCTTTGAAAGATTGCTCATTTTTTTCCGTTTGGAATCCCATGGCCTTGTATAGTAATGATTTTTGTGTTTGGGGTTTATCCTGTGTTTAAAATGAAACTCCTGCTTTCATCTACACAATTCTGTTGTATCTGAACAAACATTTCTGTCATATTGCTTGAGCCTAGTGGAGAATTGTCATATAAACATAAAAGTAATTGCAATTTAGGCATGGTACTACTCCATACTAGGGAGTATTAAATTGTAGAACATACACAAGAACAGTGCTCTTAAAATGTTGAAGAGGATTATTTTCCAAGTTAGTACATGTGTGTGTGTGTGCATATATGGATATAAAGAGTTGATTAACAACTGAAGTTCTTCCTCATTATTAGGTTTTGGTATAGAACACTTAGAATTGCAGTGGTATAATTTGTAAGGTGTTTGCCTTTATCTGCCCTGGAGTGTTGAGCTTGCACAGGAAGATCTTCTGTTAACAACTGGTTGTGGGAAATGACTCAGTGAGAAATGTCATCTTGGCTAATGACACGAGATTGGGCAGTTTGGCAGTGAATAATAATTCTTTGCAGTTCCACTGTCTTTTCTCCATATGGTCTGTTTGTATCTGTGTAGTCGGTTCATGAGTACAGATCATAGCTGTCTGTTTTAATGAAGGTTAAGCAACAAGTGATGTTAACAATTAAGGTTTCCCTTTGATCCTTCCACAGGATCGTGCTGAGAGGGCAGCTCGCTTTGCAAAATCGAAGGAAGAAGCAGAAGCTGCAAAAGCTGCAGCTCTTCAGGCTAAACAGGCTGAAATAGAGGCCAGAAAAGAAGCAGCTCAAAGGGAGCGAAGGTGAGCTGCAGTAGAGAGACAAGTGTGGTTTTTGGGGGAGACAGGTAAAGAATCCTTTTTAAGAGAGTTAATGTATCTCCTAATCTCTTGGCAACATGTTGCCGTGTTGAGGTGTTTAAATGGTGGCATTAAAGGTAGCTATTTACACGGACATAGGATCTTTGATAGCTTTCATCCTTCCGACATTTGTGATCCCCAAACACTAACCACTTTTTCTCCTGCGTTATTTTAGTTAGATAAGAGCTTTCTGTGTCTGAGCTTTGATTTAAACAGCAGTATGGTGGATCTTGGTGAGGTACTAGATAAGGGGAGAATGTGAAAGGAAATGCCTGGACAGAATGCCTGGATAATGCCAGCGCTGCTGGGGAGCTCGGTGCAGATCCAGGGGCTGTGTGTGTGTGGATGGCAAGGCTGGGATGGGGCCATCAGCTGCCCGTGTCAGAGCTGTCTCCTCCTTTGCCCAGCACTGCTGGTTTGAGAATTATCCAAACCTATGGGGACCTTATGTGGAATTACGGAAGAGATGCACTGTGAGAGATCAGCGAGTGATTTTCCACTGTGAATTCAATCTTACAGCCCAGGCAGTTGTAAGATTGCACTGCCCTGGGCAGGATGGATGGCTGTCCCTCTCTCCCACGTTTCAGTGCTAGCAGGCTAAAGGCCCAGGAGCCTTTGCAGGTGTTCATGTCCTGACTGAGCCCAGTCCCTGTCCCGCAGTGCAATCGCCAGGATTCAGTTCCGCCTCCCCGACGGATCTTCCTTCACTAACCAGTTCCCATCTGAAGCACGGCTAGAAGAAGCCAGGCAGTTTGCTGCACAGGTAAAGGGGCATTTCTTTTCTCAGCTATGTGCTGACTATGATTTGGTGAGCACCAAGGAGTTGTTGATGGTGGTGGAGTTGTCATGAACTCTTTCCTTGTTGGGTATTTGAAGGGGGCTGTGGTAGCAGCCTTCTCCAGTGCCACCAAGTGCCTTTGGATTGCTGCATTGTATCATTAGTTCCAGAAAAATTAAGGATATTTCATATCCTACTCTGATGATTGATAGTTTGATACAGAACTCTTGTTAAGGTATACTCAGCTGGCAGATATGCAGTTGTTGGAACAGGTATAAAGAAAATGTTTTCTGTGCTTCACAGACGGTTGGTAACACTTACGGCAATTTTTCCCTGGCGACAATGTTTCCCAGGAGGGAGTTTACCAAAGAAGATTATGGAAAGAAGTTAGTGGAACTGGAGTTAGCACCCAGTGCTTCAGTAGTGTTGCTGCCGGTAGGTGTTGGGTTTTGGTGTGTTTGATTTTTCAAACAGCAGTACAGTAGCTGGATATTTGCTGTTTGTCAGCCATGATAGTATTTGGCTTGAATCTGGGGATTTTCTTTGTCTAAACAGCTTGCAAAATTATTCTAGTTTTTGTCAGGACTGATTTGGAGAAGTTTTTCTGAAGCAGATAAATGGTGGCATTGTCTAACACATAACCAAAATTGTTCCTTTGTGTCTGCTGAGCAAAATGATGTGCGAGATACTCTGTCTACAAGAACAGGACTTTAACAGCTGACAAGTTTGCTTGCTGTGTTCATGCCAGGCGGGAAGACCCGCGACTTCTGTTGTTCAGGCTTCAGGCAGCGACCTGTGGAAGTTCTTGGGCACAATCCTTTACCCCCTCTTAGCGGTTTGGAGATTCATCAGCAACTTTCTGTTTACGAGCCCACCCCCGTCCCAGGCCTCTGTGAGATCAGCTCATCAGCAAGAGCACTCGGCTCCCTCGGCGTCGGGCAGCATCGAGCAAAGCAGGTAAGGCCAGGTGCTCAAGGCAGCTCCTTGCTGCAATTGCTTTAATCTTGGAGTGGGGAACTGACTTTCCAATAGCACAGTAGAGAAAGCACTCAGTCATTTATCAATAGGGAATGCAAAATGAGCTACTCCCTTCAGCTGATGCTGTTTAGAAGATAAAAATGTTCAAAATGAGATATCAAACTGTTATGGGATGGTTGTTCAAGAAACGGAAGCAAATGAAGTCTGCTTTTGACAGGTTTTGTATTGCCTAGAGAATGAGATCTCCCATGTACCAGGAGAGCTGCTCAGCTGTTTCTGGTGAAGAAGGCACATATTGCTCCAGTGACAGGGAAAATGAGAGTCTGCCACTCTATCTGACTGCTAAGTGACAAATTTTCACCTGGGTATTGCTTCCCAAGGAAACAAAGGGCTGAAGAAAACTGTTATTGAGGATAACAGAAGGATGGATGATTTGTGTTTATTGCATTTGCTGCTTCTCTTGTGTAATTACTACTGAGGAAACTGTCAAACCTCACTGTTCTTTGTGCCCTAGGCAAGCAGTCAGGAAACGAGTAGTGGAAAAGCGGGGGGAAGACTTCAAAAAGGAAGGCAAAATATATAGACTGAGAACTCAAGATGATGGAGAAGATGAAAACAATACTTGGAATGGAAATTCTACACAACAAATGTAGTTTTGAGTAACTGCAGTTACTTGATGGCTGCTTTTTTTTTTTTTTTTTCCTTTTCTTATTTGATCTAAGTCAACTAAAGCTTCTGGATGAAGTGGGGCTTATTTTACACTGACTGAATTACTTAATTCTTATTCCTGCAGTGGATTATGGAATAAAGTCACCTATGTCAGAAAAATCAAGTGGGTGTAGGTGAAACCTAATAAAAAGACTGAAAATCTCCATCAGCTTTCATAAATATTGCCCTATGCCATAGAAAGGCACTTTCTAATCTATAAATATTCTGCTACATAAATTTAAGGGCCAGATATATTAATATAAAGGTCAGGGTAGACAATGACTGATTAAAATGAGGGTTTCAGAAGCACTCTAAGTAGCAAATCAGGTAACTAATTTATGTTTAACTTTTTTCTTGCTTCTGCAACTGCAAGCAAAACCTTGTAGTTTTTAATTCCCTGAGCACTCAATAAACTATTTTCCAGAAAAATGACTCTCTTGTGAAGTTCCTCTGATGTTCTGGTATCACAAGGAAGCAAGCGGGGGGGTCATGCACTGAAGTTCAAAATACAGCAGACAAACATTTTGTTCCAGTTTAAATGACCTTACTGTACATGAAATAAAGGAAAAGGGGGGGATGAAAACTCAATCTGCAGTAGCTGCAGTGTAAGTTTTCACTAGGAGAGACACTAATTTGTCTTAAAATTCTAAGCAGCAGGAAAACTTCCAGGGGTCCTTTCAGATCTGTTGATGGTGATGGAGGAAGGACAAGATGCCAGCTGATGTTCAGAATCCTTATATACAGATAGGAACAAGCAATTTTACTTTGGTCTTTAAAAAATCAAATCAGTAATGCCCGTGGAAAAAAGAGACAGTTAACATAGAAAAGTAATTCTTCTCTCCCTTTTTAAACTGGAAAGCAAACAACAAAATGCTCAGGAGCCATCTCTGAGGCAAGACAGAAAGCTGCAATACTGCAGGCACTAGTTTCTTTTCCTGGTGGTATAGATTTTTTTTTTTAAGAGAAAACCACACCAAACAAGCATGAGGTAGAAATATTACATTTTACTATGAAGTTCCATGTGTGATTGTTTATGGGATCTTTTGGATGATTTTGCGTATTTGTATCCAAAAAAAGCCAAGCCCAGCGCTCCAACTGCAGCAAGAGCAAAAAGCACATAGAGAGCTATCTGTGCAGCTTGGGATGTCAAATCCAAGCCCAGGAAGTGCACGCTGTCAGCTGCTCCTGGAACAGGCTCTGTTGGGGTCACTGAATGGGAAAACAAGGAGGAAGGGTTAGTGCAGAGCTGGGGGGCTGCTCCTGCCTCCACCAGGCTTTGAACCGTGTTCAGTACTCCAGCAGGAGCTGGAATTCTGGGCATCAGGGACTGAAACAATTCCAGCTCAGAGTAAAGGCACGACTGAGGCCGACAGTGCAATTCCTGATAGTCCAGGTGAGTATTCTCATTCCCAAACCCCACACTAACTCTTCATTGCACTACTCCAGTAGAGAAGACACAAACTGGTAAGAAAAGAATCGGTATTTCCAAAGCCTTACCCAAAACAAGGATTTGTATAAAGTATTCAAAATTTTTTCTAAGCAATCGCGTAAGAATATTGGAAGTTGTGGTTTGGAAAACATCTTGGACAGTTCTGTTGGAGAAAAATCTAATGAAATAATTTTTGCTACGTTTTTAAGACGGGCACGTGTTGAGGTGCTCTTGTAGAAGGTTTAGTTGTTAGTCTGGTTTTGCATAGGGAAGTGAGAATGACTGGAGTCTTTTAAAAAATATTGCAGAAAATGGTGGAGTCTGTAAAATCCTTAGATTATGGAACTCTTTTGGGATGAGGATTAGCTGCAAACACACAAGCACCATTTCTGCTGCATCACTTACCCTCTGGCTCCTGTTCCAGACATGGATGTGGGCCCGTTGCTGGGTCTGGAAAGCCATTGCACTTTATGATCTGTGAGTAGTACTTGGCTGAGGCCTTGGGGCGCCGTGGCAAGGCAGGGTCGGAGAAATTCACGTGGTAGAGCCCAAACTTTTCCTGATAACCCACTGCCCACTCGAAGTTGTCCATCAGCGTCCAGGCGGTGTAGCCCCGTAAATCGACGTCATCGAGCACAACGGCTGCAGGCAGGAGCAGGGAGAAGAGAGAACAGGGCAGTGGTCACCCCTCGGCCAGCCAGGGCAGGAAGGTGCTCCATGCACACATGGCACACACACAGAGGTTATTGCCACTTGGGCCTCGTTGGTTTTGTTCTCCCCCCTCTCTCCTCTGTTGACTTGGCTCAGCTGCCAACAACAGCCAGGGTAGTTCACTCAGTGCCCGGGACTGGACACTGCTTTTCTCTGCTCCAAAAGATCAAAGCTTTTGTGCAAGAAACAAAGGTTTAGGAATAGAGAAGAAAACCCACTAAAATACAACCAACCATTGCCTAAATAAGTGTTTGCTGCTACAAGGCAATAAACGCCTGAACACCTGGCTGTTCCCAGTACATGAGAGAAGCAAACTGAAAAAGCCCTTTCCTGAAGTTGCTTGACCACTCCTGTTGTAACTGAAACCAGTTTGGCTTGGGTTTTTACTGTTGTTTTTAAAAGAGATGCACAAAGCCACTGCTGCTCTCTAGAGCTGCGGATGACCAGATGTCAATGATCACTCTTACCCTTCAGTGCCTCATTGATGTAGGTCCGATAGTAATGTGTTCTCCAAGTGTCATTGAATTCAAAGGCTCCCCTTTCCGAGACGCCGTTTTCGGTCACGTAAATGGGAGGGTTGTTGTACTCTTCTTTTATCCACCTGAGGATCTTCCTGAATCCAAAGGGTGTCACCTTCAGCCAGAGGGAACCAGAGCCCAGCCAGCTGCGGTCGGTCACTGTGGCGACGCCCCTGTGGAGGAGGACACTGCTCAGGGCCAGTCCCACGTGCCAGGCACCACTGTGCCCAGGGCTGAGGTGCTGCTGGTGCTCACAAGCCTAAAAAACACTTCTCATGCTTTGATTTACAGTAACACGCTGTGTAAATCAGCTGTGGATGATGATGTGATGCTGGTTCCAAATTTTTCTATACTACAATGCCATTTCTGGTTTTCAAGGCATAATGCAGTGCTTAAGCACACAAAATTGCCCTTTACATTAGATGCAGGAATGTAATGAGCTCACTGTCCTACAGGGTTAAACGATAAGGGGCTGGGATGTAGCAGCAAAGGAAAATTATAACAGCTTTATCTATTCCCTGTGAAAACATTTTGGAAAGGAGACAATTTCATTTGCACCCGTGCTCCCACCATTACCTGAATTCTCATAAGAAAAGCTGGAAATCTCCTACTGCTTACTTTTTGAAGTTGAGTAATGAAATTAGTATCGAAATAAAAAATCTTGATTCAAGCTATACATAACCATCAAGTGATTTAGCTATTTAGGCTTTGAACTTACATTTATCCAATGCAGTGAGGGACCTAAACCTGTTTAACAGCAAATGGATCGATATCCATAAACCAGGATAACACCTCACAGTTGCTGCATTTGCCATAAATTTGCACTTGTCAGTTAACCAGATTCCAGGTGTGCAGATTTTACTTGACCAGTAATTTACATTAATCTCTTACCTATCAGAGTCATATGACATAACACCCTTAGGATAGTTGAGGTTGTATGTTAAAACCGTGGTATAATGATTTAGACCAAAGTAGTCGTATGTGCCTTTAATTCTTTGTTTTTCACTTTCAGTAAATTCTGGAAGTCTACAAGAGAAAACAGAGAATACACTTTGCACACATCCCATGGGTTATGCTGGGACCCCTGGTACCAGCACAAGCACAAGGAGAGAAACCCGGAATGGAAAATAAGAAATGTAATTGAGAGGAAGCAATGAGTTGAGAACATAGTTTTAAGAAAAGTTAAACAAATTTACCACAGGCATCAAGTAAAGTACTGTGGCTAATGCAAGGCAGTTACTTTGTCACTGATCTGACACTTTATTACCCCAAAGATACATTAATCATTTTAGTTGCAAGAGAGATAAAGACAGAGAATAGGCAAAGTTCCCCTGCCTAGACTGGAAGGAAGTAAATCTTTCCAACATAAACCATTCGGTGATTGTCTGAAAATGTACACTAGAATTTTTCTGTAAGGACACAAAACGCTTTTTCCCAGTAACATTAGAGAAGAATCATTGAAATGTATAATTTTCTGTAAGAAAAGCATGTTTCAGCACAGGCAGTGAAGCAAAAGCAGGCCTGTGCCTGGGCTCTTACCGGGACTTGCTCAGGCCCTGAGCCAGACTTCGTTCCTGAATCCTCTTTTTCATCACTTCATTATAATCGCCATTTTTGAAAATGGGGTGAGCAAACCAACCTAGAAAAAACTAAACCAGAAAATAAGGGAGTATAAATCATATATTAAAAAATGAGATTTAGCCATTCCTCTGTCACGTGCTGCTTTTTAGGTGCTACCTGAATTTGTAACAGGCACACGGAGACACAAACGGGTGCCCACGTAACACCAGTACATTTAATAAGCTTTTGTCACTTTTTGTCCCATTTCTGATGCATTCTTGATCCGCCCCCATAAAAGGAGGACACATTTCCTTGCAGCGGTGCCTCTGCCTCACCATTTTATTTCAGTGCCCTGGGTTCTGGGCACGTGCAGCACCCGATGAGGGGCTGTCACCTGGAGCAGCAGGGAGAGCTGTGACCAGGGGTCTCCGTACCTGCATCAATCGTCTGGCGGCATCGACGTCCTCCTGGCTGTGTGGGTTGCGTGGCTCTGCCCAGTCAGAGTTGATGGTGATGGAGATGAGCCCTCCCTGCTTGGCCCTGTAGGTCTCGTTGTAGAGGTGCCAGACCTCGGCGTGCGCCTTGATCAGGTTGTGCCCCACCGCGTAGGGAGCGCGCCCTGGCCGAACCGAGACGCCTGCAGGGACGGGACAGCACACTGGTACCAGCAGCACTTCCCAGCTGCTTCCCAGGTTAACACAGCCACCCAGAACTGCCCCGCTAAAGGAATGAACGTGCAACACCTGGTGGCCCAGCCCTGGGCTGGAATCAGCGCTAGGCAGAGGCAGCTGAAGGAGCAGCTGCCACGGGAAGGCTGTGCGAGAAGGAGCCTGCATTGTCCTCTCCTCCCTCTGGGGTGGGACATGGACTGGCAATAGGCTGCTGCTGGCAGTTTGGAAAGCAGAAAGCTGTGTGCTCAGATCAGCTCACATCCCCTCTTCCCTTGGTTCTACCCTGCTGCTGTTCTGGGTCTTCCTTCAGTCCTAACTCTTCTCCACAGTCCCGGGAGCTGCTCTGGAAATAAGGTCTGTGGCAGGCAGCAAGCGGAATCCAGACATGGAGGTGACAGGCAGAGTAAAACAAGGACCACTACACCACAGGAGGAATCCAAACCTCACGCATCCGCAGCACACCATTTTCCTTGTTCTACCTTTGCAAGCCCCAAGAACTACTCTGCTGCAGCATAAAACAATTGTGCTGACAGTGCCACAGGGGTTCTGAGGTTATGCCAAACAATCTTACCTGGGGCAGCTGTGCCAACGCCATAGCCAAGAAAGGCGGTGTTGTAGGGTTCATTGAGGGTGATCCAGAATTTCACTTTATCCCCCAGCCTCTGGAAAATGACCTCAGCATATTCCTTAAACCTCTGAACTATAGTATCATTCTCCCACCCACCAACGTCCTGCAGCGCCTGTGGGAGGTCCCAGTGATAGAGAGTTACCTGTGGGGAAAGACAGGAGGACAAAGGGCTCAGCCAGTCGCTCTCATAGTAACTCAGATCCATTTATGACCGCAAATAAAATGTGCTTTGATCTGTGTTCCTAACACAGTTTGATGCTGTAGTGATCACTCATGCACTCAGTAAAATACATTTTCGCCAGTTTCATTAGGACTGCCTAATGGTGAAGATGAAGCTTTTACCAAAAACCACTTTATGACAGCAAGAGCTCATCGGTGAAGAACTGCTGCACCTGCACTGACTCTCAGGTGAAATACAACCCACTAGAACACCTCTCTGGGCTGGTACAGGGCTGTAAGGACAGCTCAGAGTCACACAACAGTGCTGAAAGAGCCAATGGATGCAGGGGTGAGGTCACCATGCATTGTATGTGGCAAATAACACTGACCAGTGGAGCTTCCTGACTCCCAGGAAAAGAATAAAGAACATCCATCTTAAGAAAGGCAAGAAGGAAGATCCTGGGAACTACGTTAGTCAGTCTCACCTCATTGCTGAAAGATCCCCGCAGGGGTCCCTGTGGAATCTATTTCCAAGGTGAAGGGAGAAGAAGGCAATTTGAAACAGCCAAGAATTAGTTAACTGTGATCTTCCCAGGTAGCAATTTCAACATATCCCCACATGCTAAGTTCATTTGCTTATGCAATACTCCATGTTTCTTTACAAAATGAAATGAAAAGCCACAAAAACCAATTTTTGTGTGCAGGAGGGTATGGATGGAAACACACACGTTGCTCTGAGCATCAGATTTGGAGTCTGCTATTTTTTTGTTACCTGAAAGCTACCGGGTGTAGTTACCTGAGGCATAATGTTGGCTGCCAGAAGGGCATCGATCAGCCTTTCATAGTAGTTCAGTCCCTTTTCATTGATGTATCTGGTGGTCCCATCTGGGAGAACACGGGACCAGGAGATTGAAAAGCGATAGTGAGACACCTTGAGGCTTTTCAGCATTTCCACATCCTCCTCAATCCTGTGGTAGCTGTCACAAGCTACATCTCCAGTATCATCATTGCCGACTCTCAAGGGAGTGTGGGAATATTTGTCCCAAATGCTAAGTCCTTTCCCATCTGCTCTCCATCCTCCCTCAATCTGTAGTTGAAAATAGGGGAAGAATTATTAGCAAACCCAAATTTAGGTCTCGGCCAAGCAAAGAATTCACCCTGTTATTCTTTGTGGTGCCACGCAATGAATTTACTGTCCACAGATATTTCAGGAGTCCATCTCAGATTGCTGACCTGGTAAGCTGAAGTTGCTACACCCCACAAGAAGTTCTCTGGAAACTCTCCATATAAAAATTCATCTTCCTTGGGCAGTGGGATGCCGTTATTGCGGATGATTTCTGCGTAGTATATTGCAGAGCGCTTTGGTGTTCTCGGTCTGTTGGGATTGTCAAAATCAATCTGGTGCAATCCAAATCTTGGCTCATAACCATCCACCCATTCAAAGTTATCCATCAGAGACCAAGCGTTGTATCCTTTCAGATTAACACCGTCTAACTTGTAAGCTGAAAGACCAGAAAAAAGCTGCTGGGAGCATCAGTGGCATTAAATGGACCCTGAGGAATTCACATGCAAGCACATACAGGCTCCTAGTTTCTTACAGGTGGCACTGGTCAACTTAAATCATTGAGAGAAGCTGCATAGTTGGGGGAAAAGGAGTAGAGCCATGCAAAGGAGATCACAGAAACAAACGCTATGTTTATATTGTGTTCAGACAATTTAAATACTGCTATTAATCCCTTTTAAAAAGTACTCTCCAAGAGGAGTTAAGTAACCAGAAATCTACAGAGGAGACACACAACACCAACAGAACAAAAGCAAATGCTGATACCTTTTAAAGCTTCATCAATGTATGTTTTGTAGTAAAATATCCTGGCATTGTCATCGATGCTCGATTCGTCCTTTTTGGACACGCCGTTCTCGATGATATACATGGGGGGGTTTCCATATTCCTCTTTGAGCCAGTTCAGCAGCCGCCTCAGACCCCAGGCCACAGGCCGATGGTCAGCGAGAGCCGAGGAAGGCCAGGAGCTGTCAACTGTTACTGAAATTTCCTGGTCATACTCATAGGAGAAGGGCCTCAGACGTGTTGTTGAATGGGTTACAATTTTGGAGGAGTATGTGTTGAGGAAGAAGACATCTGCTGTGCCCCGGATGTATTCCTGCTCCTCGGCTGTGAGAACCGGCAGGCGCGACGACGGCAGGTTCTGGAGCTCGCTCCTGTTCCCAACTTTCCACTTCATGACCTCGGGGTAGTCCCCGTTTTTGAAAATGGGGTGTGCAAGCCAACCCACCAAAAACTGCAGGTACCTGTCAGCAGCTTCAATGTCCCTGGGGTCGCTCGGTGTCTTCGGCTCCCCCCAGCTAATGAAGAAGCACGGGGCAATGACCCCTCCCTGACTCGCTCTGTATTTGTCATCGTAGGTATGGTAGACCCTGGCATGAGCTTTCAGAAAGATGTGGGCAACCTTGTAGGGAGCACTGCCAGGGTCCTTGACATTGGGTGGGAACAACCCCTCGCCGTAGCCCAGCCAGGCAAGGATGTTGGGTTCATTGAACGTAATCCAGAACTTCACCCTGTCCCCAAAGGCCTGGAAACAGAAGTCTGCAAAGCTGTTGAACAGGTCGATGAGCTCCTCGCTCTCCCAGCCACCGATGTCCTGGAGAGGTTGTGGTAGGTCCCAGTGGTAGAGGGTGACAATCGGAGTGATGTTGTTGGCAATCAGTCCATCGATGAGACGGTTGTAGTATGCGACTCCATGGCTGTTGATTGAGTTGTTCCTTCCAGTGGGGAAAATGCGAGGCCAGGACAGGGAAAAACGATAGTTCTTTACCCCTAAGGCTCTCAGCATGTAAATATCTTCCTCCACCTTGTGGTAGCTATCACAAGCTATATCTCCAGTATCGTTATTGTTGACATTCCCTGGGACATGGGTGAAGGTATCCCAAATGCTGGGTCCTTTGCCATCAGCATCCCAACCTCCCTCTATCTGGTAGGAAGAGGAAGACACACCCCATGTAAAATCCTCTGGGAATGTCCCGTAAAAATACATGTCTCTTTCAAAGGCAGTCTGGAATGAAAACTTCTGCCAGACAACCTTTGCCTTGGAGGGAACTTCTGATGCAGGTAAATTGGGCAGCTTGGATGGCACAGGTCGCTCAAACGCCACTGGTGCAGAAGATCTGCCCGAGGCTTGGGATGGAAAACCATTCTTTTCAATAACACTAGAATAGAAGTAAGCAGATGCCTTGGGAGTCCTGGGTCTGTTGCTATCTTCAAAGTTCACGTGATGCAGCCCGAATTTTAGGCTGTATCCCACTGGGCCTTCAAAGCCATCAAGCAGGGATCGAGCAATGTAGGACTGGACATCAACATCATCCAGTCTCACAGCTGCCACAGAAACAATGAGACATTGTTAATTACCCACCTGGACATCTCCTCAACACAACTCGGCACAACAGAAGCACCACAGCCAAGGATACGTATGACAAGCCAAATCCCTTACAAATGGTTTTAAAGGTCAGAAAAACTTCACAAACAATTAAGAGTATCTGGCAGGAAAAGCAGTCAGTGCTGTAACAGGGGCTGGTGAAATCCTTAGTGATAAAAATGTGTAAGAGAAGTAGTATTAGTCAAGAGGTATCTGAGTACAGGACACTTGTGCCACTGGTATCCCTTCCTCTGTGTTCTTGTTTTCAAGCAGATTTCATCAATTTAGGTGTCGGGTGCACTTTAAGATTTAATTTTGAAAAATTAAGCTGAAACACTGCAGGTATTTAGTGCTTGCCTATATTCCCTGAGCACAGTAGAGCTTCTTTTAGCAGAACAGTGTACCCAACACCAGCAGAGGCAAGCCCAGCATCCCTCCTCACATTGCTTGCAAAAAACCACTGAATCTCTCTTATGCAAAAAAGTTCCCTCCCATGTGCAGCCCGTCCTCTTTACTTCTGCTGAGGCATAACAGCAACACTAGATTGTTGCTCTGTAGCTCTTTCAACACTTCCAGCAGTATGTTGAAATCTAGGTCAAGCAGATCAAATGCTGTACCACACTGATCACCAACATATTTAATACATAAATAATATTATCATATATTATGCACATAATAATAGCACGCTTAATGTTTTCCTGACAGTATTATTACTAAGTCTATCTAGAGGGCATAGTCAAATCTCTTTTTGAGATATCAGTTCTCTAAATTTGTCCAGAACTTGCCACTAATACTATTTTTATGTCAAAAGATACACATCTTGCAACGATACAAGCATAACTTGAACATTCTACAAGCATAACCTAAACATTCTCTAAATTATTCAAGTAGAGATTTTTCCAAGTTAACCACCATGGAAGGGCTAGAGTAACCATTTGCCATGATTAAAAAAAAGAAACTACCTTGATTTCTCCATACCTTTCAGGGCCTCATCGATGTACCTGCGGAAATAATCCACCCGCCGAGTGTCATTGAGGAGATCCCCGGCGTCTCCTGTTGGCACACCGTTCCCTGCTATGTATATTGGCATCTTTGAGCCTGTGTATTCCTGGGATACAAACTTCAGCAGCCTTCTCAATCCCCAAGGGACCACATGGATCCAGGAGGAGGCAGCCTGTGGCCAGGAAGGATCTACGTGCAGGGAGAAGTTCCCAATGGTCTCGTAGCCTGGCGTGCACGTCTCATTAGTCCCGGCACTGACCAGGCGGGAAGTGTAATGGGAAAGGCCAAAGAAATCTGCAGTCCCTTTCACCAAGGACTTCTCCTCCTCTGTAAACACAGGCAGCTGTGCAACTGTCCTGGAGCACTGCTGGTTAACTTCCTGGATCTGAGCCTTCAGGATATCTGGGTAATCACCATTAACAAATACGGGGTGAGCAAACCAGCCAAGCATGAACTGCAGGTACCTCTCAGATGCCCTCACATCCTCAGAGCTGGTTGGAGTCTTGGGTTCAGCCCAGTCTGAGTTCAGCACCAGCCCCACCTTTCCCAGCTGCTGAGAACGGTACTTGTCATTATACAGGTGCCAGACCTTGGCATGAGCCTTGAGAATTGTGTGAGCAACCTGGAGCAGAAAGCAGAGGAAAATGTGTCACAAAGGATTGTACAAAAACTCTTAAGCACTGGGTTTATTGGGATGTGAAAATGTCCTGTCCATCCAAAAGAAAACACCTTGACAGAACAAATAATGATAGACAAGGAGTGTAGCAGGCTTTGGAATAAGCAAAAAATCAGACTATCCATCCACATCAGCTTTCAAAATAGAAAAATCAAATAACACCTGGCCTCTGTTAAGTAACCCATTTTTTAACAAGTATCGTAAATCCAGCAACCAAACAGTTGTCTCCCAGGCCACATTAGGTTTGAACGCACTTAAAGCACAGAGCCATCATGGAAAACAACCCAAAAAGAGGAGCTGCAGGATCCTAATTATTTCTGTGGCCCTACCTTGTAAGATGCTTCTCCTGGGTCAGCGATTCCTGGAGGATGCTCTCCGGTGCCATAGCCAGCGTAGCTGATAACCCAGGGCTCATGGAACGTAACCCAGAGCTTGACCCGATCCCCAAATGTGGAAAAGCAGAAGTCTGCATAGCTCACAAAAGCATCTATGATACTTTCATTCTGCCAGCCACCAAGAGCCTGCAGAGCTTGGGGCAGGTCCCAGTGGAACAGAGTCACCATGGGCTCAATGTTAGAGTCCAACAAGTGGTCAATTAGATGGCTGTAATAATAAACACCCTTGAAATTGATGGTCTTGTTGGTGCCAGTAGGGAAAATTCTAGACCAGGATATGGAAAATTTGTACAGCTGGGGTTGAAGACCCCTAAGCAGGTACATGTCATAGCTGGTTTTATAGTAGCTGTCACATGCCACGTCTGCTGTTTGGTTCATGTGGACATGGCCCTCGTGCCCAAACTGGTCCCAGATGCTCTCTCCTTTGCCATCCTCTGCCCAAGCTCCTTCGATGTTAAAGGCACCTGTGGATACACCCCAGAGGAATCCACTTGGGAAAACATCTTGCAGGAAAGAATCCCTCTCTGATTCAGACTGTTCAGCAAACATTTCCCAGACTGTTTGATAGGAGGACCGAGGGGCAAGAAGAGCATCTGGGTTTTCCTGCAGAGTATTTGTTTCACTGGAAATATAATAAATAGAAGTTAAAATTTCCAAGGTGGATGCCAGTGCCATAAAACTTGCAAACATAGAGTAGAAATGAAATCTGCTTCCAATTCAGGTCACATGAGCCACTTATAGTTCCTTTGACATCTGATCAATCTGCTCAACCTGCCCAATCATCTCATCAACACTGCTCTCTCCCAGCTGGGACGTGAAGGTGGAGGGCAGTGGGTAACTGCAGAACAGCTCTTTCCATGTAGAGTTTCATAATTCATTCGTTAGGTCAGAGGTACAAACAAAATCCTTGCAGTGAGCAGCAATTTCCCATGCTACAACTGCTTCATGAGTTTTCTGCCACTGTAATCCTGAGCATCTCCCTGCACAATGACATCTCCCATGTTGCCCTAAGTTCAGTTGGCTTCTCCCCTAGGAAAGCCTCTACTGGATTTTATTTATAATCATTTTGCTCTTGAAAAAAACAGAAGGCTTGAAAAAAATGTACTTGTTACTATTGGCTTGAAGGTGCAATTTAGGTAAGCAAGGATGAGAGAGTGGAAGAGGATTACATTATAGGATTAGTAGCAGGATAGAGGACTGCAAGTAATTGGAAGAGACTGGGCTCAGCAGAAAAAACAGCCCTTTGCAGTCCTTTCAGCAACTAACAACAGACTTTACCACTAAAATGTCTCGTCTCCCTGCACTTAGGTTTCTAGAGGATGCTGTTTTATTACTGTATCTTATTATAGTATTGTATGGTGCTACAGTATTTTTAATAGTACCTTAAAAATTGAGGTAGGTAGTCCATGAACTCATTAATGTCACACCCAATCATATGTACTTCTTCTTTATTAAAAGCTGCAAACAAACAAATGGTAAGTGATGGATGTAGTCTTAGATGGCATGGACTGCATGACACTGCTTGTAACAAACAATTATAGCTTGAAAGAAATTCTACCTAATATCCAACCTAAACTTCCCCTTTGGCAATTTGAGGTTGATGAAAAAGGATGAAAAGATTTGGGAAAGATTTCCTGCTTCCCCTCCCTCAACACTCACCATCCATCCTTAATTTTCCAAGAATACTATAAAAAAACCCATAAAGTTAATTTCATCTAATAGCAGCAACCTAGACTGGATGATTTTGAATTTCCTCTCTGAGCTATCATGCAGATCTTACCCAAAAAACTCTCCTTCTTCAAACATCACTCACCTGTAACAATGGCACCTACAGGTACGAAAGGATGCCCTTCCATGGAAGCACAGTCAGAGACCTTTACACTAAAAACCAAGATGTCTTTATCCTTCCAGAGACTCTGCAAAACAGAAATCTGGGAATAGTACCAACAGGAGCACCAGCCAGCCAGTAAAAACCATGTTCTCTGCATTTTTTGCAATTTACATGGGCAGCTCCTTATCCTGCTACCCAGATACTGGATTACAAATCTTTGCTTACGAATTTTAAGAATGCAGTTCACTCCCAGAGGTTCAGTATAGGTTATCATAGGTACCAGCCTACAGCATCACTGATGTTGGTGCTGCCATGAGATCTAATCCTTTAATAAACTCACCCTCAGTAACATTTCTAGCAGTGCCTCTGCTGATGAGGAATGTGAAGTTTAGTAGCACTGCTGTGCTCTTGCTAGAGTTTAATATCTTTCAGTACTTGGCCCAACAGCTTAGCTATCAAAACACTTAGCATGTGAGAGAGGTTTTTCAGTCCCAGACAAAAGAATTCTCCAATTCCAGTTGTTAATACATCAATAATAAGCTTTGACCAAGATGATCCTTTCCACCATTTTCCAAAAACAGTTTTAAAGTTAGAATAACAGAAAAATGAGCACTTGGCAGCTGCTTCCTAGTGTAGCTCTGCCTGAGCTTGCACAGAAAATCAGAACTCTTTAGACATGCACCACAGTACATGAAATTCTGCTCCTGCTTAGAGTCTGCTGTTTGCTGCTATCATTTTAACCCTGTGCATAACGTTACCTGGAATTCACTCAATTTCTCGTAGAAATCTGTTTCATTTCCACAATGGTACCGAAGGTTAAGAGACACAAAGTCTACTGAATCCTGGAAACAAGAACAGGAAAATAATCATGCTGGAGAAAAATGGGGGTTTTAAAAAAATTATATTAAAAAAACATAGAACTGTGTAAGGTTTGAAAAAGACATATTGCTGGAGTAAGAAGCCATTCAGCTGTGTGGGAAGCCTGGAAAATATAGAGAGCATGAACTGGATACTCTGTGGGAAGATGTGTTTTCCACGTCTCCTTTTAAACAAAGTACAATTTAAGCAACTAAATTAAATTTTATGTTATGAATTTAATATGAATAACTGACAGGTAATTTCTTAATTTCTGTTTATGATTTATCAGAGAAACCTTTATAACTATGTGGTTCAGGTAGGCCTTATCAAAACCCTTGGTTCGAAGTCCACTTCAGAAATCTTTAATCATTCCATACCACAAGTGTTATCCCACTAGAAGTCATCAACCCCAAGGGAACAGATTGCATTCTCTTGTTAAACCAGCTGATGAAGCTGGAAGAAAACTGATAATCTTTCAGTTTGATTTGCAGTTCAATGTTCTCTTCTAGTTTAGTCAGCTCATCTCAAGTTCTTTGCTCTTCCTACAAACCACATCTTGCTTAAATCCTTGCCATGTCACACCTACAACATTGCTTGACTTGGTTCTAGGTTTTGAAGGATTATGAACAGAGCAAAAAAATCCTGCACTGTCATGTGTACTCCATAACCTACATCAACATCCTCTGGGTGGGGACAGCTGTGAATAGGGAACTGCATCTTTAAGAAAGGATGTGACTGCCTTTGTGGAGATTATGCTCTCCTCGTTGTGCCATCCCTGTGCAACCACATCACTTTTAGCACAGCTCAGCCTGGGTTTTAACATAATCAGCAGATATTTTAAACAGCAGCTAATTAGGATCATGTATCAATATCTTTGGTGGTGCATTAAGCACACCTGCAGAGAAAATGGCAACAGGTAGATTTTTTGGAGATGCCTTGTCATTTAGCAAGTCTATTGCTAACATTGCCAATTTTGAGAGCAAATTTGTCTCCATGTAGTTTAATCAGTGCCTACCAGCCAAGAAAGAATGCTGAAACAGTTTTTACATCAGTAGTTTCACATAATCTGACTAATCAAATAATTAGAGCTTACCAAACTTGTCAACCTGCTAAAATCTTATTAACTTGCAACGAGTCACTGGATCCCATCTATAAAACCAAAGCTAAAGTAAGGCAAATTTATATAAATTTGGAAGCATTTCCTTAAGATGTTACCTGAAGAGAAACTGAAAGCAATTCTGACAAAGCATTGTCCAATACATGATCCATTTCCAAAGCAATGGACAGCTTTCCACCTTGACAAAGAAAGAGAAGTATGTTAGTAACACACTAAGGACAAATAAAAATTTCAGTTTACTGCAGTTATTTTAAAACCAGTTTTAAACTGTTGAAGCTGTGGAATACCAGGCATTACTCCAGGTAGTTGATTTCAGAATACCCTCTGTGATTTCAATGGAGAGCTGAAGAAGGTAGAAATTCAAAGGCACCACTCAAGGAAGCTTTGTAAATAAAATGCCCTTTCACTCCCTGCAGCATTATAAGTAATATTTTATTAATTATCATGCCTTTGTGATAGTTCTACACTTTATTATTTTTTTAATCCGTTCTATGCTGAATAGTTTTGAGATGTTGGGGTGACAGGAACTTGGAGGGACAGGAGATGCAGGAAGGAATCTGGGCAACTTCTAAGGGCTATCACCAGATAGTGTGAACTATACAACGAAGTCTACCTGACAAATGCAAGAATTAGAAATTAATTAACTAATTTAAAATTTGGGAAAATAAATAGCATCTCAGCCAACTCTACTGGTTGTCTGTCTGGGACAGAAAAATTCCAAGGCCAAAGAAGGCAGACCCAAGGTGATATCTGCTTGGAAAATCCCAGGTACCCATCATGGAAGAGGTGAAATTGTGTTGCCCTGTGTAACACAGATAGATTTGGGATTTAATTACTGTAAACCCCAGTCTTCCACGAGGAAAGTCAAAGGACACTGCAAACTCCCTCCGCATTTTCACTGTGCCTTGTTTTTTCATGGTTCCAGGCACATTTCAGAAAGGTTTTAGTCTTTCCTCTGTGGGTCAGGAAGAGGCACACAAAAGAATCTACATACAGACCGCTTGTAGCAGTTGCTACTTAAACGCTATCACAAAGTATTTGTGAGCCACATTGAAAAACCCCGCTCTCCTTACCTGCTGGCGAGATTCTCTCGTGGAGCGCGGCGTAAAACCCCTCATGAGCAGCAGCCAGAGCCTGCACTCGCTCCCGAGGCTCAGCGTAGGGCAGGCTCCGAAGGACCTCCGGCAGCTCGCTGAAGGACAGCCACACATCCACCAGGTCCCCAAAGGCCCGGAAGCTGAAATCCGCGTACTCCACGAAGAGCTCGGGGAAAGGCCTGGCCGTGCCGGCGCCGGGCACGGGGCCGCGGTGCAGAACCAGCAGGGTTCGGAGGCCGGCGGCAGCCACGGCCCTCAGGAGCTCTCGGTAGCAGCGCACGGAGGCCCCGTCGGCCCTGGAGGCGTCCCCCGCGGGCAGCAGGCGCGCCCAGGGCAGGAACAGCTTGTAGTGGGTCACCCCCAGCGCCCGGAGCCGCGACAAGTACGGCGGCAGCTCGGAGGCCATCAGCTCCGGCTGGCACGGGTGACCCCGCAGCTCCTCGGGCAGGAGCTGGTCCCGCAGGCCCAGCCTCTCTGCCACATCGCTGGGTAGAGGCCCGGCAACGGTGAGAAAGTCCTGAGCAAATTCCCCATCTATCCCAAGGCTGAGAGAAAGCGAGAGAAGGAAGATGACCGTCTTACGAATCGGGTCCATTTCTGAACCTTGCTTCAGAAACAATTATTCCACACTACTTATACGCCAGTAGAAGTAATATTTAACTGAAATTATCTATTCCATAGATAAATGTTCTCTGAACCAGCTGACACTCGAATAATAACAGACCAGGACTTTTACACAGTAGATAAACAGATAGATTAACACAAAAAAACCACTTTCAATCAGTTGGAGAAAGGTCATGTGAGAACACTTTCTGAGATGCTCATGTTTCCCCTTAGGTTTAAACATCAGTTGACATTTGCTAATATTGCCTCCCCTTTAGAGGAAGATGAAACAAGTAGATAAACCTTCCCTGCTCTTTTGGCCTTTTTCAGCTTTAGAAGAATCCCAGCACAGCTCTGGCTGCAAAAACCAACAAAAGCAGTGTTATCTGCACGGCTGGGGCTGGGTCCACCACAGCTCAGGGCATGCAGGGCAGCAGGAAGGAGGCACATTTGTGCTCTGATCCTGGGTGGATGGAGGAAATCTGAGATGTGGCACCTCACCCAGCTGGAAAAGTGACTCTGATGGGAATTCAGGCAGCAGCAACAGTGTGCTTCCTGCTGCCCAGTAAAATCCAGGAATTTGGGTCTCATTTCTTTGCTTTCCAAACCACTTCCTCCTTCAGCCCTGAAAACACTGCTCTCCCAGCAGGGTGGACATTCAGGTCACCCACCTGAACTGCTGAAGGGCAGAGCTCATGCTGCTCTTCTGCATTCCAATATAGCACAACTGAAGAGGTGAAAACACTTTTAAACTAACTAAATGCAAAATTCTACGTACCTATGAAATGTTGGGCCTGTCTCAGAGTTTATCTCCTTTAATAACAGAATTTTGTCTCAAGTGTACCTGCAATCATCTGGGCAGGTTATTGCTGTCAAGCAATATTATCTTTAAGTTACAGTAGAAGACATCCCTCAACATTTGCTCCAACCTTATACAGGGATTGTCATTTGTGTACTTTGACCCTATTTGGCTCCCAGATGATTTTTTTTTCAGGAAGCCCTAAAGAGCTGGCTGTAACATTGTGCTGAGTGATCTGACCAAGTCCCTTCCACTCTGATGTCTGAAAAGCAGGTTTAAACATTAACTTTACAGCACCACCTGCTGCTTCCTTTTCAGTAGAGCTGCATTAACTCAGAGAATGCCCCTCTCAGCCTACAGAACTGGGGAAAGAAGCAAGAAGACTTTCTCCTACATGAAGAGCATTTCTTTTCTTTTCAAACAAAGATTGAGAGGAGGGGAAAACACACGGTGAAAGCCAAACATCTTCCTATCATTATTTTGAAAGTAAAGGAACAATATAGAATAATATGAATGAAATGTAGAATTTGCCAAAATGCAGTTCGTGAAAGAGAATGAGTGGAGAAGTTGCAGTTAGTACCCAGTGATGGGGTAGCGTTGATGGCAAGTATTTTTGATTCCCTCCACTCCTTAAATAGAACTGTTATTTTTAATACTTTCTTAGAGCAAGGGGCAACTCTCCAAAGCTGGGAGAGATTAAAAGGAAAAGAATACTGTCTTACAAACCAGCTCAACATCTGAGCATCCTTCAGAAACGGTTATTTCATTTCACACTATTCTTAAATAAAACATCTAACTTTGACATATTTCATGCATCACAAATGTTTCTTAGGTGCTGGTATCCAGTCAACAAGACAAATATTCAGGTATTTTAAATTTTTTCTAGATTATTTAATAATCCCATCGTTTACAGTAAAAAATTGAGAACAGGAATTCAAGCAAAGTTTTTTTTTTATAGAAAGATCTACAAATATGTTTACAAATATAGTCTTAAAAATCCCTCACAAATGGTGGCAGTTTTTAATTCACTTACTAGTCAAGACATTCATCAAGGTTGGGGGTTTCTGCCTTGCTCACTTAAAGCCTTGCTTTGGGCTTGGCTATTTTCAATTTTCTATTTTACAAATGCAACAGAAGCCTGCATATCTTTAGTCCATCTAAAAAGAAAGAGAAGCAGTCAGTTTCTCATTGCCTATTACAGGAAGTTTAAAAAAACTTTTAAAGAAGAGCATCTGTCATCCAGGAAATTTGGTCTTCATTAAGACATTCAACATTTAGATCACTATTTTTCCAGCCTCAAGTTACAGGCATAGAAAACAGCAATCTCACATGTGAGTAACAACAAATCCAACCCCCCCAACATTTAATGGTTTTATTTATGTTTAAAAAACCAGTAAAGACCTATAGCTTAAAATGTCTACTAAGAACAATGTAAAATTATCTTATTTAAAACAGAAACATCTACATAGCTTGATGATGAAAAAAAGCTATTGCATGATTCTCCTCTGCATCCAGATGATGGCACTGAAATTCAGAGCTGAATGAGAAATCACACATTACTGCCCACACTCTGGCACAGTCATAGGAATTGAAGGAATTAGCCATAAGCAATCCCTGCAAGAAAAGAATGCATTTTGGAACTTGTAACCAGTCAGCTCTACAATGCCACTCTCAGCCCTCAGTCCTCCAGCATGTAGTTTGGGTTGACAACCAGGAATGGATCATCATCAAAAGTCTCCTCATCTCTGGATCCTCTCAGTCCTGACTGGGACAGTTCAATCAGAATGTGGTCCTGCAACAAACAAAGATTTGTGCTGAAACAAGGGCAGAGAGCTTTGTTTGTACTCTTTTTGAAAGGCATTTTTATAGTGGTAGGACCTCTTATTAATTACTTAACCCTTTTAATTGTGAACTCCCTGTAACAGATTCTAAACAATCACATTCAGTGGAAACTTCTATGCCGTATCCTCTCTGGGAACTTTTCAGCCTAGTGCTTTCCTACCCAATGGTTTCGTGTCTTTAAAAGTGAAAAGCAGTTTATTTTGTCACACTTTTCCCTCCAAAATGCCCTTGTGCCCCTCTGACTTAAGGCTATCCATTGAATACAAGTGTTAATTGTATTTTTGTAACCTAATGTATAACTAATACTATAAAAACAGAGAACAATATCACATTTCTGTAGTGACGTAGTATAGCATACTTTGAACTTACACACATCTCTAATTTATTCCAGTGGTTTTTTTGCAATTACAGTAACAGGTGTTAAATAAAGAAGGCATTTATACTGCATCAGTCAACATAATAGAAGAAAACAGATTTCTCCAAACAGGAATGTATTCCATTAAAAATGAAACATTTTTAATATATAAATTACAACTCTATACAAGTTAAAACCCTTTTTCACTATCCACACATCTCTATACATACATAATGTGTAAGTCGGTGAATGACCCTCTCTATGATCTTCTTTTTATTTATCAGTTCTTCTTCAGATTCGATTTCAGATTCAATTTCCTTTAGATACCAATTAATAAGTTCACTCCTCTTCAGTGCTGCATCGTCCTCTTCTGCAGAGAAAACAATGTGCATAAACACAGCAGCAGTAAACTACCACTCAAACCATAGGAGAAAAGGATTTATATTTTAACATTCACAATGCTGAAGAAAAAACCATGATTTTTAAGATGTTTAGGAAATGTCAGACTTCAGGGTTTTTTTTCTTAAAGCCCCGTATTTTGCACAGGAGGGTGTGTCATGGTTTAATTGGAGATAATTAGATTGAGACTGGAAGTTTTCAGTTCTATGCTTTCAAGTGGCTTCCAAATCTCATCAGCCTTTCCTCTAAGTAAGGGCTAAAGAAAAACCACTGTCACACAAAGCCAGGAGTCATGTGTATGTACATGACTCCACATGTACTCAGCATTTCAACAGGTACTGTCATCTCCATACCCTCCCAAAAGCTTCGTAGCTTTAGTATCTGCTGTGAGACATAACTGCTGCATTTCACTGCAGGAGGGGCCTCACTGCAACTGAAATACTGCAGCTTCTGAAGAACTAACCCAGCCATTTGATTAAGACAGGCTGTGGTTGCTGGCATGCATGAAAACTCAAGAGTGAGAGATGCAGTAACAATTGCCCCCTGAACTCAGGGTTTGCCTCCTTTGCAATGAAGAAACTCTTACCTTCCTCTGCCTTCCTGAGGTGCAGCACCAGGAGGTTGGAAATCCGTCGGTACTCGGAGAAGCCCAGCCTGAGAGAAGCTTTGGGGGCAGTGTCCTTGCTCACATCCTCAGAATGTCCATTGACCCCGTTCACAAGACCATTGACCCCAGCTGGAGCTTCTGCCTCGCCTGGTTGGACACACGCCCACATTAAAAGCTGCAACATCTTTTAGCTATTTAATACTCTGAGCCACTGAAAAGCCTTGCACTGACCAGCCAGGTGAGCTGCTGAAGGAGGCTGAAGAAGCAAGAAAGTTAAGAACAGAAGCCCAGATTTCTAGAGCTCATTAGATGAGAAACAGGTGAGAAACTGAAGAGTAGCACATGCTCAATTGAGATAAGCTGTAAAGACTCAAAGGACTTTCCCCTTTGAAAAATTCCTCTGTAAGTAACTTACCATTGACTCCATCTTGGTCCTCTGGATCCTCCACCTGCTGCTCATCATCTTGGTCTAAATTGACATCAGGAGTCTCAACTCTAATGATGGACTTATTTAAGAGCCTGAAAGCTTCCTTCACATGTTTTGGGTGAACCTGAGGAAGATTTGAAAAAAATATTTTTTAACAGGCACGGGGGCTCTTCTAGTTTTCAAACAGCTCCAGAAACTCATCTCTGACTCTGACAAAGGGATTTTCTACACATCTCACCTGATTAATCCTAAGCAGTAAAGACTCTGCAAGTTAAATTATATTCCATCACAAGTACTCCAAGGTCATGCAAGGTTATGGAGGGAAAAGCAGCCTGATTAATCTTTCAGGGTTTAGCAATCATGTGGAGTCGGATAAAACTTTTACTAAGCCAGGAACATTTGGGTGAAAGATCAGTGGAGCAAGAAACATGAAAGAAATGGGTCTGAACAGAGACATTATGAAAGAAAGAGAGATGTAATTAATGATACTCTCCTTCCAGAACAGAAAAGCAAAAACTGGAAAAATCATCTGTAGCTGAGCTATAAGCTTAAAGGTATCTGTTTCTTTATAAACTGAATTTATTTAAAAGAACTCAAAGGGCGTCCTTTCACAACCAGTGTGCCATCCCTGCACCTGTGTGTCACATAGCCTCTAATCAACATTTCCAAAGGCCTGCTGCGTTTGAAAGCAGGGACCAGAGGGGCAGTAATCACACTACAGTTAACAGCCAGAACACAATGTGCTTTTCAGCAGTGGCTGATGTGAGCAAGAGCTCAGATCATACATACAGATACTCGAGGGGAGGTTAAGATACTTCAATGAACTTTGGCTTTTTAGATTGCAAATGGAAGAGAGCCAAGAGATTACAAACTATGATAGACCAGGAACGAAACTGCCAAAACTGCCAACAGCCCTGGCTGACAGTAGTAGGTGACTGTTATGACTTGACAGGTAGGAGGCTGAGAGTGCTGACACAGCTGTGACACAAAATCATGCAAGTTCTCAGTTTGAACCAGCTGACCTGTTTTACAAGCCACCCCTTCAAAACAGTGTTTCTGGCACACAAACTCAGACCGAGTATGACCACAACCCCAAGCTGTCCTCCTCACCCACAGGACTACATCCGAAATCACAGTCAAACAGCAAATGCAGCACTCCCACCCAACTCCATGAACACTTCCCCAGATGTCCTGCACGCCCCTGATACCTCGTCACAGCAGTGCATGCGGGCCATGGCCTCAGACAGGCGGATCATGCTCTCCAGCTGCCTCACCGTGATCCTCCAGGATGACTTGGTCACCCCAGAGCCGTCGCGCTGCCGCAGCCGCTTGTACTGCTCCACTATGAAGTCCTCTGACTCCTTGGATATCTGTGAGGCACCAGAGTTTGATCAAACAGAGGCATCAAACAGCAGTTCCAGTAGTCAAAAGTATTAAAGCTTTTTCTTCTTGCATTAGATTGGCAGTTCCCAGCCTTTGCTGTACTGGCTCCTGCTGTTATTTGAAATATTCTATGCTATACACATACTCTACTAAAATATAATGACAATCACAGTAATGTAAAATTATGTTGTAATAATGATGACACTTATCAATGATAATGACATTATAAGTAAGTACATTAACTAATTTGCAGTAATTTTTAAAATAATTTCTACTTTCCTGTACCACTGACTTGTCTCTAGGTATAATTCACGTCTGTCCCTACTGGACTGTTCTGTTTAAAGACCTATGAAAAATCCAACACACAGCTCATCCCAGCTGCTACTTGGATAAACCCCCAAAAAATCTGTAGTTAGACCAGTTTCCCATGTTCTATATTTTACCAAAAAGCAAACAAATACAGGCACAATATGCTTTTAAAATATAAATGCAAACCGATTAAGCAGTAAGTCTATAAAATACAAAACCTCTGCAGCAGCCATGATGAATAACCCATGCCTGTGAGGTATGAGAAGGGATGAAAGTGACCCCTCAATTGTTCTAGACAAAGGTTAAGAACTGCCATGGACTCTAAGAGTCTCAGCTGGGCTGGCAGGGTTTCTGGAGTTTAGGAATACCAAACACTCTGTTTCTAGACAATAACTTGAGTTTATGGCTCCTTCCTTGACAGAACACTACCCCAAGTGTCTTGGTGTTTGCTGGAGAAAAGCCTTCTGCAGAGTGACTGCTCCTTTGGACTTCCTCAGAAGAACAACTGTTCCACAGCTTACTTCAAAAGCAGAATTACCTTGGGTTTAAACTGCCTCGCAAACAGCAGATACCTTCGGATATCATCCAAGGAATAGACACGGTCAACAGACTCCTCCACTCTGGAATGCAGATCCACGATGCGCCGGGCGATGGCGTAATCGATCACCTGGGATACAGAGCTGTGTCAGGATCACTGCACGGCATCAGCCAAAGAGCACAACAACTCTTCTATTCTTCCTTCCCCTTCCCTCTGCTCACTTGGAATCCTCGTGGCAGAGTTAGCCTTTACAGTAGCCAAACTCTCTGCTAGGAGGTACATGGAGAATGCCCTGGGGGTTCTTAATACAAGGAAACACAGCAGAGGAGGGATAAAAGGCAGTTTTGGGATTTATAACCTCTTGGAACTCTCCTGGGTTACAAGTTAGCCAGAGAACAGGCGGAAAGCAGCACTTTGCAGCGTGGGAACTTTCTTCCTTTTCAGCCTGCTCTGCCTCTCTCTTCAGTCCCTTCTCAATTAGATAATCACTCTGAGCAGAACAGTGGCTGAACCAACATTAATCTCTGGATCTCACGTGTTCCCAAGGCAAATGCCACATAGACAGGTGGCAGCAGTCTCAGCTTCAGTGACCAGCCATTTGTAAAAATGACTAACGATGTTAAGTTTGCAGGTCAAACCACTACAGGATGAAAAGGCATGAAAAGGCAGTCCTTGTACTCAGCAGAGCATGTTCAAATTTGTACTGCCAGCTTTTAGCTGCACAGAGAGTGCAGAAAAGCAGGAGCAAGACATTCTCACGAGATTCGCTTTGCTCAAAATTGCAGAGGGCCACCAAGATGGTCAGAGGGCAAGAGAACATGATGTGTGAGAGGCTAGAAGAGCTGGGTCTTTTCAGCTTGAAAGGAAAGCAACTGCTTTACTGGCCAGCATAGATGTGATGAATACAAATAGATCTTTGATAAGAGGTAAGTCACGTGAACTGAACCATGAGAAATTCTGATCAGATATAAAAGTTATTATTTTTTGAATGCATGAGAGTTGTCACACATTGCAGGGGCGTGGAGAGACTGCAGAATCTCCATCCTTGGAGATAGCCAAAACTCATCAGGTCAAGTCTTGGCAAACTGTTCTCAGCTGTTTGAGTGCAAGGTTCTAGATTAGAGACCTCCAGGGATCTTTTCTGACTCAAAGTGTTCTACAATTCCTTAACATTACCTCATTACATTCATCCACAAGGATGAAGAAGAGATCAAAGCGGGACATGATGGGAGCTGACAGGTTGATATTTTGCTTCAGTGACTTGGATCTGTCATAGCGGCCACCAACTGGGTTTGCTGCAGCCAAAATGGAGGTCCTGGCATTCAGAGTAGCCTGACAGGGGGAAAAAATAAATTTTAAAAACCCTGTATCTGCAACTACTTCCTAAACCAACTCACTGCAACCCAAATGGGTCAGCATAACACTTTTTAGATGGAGTTCAATATAGGTATTACAACAGCCACTCCTCAAAAGCACCCAAACGCCACCAACAGGCCCTTTCTAACCAGGTCTCTGCCCCAAAACTCAGTTTGATGATCAATACTGTCACACTCTTGCCAATAATACTGAAAAAGCCCTAAAACTTGCTTTTCAGGAGATCCTGTTTTTCTACAGATACACATCATTCTGGAACCTTTTCTGGTGTTACTTAAAGGTTAGGCTTTTCCCATTTTCTGTTTCTTCTCCACTACTATCTCTTTTTAACTCTCAGTAACATTTCTGACCTTCTTTGGGTACAACAACCAACTTTGCAAGGAGTGATCTCTGTCCTGCCACAGCGAGGCAGCTGCAGAGGTGGCACGAAGATCTGGCAGGTGAAGCCACATCAGCATACACAACAAAGAGTCAGGTGATGTTACAGACTACACAGAGGAGTAGTGCAAGCTACCTTCACTCCAGCCTTAGTGATGGATATTGTCTGCTGCTCCATTGCCTCGTGAATGGCTACTTGATCCCGCACGTCCATCTTGTCAAACTCATCAATGCAACAAACCCCCTGCAGCGAAAGAATGGAAATAAGTGACCCAGATTCAATCATTTTTGGAACAAAAAAAAGCATCGCTAAGACAGTTTAGGGATGCAGGAACCTCTCCCCTTCCCTGACTCACGTTATCTGCCAGCATCAGTGCTCCAGCCTCAATGACAAATTCGTGGGACTCCTCGTCTTTCACCACAGCCGCTGTCAGACCCGCGGCGCTGGAGGCTTTGCCACTGGTGTACACAGCACGGGGACTGAACTCATCCACGTGCCTGTGGAAAAGGGGAATAAAACCTCCAGTACTTCATCTATCTCTGATATTTTCAAATGGGCAATTAATTTGTATTTTTAATATTAAACCTCCTTTGAAAATATTTTGAAATTCGTACGCTGAGTTTGCTTAAGCCCTGTTCAAATACTTCAACCACACCCACACAATCTCTGGGAAATATTCTCAAATATTTTATTTCCCTTTCCTATATTTAACACAGAAAAGGCACAGTGCGCATTTATAGCCCTAGTCACATTGGACAATATTTGAATACTGGGTCTTAATCTCACCTTAGAAACTGACTCTTGGCTGTACTTGGATCCCCAACAACACAAACATTGATGTCCCCACGCAATGAAGTGCCTTCTGAAGTGATCTTGGGAACTCCTCCAAAGAGCATCAGCAGGACTCCACGTTTTACTTCATCATTACCTGCACCAGAAAAAGACATTTAACTAAAAATCCAGAGAAAACACCACAATTTTCCTATTTAAAAAACCTCAATCCCACTATAATTTTAGAGCATTTGGGCACATCCGCTTGGAATTCACCTATTTGCTAAACATGCAGTAAAGTCTGTAGGGTTTAATAGCAGAACACCTGACATCAAACCCAACCCTTCAGATTGGGCTTGGAGGCCTTAAGGACTAAACACAAGCACTCAAAAAATAGATTTTCCACTTCTAGCACAAGCAATGCTGAGGGGAAGGGACTGTGGTAGCTGGCACAGGGCTGTCAACCTTCCCCAAAAACTACAGAGGCAGTAAAAGGAATTAATATTTACACAAGTGAAATCTTCCCTCTCTGAGGCCACAGGTGGATTCTTACCATGGATAGTGGGGAAGAGGCTGGTGCAGAGATTATGGTAAAGGTTCTTATCTTGACTCATTTCAAAAACCTTTTCCCACTCTTTCACAGACATTTGGTTTTTAATGCTTTCTGCAGTCTGTTCTTCATCTCTGAGCTCTTTTCCACCAAACTAAACCAAGGAAATAAAAGTAATAACAAAGTCACTAGTGAATGTGAGCACTGCAGACGGGTCACAAAAACTTGCTCTGAAATCTAGATGGGAGGAACGTGCTCTGAAAAGCTGCCCTTAGGCTAAATAACCTCATCACCTTATACCTTTAGAACCCAATAGCCAATTTCCTAGCAGGCAGAATCAATGGTGTAACTTCAGTTAGTGAGAAAATCCCAAGTGAGTTGCCTGTACAGAGATTTAAAAAAGAGTAAAAACAATATGATTTCCTTTGACTAAAATTGTCCTTGTAGGCATTCTTACATTAACTGTAACTTCCAAGGTCCTTTGCTGCTCTGAAATGGGGGCCAGAAACGCCTACTCTCAGAGGAGTCTCTTTATCCTATATGATGGTGATGCTGCTAGCAGAATAACAGATTTCAGTATCACGCCGTGCCAAAACCCAGAAGTAGTCAGTATTACTCATGTTGTAGTAACATCCCAAGATGTCACTTGATAAACCAGAGAGAACAAAAAGGATCCCTGTTTTTTCTGTGACAAAATGCAGCAATAGGATTTCCTGAAAGGAAAGGCTGCAGAAATGGATGAAAGCTGAAGGGAAATATACATGCCAGTTAGCTGTTTAGAACAAACTGTGACAATGGTAAATAATTACATCTGTGAAAAACCCTATGAGCAACAAAGACAAGAAAAGAGCCTCGCTACATAAATTCAATGAGAATTTAAAGACAGTCAAACCAACGCGGAAAAGCGGCACACTTAAAGCTTCCTGCTCCCTAATTTGAGGGAAAACCAAACGAAACAGAAATCCCCAACACCTTTAAATCTCCTTTCTCTGCAGACTCACCCGTGGATTTGTCGGTGCGACGTAACAGGCCAGAAAGACGAGCTTATAGGAGAGCTCGCGGACGCCGAGGGCGCGCAGTCCCCGGACGCCTTCGGTCTCGTAGCCCTCCGTCCCCGTCACCCGCGAGCTGGTCTCCGCGCGTAACCCTGCCGGGGAAACCGCACTCAGGACGGCGGCTCCCCGCGGCAGCGCGAAGGAGGGCGCCTCACGGAGGCCTACGACAAACCTGGCGTGGAGAGCTGGGCCACGTCGGGCACGACGATGAGAGAGCCGGTGAAGTCGCACTTGTCCCCCGCCTGGGCGGATTCCACGGCCTCGGCGCGCAGGATCACCTCCAGGCTGCGCGGGATGCTGCCCCGCGGCAGCTCGGCCTGCGTCTCCTGGATGCGCACCTGGCAGCGAGAGGGGGTTCAACACCGAGCACGTCACCACACCTGAAACTGCTTGCAAAGCCACGCTGCTAACGGGTGTGTGAAACACGTCGCTCCCTCCTACGATATGACAACCAAAAATCCCTCCAGTGACCAGCGCCTAAGGAGCCTCGGGGAAGCCTAGAGGATGTACGAGGGCCACAGTGATCATTCTCAAAAGTAACCTGAAAGTTTCAGTTAATGTGGCTGCCATAAAATGCAATTATGGGATGTGAAGCGCTGAAGATTTGGGAGAGTAAATCAACCTGGATGAGCAAGACATTGCAGATACCAGTAAGCACCTCTTCTCGTACTTGGATAAAGCAGCTACACGTGATGTACTGACAAGATGAGACTAACTCTAGCTTGGACACGTGGGGTTTCAGAGGCTTACGGAGACAACAAATGTCACATGACAAAACTAATAATTTCCCATTCTTAAAGATATGTTCTAGAGACATGAAGAAGCATTTTGTCTTTTTTTGACGCTGACAGAACAAAAATTAACTGTCTTCAATGTGTAGAAGTACAAACACTTTCCAACTATCACAGGAACACAACTGGTTGTCATCACCCCCCCGTACCTTTTGGAAATCAACGAATCTTGATTTGTTGGTGTCCAGCAGGAATCTCCTTCTGTTGGCACAGACTGGGTTTCTGCAGATGTTTGGCTGGGTGTATTTGAATTGCTGCTCCACATCTTTGATCACTGTCTGGCAGTCGAGGCACAGGAAGGTTCCACTGACCAGCTCCGGATGGACGGGGTGGGTACGAACCACCTGCCCGCTGATGCGCAGCAGGGAGCCAATCTTTGCTGAAGTCAGTTCTCGGATTCTGTTTAGAACAGAAATTCACAAGGTGTAAATTACTGAGTTGACAATTTTAGGCCCAGGGTACTAAGATACAATAGTGTCACTCTGACTAAAGAACTGCTGTAACAAACCAAAGAAACAAACTTACTAGCATACATTCCTATTTTGTGATTTTACATAAAACTTTTAGATTAATACTACAGGTCAAACCAATGCAAAAGTTACATCACTGGTACTTCAAAAGCAACATACACTAATTCTTTTATCTTTAAGTAGAGAGGTTACACTAGTTTGTGAAATATGATGAATTGTATTTGAGTGTGATTTACAAATGAAAAACCACATCAAAAAATCTCCTGCACAAGATCAGGAAACTGCCACAACCATGGCCAACTGCACATTTCACACTAGATAACAAAACATTTTAAGCGTGTTTTGACACGTTACACATTTTTCCCTGGTAGTAAAGCAACACAAGTTTCTGGAATTAATAACCATCTTACTTGTGTCTGGTAGGCAGGTCCTGGAATGCAATATAAAAGTCCTTGTTTGCAGGAACATTTCCGTGGTCTCTGGCAAAAGTCTTTGTTGCTCGACACAGGTATGGATAAACCCTGAAATATGGGAAAAAAGTTTCAATTTTAGAGAAGTTATCAAAATGCCTTCTCTACTTTAGATTACATCAAAGGCTTGTATCAGATTTCCAGGTTCTGGCTTTTAATGCTATGCTGTATAACACAAAAAAGACACTCCAAATATGCTAAATGAGAGATCACTGCATAATAATGCTATTTGTATTATTGTTTGATATTAGACTTTTAAAAGTCTCACTTTATAACGCTATTAAACTCATGTTAAGAATTGTATCTTCAAAATAACTGATCAACTCAATAAAATATTGTCAGAGCATGAAATTTTAGAGTCTATTCTGTATTCTTACACTTACCACCTACTTCTTTACCACAATAAATGCAACTATGTGGTTAACTCATGGTTCCCAGAGAAGAATCCACTGAGAAACGTTTTTAGCCAGTAAAAAAATCCCTCCTTTTAAATTTTTTTAAAAATATTAAACGCTTAAATATAAGTATTTTTCAGGATGCAGAAAGACAATAAGCCTCTTATTTTTTGACATAAAAGCAAGACATTACGGACCTGAGACTCCAGCAGAGCTCAGCTTTACCTGAAAAACCCCACTCTACATTGTACCTGTAAAACTCCTCCTGAATGGTGGTAGAGAGCTGCTGATTGAACTGCTCCAGATCCGCAAAGCTGACGATCAGCGTGTTCCGCTCCGGCCGGATCAGTTCTTCAGCATCTCGCAAGTACTTGACCTCCCCGTCGCTGTTCTGGAACCTGAAAGTGATTCAGGAAAACATTTCACAGTCACACACCGGGCTGAGTACTTCTGAATTCAGGAGAAAAGACAGAGAAAAAGCATCACTCCCATTCAGGCACCCCGCAGTCCCTTGCAAAGCCTTTTCCCAACCACGTTTCTTCTCCCACCCCGGTGTGACATCTGCTCTATCTGCACCCTAGCACAGACACACCGGGTTTACATTTCAGCTAGCAGGAGAACTGTCCTAGTGCCAGATGAAATTTCATTTAAGGTTTAACAATGGCTCTGCACCAGCAAACAAGGTTTTCTTTCCTCCGGGTGATGTTAATGCACTGTTTCCTTATTTGATGTGGATGGGCCCCTCCGGAGGCGAGGATGTATTAATGGCTAACAGCCAAAGCATGGAAAGTTTTCAACACAGCTGTGAGAAAACGTTGTTAAAAGGGACCAAACGCACACAAAAATCATAAAATCATGGAATGGCTTGGTTTAGGAGGGGTTTTAAGATCATCTCGTTTCAACCCCCTGCCATGGCCAGGGACACTTCCACTAAATAAGGTTGCCCAAAGCCACAGCCGATCTGCCCCTGGACACTTCCAGGACATCCCACCTTCTCTGGGCAACGTTTCCGCAGAAACTCTCAGAGAAGGCTTTTATCCACCACGAGAGCACCGTGCTGCCCTCCTACAGGTTCTTCCCGGCAGAGCCTGAGAAGGCTTTTCCAGCTGAACGCCATGGGAAGGGGGACACTAGGACCTAACAGTATCTCGCCAAATGGCGGCCCCTCCGTGAGGCGCCGCCACTCCGCCACCCGCTG